>OU342633.1:55615315-56102701 GCA_910589415.1 Malachius bipustulatus
ACCGCGGTGAAGTGAGCAACGAATTCCAGCAACGAATTCTCTAATGTCCCCATACACGTTCGGGCTTACGCGCTGAACTATCTTACACGTCTATTCGATTATTTCCAAACGTTCCCAAGCAAATTTATCTTATCACTACTGTTATCTTGCTAACTTAAACCAATTTCAATGTTATCGAAGTCTTAACAATTTGTAAAATGAATCCAAAACGCAAATTAATGTGTTTGAAAATTAACGCGAAAAATATCAGACGCGGCCGCATAAAAACGCGTTGCTGGAGGAACTGGGTGGGGGGATTTTTTTGATTTTTTCACCGAACGTAGCCACGAGTTCTCCGACCGAGCCGAGTGAAAATTTGGCCCCGATCAACGTCTGCGTTCCGAGAAAAAAAATTCGAACCGCCGAAAAACACGTTTTTTTGCGGTTTTTCGCTGAAACGGTTCAAGGGGTAAGAAGCGATTTTCGAAATTTTTCTGCAGGAGACGTGTCGTGGCGGGCCGCGCCACAATCCGGAAAATTTGGCCCCGATCAACGTCTGCGTTCGGAGAAAAAAAATTAAAACCGATAAAAATATGATACGCGGCCGCATAAAAACGCGTTGCTGGAGGAACTGGGTGGGGGGATTTTTTTGATTTTTTCACCGAACGTAGCCACGAGTTTTCCGACCGAGCCGAGTGAAAATTTGGCCCCGATCAACGTCTGCGTTCCGAGAAAAAAAATTCGAACCGCCGAAAAACACGTTTTTTTGCGGTTTTTCGCTGAAACGGTTCAAGGGGTAAGAAGCGATTTTCGAAATTTTTCTGCAGGAGACGAGTCGTGGCGGGCCGCGCCACAATCCGGAAAATTTGGCCCCGATCAACGTCTGCGTTCGGAGAAAAAAAATTAAAACCGATAAAAATATGATACGCGGCCGCATAAAAACGCGTTGCTGGAGGAACTGGGTGGGGGGATTTTTTTGATTTTTTCACCGAACGTAGCCACGAGTTCTCCGACCGAGCCGAACGAAAATTTGGCCCCGATCAACGTCTGCGTTCCGAGAAAAAAAATTCGAACCGCCGAAAAACACGTTTTTTTGCGGTTTTTCGCTGAAACGGTTCAAGGGGTAAGAAGCGATTTTCGAAATTTTTCTGCAGGAGACGTGTCGTGGCGGGCCGCGCCACAATCCAGAAAATTTGGCCCCGATCAACGTCTGCGTTCGGAGAAAAAAAATTAAAACCGATAAAAATATGATACGCGGTCGCATAAAAACGCGTTGCTGGAGGAACTGGGTGGGGGGATTTTTTTGATTTTTTCACCGAACGTAGCCACGAGTTTTCCGACCGAGCCGAGTGAAAATTTGGCCCCGATCAACGTCTGCGTTCCGAGAAAAAAAATTCGAACCGCCGAAAAACACGGTTTTTTGCAGTTTTTCGCTGAAACGGTTCAAGGGGTAAGAAGCGATTTTCGAAATTTTTCTGCAGGAGACGTGTCGTGGCGGGCCGCGCCACAATCCAGAAAATTTGGCCCCGATCAACGTCTGCGTTCGGAGAAAAAAAATTAAAACCGATAAAAATATGATACGCGGCCGCATAAAAACGCGTTGCTGGAGGAACTAGGTGGGGGGATTTTTTTGATTTTTTCACCGAACGTAGCCACGAGTTTTCCGACCGAGCCGAGTGAAAATTTGGCCCCGATCAACGTCTGCGTTCCGAGAAAAAAAATTCGAACCGCCGAAAAACACGGTTTTTTGCAGTTTTTCGCTGAAACGGTTCAAGGGGTAAGAAGCGATTTTCGAAATTTTTCTGCAGGAGACGTGTCGTGGCGGGCCGCGCCACAATCCGGAAAATTTGGCCCCGATCAACGTCTGCGTTCGGAGAAAAAAAATTAAAACCGATAAAAATATGATACGCGGTCGCATAAAAACGCGTTGCTGGAGGAACTGGGTGGGGGGATTTTTTTGATTTTTTCACCGAACGTAGCCACGAGTTTTCCGACCGAGCCGAGTGAAAATTTGGCCCCGATCAACGTCTGCGTTCCGAGAAAAAAAATTCGAACCGCCGAAAAACACGGTTTTTTGCGGTTTTTCGCTGAAACGGTTCAAGGGGTAAGAAGCGATTTTCGAAATTTTTCTGCAGGAGACGTGTCGTGGCGGGCCGCGCCACAATCCGGAAAATTTGGCCCCGATCAACGTCTGCGTTCGGAGAAAAAAAATTAAAACCGATAAAAATATGATACGCGGCCGCATAAAAACGCGTTGCTGGAGGAACTGGGTGGGGGGATTTTTTTGATTTTTTCACCGAACGTAGCCACGAGTTCTCCGACCGAGCCGAGTGAAAATTTGGCCCCGATCAACGTCTGCGTTCCGAGAAAAAAAATTCGAACCGCCGAAAAACACGTTTTTTTGCGGTTTTTCGCTGAAACGGTTCAAGGGGTAAGAAGCGATTTTCGAAATTTTTCTGCAGGAGACGTGTCGTGGCGGGCCGCGCCACAATCCGGAAAATTTGGCCCCGATCAACGTCTGCGTTCGGAGAAAAAAAATTAAAACCGATAAAAATATGATACGCGGCCGCATAAAAACGCGTTGCTGGAGGAACTGGGTGGGGGGATTTTTTTGATTTTTTCACCGAACGTAGCCACGAGTTTTCCGACCGAGCCGAGTGAAAATTTGGCCCCGTTCCGAGAAAAAAAATTTGAACCGCCGAAAAACACGTTTTTTTGCGGTTTTTCGCTGAAACGGTTCAAGGGGTAAGAAGCGATTTTCGAAATTTTTCTGCAGGAGACGTGTCGTGGCGGGCCGCGCCACAATCCGGAAAATTTGGCCCCGATCAACGTCTGCGTTCGGAGAAAAAAAATTAAAACCGATAAAAATATGATACGCGGCCGCATAAAAACGCGTTGCTGGAGGAACTGGGTGGGGGGATTTTTTTGATTTTTTCACCGAACGTAGCCACGAGTTTTCCGACCGAGCCGAGTGAAAATTTGGCCCCGATCAACGTCTGCGTTCCGAGAAAAAAAAATCGAACCGCCGAAAAACACGGTTTTTTGCGGTTTTTCGCTGAAACGGTTCAAGGGGTAAGAAGCGATTTTCGAAATTTTTCTGCAGGAGACGAGTCGTGGCGGGCCGCGCCACAATCCGGAAAATTTGGCCCCGATCAACGTCTGCGTTCGGAGAAAAAAAATTAAAACCGCCGAAAAACACGGTTTTTTGCGGTTTTTCGCTGAAACGGTTCAAGGGGTAAGAAGCGATTTTCGAAATTTTTCTGCAGGAGACGAGTCGTGACGGGCCGCGCCACAATCCGGAAAATTTGGCCCCGATCAACGTCTGCGTTCGGAGAAAAAAAATTAAAACCGATAAAAATATGATACGCGGCCGCATAAAAACGCGTTGCTGGAGGAACTGGGTGGGGGGATTTTTTTGATTTTTTCACCGAACGTAGCCACGAGTTTTCCGACCGAGCCGAGTGAAAATTTGGCCCCGATCAACGTCTGCGTTCCGAGAAAAAAAATTCGAACCGCCGAAAAACACGGTTTTTTGCGGTTTTTCGCTGAAACGGTTCAAGGGGTAAGAAGCGATTTTCGAAATTTTTCTGCAGGAGACGAGTCGTGGCGGGCCGCGCCACAATCCGGAAAATTTGGCCCCGATCAACGTCTGCGTTCGGAGAAAAAAAATTAAAACCGATAAAAATATGATACGCGGCCGCATAAAAACGCGTTGCTGGAGGAACTGGGTGGGGGGATTTTTTTGATTTTTTCACCGAACGTAGCCACGAGTTTTCCGACCCAGGCGAGTGAAAATTTGGCCCCGATCAACGTCTGCGTTCCGAGAAAAAAAATTCGAACCGCCGAAAAACACGGTTTTTTGCGGTTTTTCGCTGAAACGGTTCAAGGGGTAAGAAGCGATTTTCGAAATTTTTCTGCAGGAGACGAGTCGTGGCGGGCCGCGCCACAATCCGGAAAATTTGGCCCCGATCAACGTCTGCGTTCGGAGAAAAAAAAATTAAAACCGCCGAAAAACACGGTTTTTTGCGGTTTTTCGCTGAAACGGTTCAAGGGGTAAGAAGCGATTTTCGAAATTTTTCTGCAGGAGACGAGTCGTGACGGGCCGCGCCACAATCCGGAAAATTTGGCCCCGATCAACGTCTGCGTTCGGAGAAAAAAAAATTAAAACCGATAAAAATATGATACGCGGCCGCATAAAAACGCGTTGCTGGAGGAACTGGGTGGGGCGATTTTTTTGATTTTTTCACCGAGCGTAGCCACGAGTTTTCCGACCGAGCCGAGTGAAAATTTGGCCCCGATCAACGTCTGCGTTCCGAGAAAAAAAATTCGAACCGCCGAAAAACACGGTTTTTTGCGGTTTTTCGCTGAAACGGTTCAAGGGGTAAGAAGCGATTTTCGAAATTTTTCTGCAGGAGACGTGTCGTGGCGGGCCGCGCCACAATCCGGAAAATTTGGCCCCGATCAACGTCTGCGTTCGGAGAAAAAAAAATTAAAACCGATAAAAATATGATACGCGGCCGCATAAAAACGCGTTGCTGGAGGAACTGGGTGGGGGGATTTTTTTGATTTTTTCACCGAACGTAGCCACGAGTTTTCCGACCGAGCCGAGTGAAAATTTGGCCCCGATCAACGTCTGCGTTCCGAGAAAAAAAATTCGAACCGCCGAAAAACACGGTTTTTTGCAGTTTTTCGCTGAAACGGTTCAAGGGGTAAGAAGCGATTTTCGAAATTTTTCTGCAGGAGACGTGTCGTGGCGGGCCGCGCCACAATCCGGAAAATTTGGCCCCGATCAACGTCTGCGTTCGGAGAAAAAAAATTAAAACCGATAAAAATATGATACGCGGTCGCATAAAAACGCGTTGCTGGAGGAACTGGGTGGGGGGATTTTTTTGATTTTTTCACCGAACGTAGCCACGAGTTTTCCGACCGAGCCGAGTGAAAATTTGGCCCCGATCAACGTCTGCGTTCCGAGAAAAAAAATTCGAACCGCCGAAAAACACGTTTTTTTGCGGTTTTTCGCTGAAACGGTTCAAGGGGTAAGGAGCGATTTTCGAAATTTTTCTGCAGGAGACGTGTCGTGGCGGGCCGCGCCACAATCCGGAAAATTTGGCCCCGATCAACGTCTGCGTTCGGAGAAAAAAAATTAAAACCGATAAAAATATGATACGCGGCCGCATAAAAACGCGTTGCTGGAGGAACTGGGTGGGGGGATTTTTTTGATTTTTTCACCGAACGTAGCCACGAGTTTTCCGACCGAGCCGAGTGAAAATTTGGCCCCGATCAACGTCTGCGTTCCGAGAAAAAAAATTCGAACCGCCGAAAAACACGGTTTTTTGCAGTTTTTCGCTGAAACGGTTCAAGGGGTAAGAAGCGATTTTCGAAATTTTTCTGCAGGAGACGTGTCGTGGCGGGCCGCGCCACAATCCGGAAAATTTGGCCCCGATCAACGTCTGCGTTCCGAGAAAAAAATTCGAACCGCCGAAAAACACGATTTTTTGCGGTTCTGTTGGCACAGATATTCAAAATGAGCATAGACATACAAAATTCGTAGCAATAGTTTATCGAAAAAACAATCAGTGGAGCGTCTTTCCGTCAAAAATATTAGAGGAGCATATTTCCTGACGAATTTGTCTCTTGAAAATCGCGCCGTTCGAGCTTGACGTTCAACCTTCAAGTGTCCGGTTCGATATTGGGTAACTTAGATTAGGTAAGCGAAGGATAAGTAATATGGTGCGTCTGCTCGGTCAGTTGTGCGCGCGATTGAAGCAAAAATTCGACGGTTGGGATTAGAAGGGTGGCGTCTTTTATAATGATTGTTACCGTTATTTTATGAATTGTGTTACGGTCATCCTTACGGTCTGGTTTTCTGGTTTTTTTTTTTGTGCTTAATATCTATATTTTACTAAAGTGCACGAAACAGAAAACTGTAAATTTATTTTTTCTAAGCCATATAATTTATTTTGTTGTCATATTATTGCACCGGGTGATTTCTGGTGATTGAAAATTTTCAAGTGAATTGGAATTACTGATTTTCTACAATTTTTGTTTTCAACCCTTACTTTGTAGAATCTCTGCAAATTGATTGATGATAAATAAAACACTAGGTAATTATTATAAATATTAATAAATTTATATTAATGGATATTAACGGTACAAGTGTTTCGCTACTTTTAAAGTAGCATCTTCAGACGTATGTAAATAAAATTATTGATATAGTAACATATAACAACAGTATGGTAACCTAAGTGATCGTAAAAAGATTTAAATGAATTTTTTACAGAACTAACTAGATCATAATATAATTTTTTCAGAATCTTAGTTGTTGATATCAAGAAGAAAATCAAGTCGTGGAGAACGATATGTGTCTAGCTGTTCATTTATTACTATGTATTGTTGATTATGTTAATATCCATCAATATACAGTAGAATTTCTAAAACATTAGTGTTTTGATTTTCTAACTTAATGTTTTACACACTCTGTTTATTTCAATCTGCAAGCTTCACAGAAAGTCAGTGGCTCGAGTGATCGAAATTACATAAATTAACCTGTCGGACTCAGAATTTCCAGGGAATTACAATTTATTAGAAATCCTTGTCAGTTAATTGTGTTTCCTATACTCCACGTAGGTCGTCAAATCCACTTGTTCATATTATAAACCACAACTATTTTGTTGTGTTGTGTTTGTGGCTTGCAGCATGCTCGCTTGTTAGCAGGTAATTTTGCCTCCATTTACTCACAATCAGAGATGGGCGTTTACGTGTAAAGAATTATTCTTTACACTTTTCATGTATGTAAACAATGTAAAGAATACGGAAGCAATGTAAAGAATTCGTAAGCAATGTAAAGAATACGTAAACAATGTAAAGAATTCGTAAACAATGTAAAGAATTTCAACAATAGTGTCAGCTGTCGCTGTCACTGCTATCAGTGACGCCACTGCTGTGAAAAGTTTCAGTTGCCAAATTTACACAAACTTAGGTTTATTGAGGTTTGAGCACAATATTGAGATGATAGTTTAGTTTAGTTTTATTAGTCGGTATCGCAGAGACTTACTACACTTTCACGTCTCTGAGTACCTACGCATAGGCAAAGCTAAGGAAGAGAAGAGTAGTCTCGGAAGAAGTAGAAAGAGGTTGTAGTCAAGCCAACTGAACCCAACTATTATTTTATTACAAACTAGTAAATCGTTTTATTATTTAATTTATGAATTACTTTATTAAAAAAATGAGTGGACGTGGACGATCAGTTAGTACCTACGTGATAATAAATTTTAAAATCTAAGATTTCATAACCTTATTTCATATTTAAATTAATTGTTTACATTGTTTACTTTCTTTACGATCTTTTCATGAAAATGGACTGTGTAAACAATTGAATTGTTTACATGTAAAGAATTGATTTGTTTACAATTAATTGTTTACACGCCCATCCCTGCTCACAATACACCTACACACGGTATGTCAATAATAGCTTGTTCAATTTTGGTAACTACTGAGCAATGACGTAGTGTGGGTCAATCTAGTAATGCGCAGGCGCGGCGGGCTGGTTTAAATGGTAAATTTAATTGCTTTCTTGTAATTTTCTTTGTTCCAGATATAAATATTATGTTAGGTGATTATAATGTCATAAATAACCATAAGACAAGCAATGTCGCTGCGTCATAATAAACTTTATCAAAGTGAAAAAAACTTTATTCTTTTTTGATAAGAGGAAAATAACATTTTCAAGAATTATTTTTTGTACAACTGCCATTAAAAGTCACAATTTTAACGACAGCTGACAGTGTTAAAAGTGATTGTTTACATGGAAGCGTGTTAAAAATATTTTTAACACTCGTGTTTTTTTTCATTCTCTTTTTAAACTACATTTTCTCATGATGAAATCAGACAAAATTATAGGTAATAGAATTTTTTCATATTCTTTTTATTACTGGCAAACATTTTAAGAAAAATTAAATACTTGGTCAAGAATTCAAGACAACAATAATTGTTCAGAAATTGCAATAAATATCTAATAATTATTATGACGTCTCTTTTATTTGTATGCATGCATTTGTTAGTAACCATAGCGTCGGCAACGGTTGCTATGCATAGTACACTTGTACTTATCTGTAAGTGATTTAATTTTGTTCGTGAATTTGTTGAATTCGCTCCGCTACGCTTCGCTAATTTCACAAACCTTTTCACTCACAAAATAAAACTTCACTTTTAACACTAATATCATAAATGGCTATTTTAGTATGATAGATTTTTGATTTCCATTACTTTTTTAATACCGAATGACATAACAATCAATATGACGGCCATAAGGAAAGCAGAAGCTGACTATAAAAAAAACTCTAGGATTTAGTTGGCCGTGAACATTTTTGAAACGGTAAATGGATAGCTATTGATGAGTTACGTAAACCTACAAAAGATTGAATTGAACTAATTGAACCTCGTGACGTCACAAGAAGCACAAGATCAGAACGCAGCCTGCGCGCCGACATTGAAGTTACAACAGGTAAGTAACTAATAACTATAGTAATAAACAATCAACTTAAAAAAAAGAAATGTTAATATTTTCATTTTTGAACTATTATATTTTTTGACAAACAAAATAGACTTTATGTCATCCTTTATGGGAACCGGGCCAGGACCGGGCTTCCACAGGCAACTTCTAGTGCCGGTTTTTTGGCTAACCAAGTATTTGCAAAAGATATGGGTATCTTCCTGATGTTTCTTTAGGTAAGTCTTCCACCCCTATACCGGGTGTCCCAGACTTAATTGATCAGGCCATATCTCATATACAGGTTGAGATAATCGAGCTGAATAAAAGGCATATTATTAAAATTTTTCAAGCTGTATAACATGACAGCATGAAAACAACCCCCACTCCAACATCCTCTAATAAGTTACAGCCCCCACCCTTAAAAAAATGAATAGCACCCTGTATATATTTTTGTATATTCAAAACCAGTATTCGATTCTCTATTCAGATGATTTTTCAGATTCAAAATTGGTTGAGAAATAACCAAGAAAAGGTTCATCAAGGTGGTCATGACTTTTTATCTGAACTTTCTCTGAATGAGTTTAGCTGACGAAATTTGTAAATTTTTTGGTCATAGTTTTTAATTAACAGGTCACAGTCATCATTAAGGTTCATGATAAAGTGCTTTGTCTCTTGTTTTATTTTTTTAAATTTCCTAATAAAGCAGAATGATTAAATAAATTGTTTGGACTTTAATTATAATAATAACTATCACCTGCCTGTTAAAAACTATGACTAAATATTGATAAATTTTGACAGCAAAAGTAGTCATCAAGAGAAAGTTAAGATAAAAAGTCATGACCACCTTGATGAACCTTTTCTTGGTTATTTCTCAACCAATTTTGAATCTGAAAAATCATCTGAATAGACAATCGAATACTGGTTTTGAATATACAAAAATATATACAGGGTGCTATTCATTTTTTAAGGGTGGGGGCTGTAACTTAGGGGATGTTGGAGTGGGGGTTGTTTTCATGCCGTCATGTTATACAGCTTGAAAAATTTTAATAATATGCCTTTTATTCAGCTCGATTATCTCAACCTGTATATGAGATATGGCCTGGTCAATTAAGTCTGGGACACCCGGTCTAGGCGCCATAGTGAAACTGTAGGATACGCGGATGTAAATAATGACCGGTACCTATAAATAATATATAAATAAATAATACCTATAAATAATACCTTTGGAGATAATTTCTATCCAGTTTTTCTTCTTTTGATATTAGGTATCTGCTAACCTGCTACATAATTATTATTACTATATTATACAGGTCTCCCGTAATATGTGAGCAATCTTTCGGAGTTGGATACACTAAGTAAAAATAAATGAAAAATAGGTGTAAGATTTATTCCTACGAAATACCCCTGGGAAGATATTACCACTTTTACTTAAGAATAATTGAAAATCTATTTTTTTGCAATAACTTTTTCATGAGTTGAAAAAAATCTATTTTCTTTCAGTTTCACATTTCTTACATAAAAAATGTATCTTGCTTTATTCCGATTTCCGATAAAGCGAACCGTTATCGAGATAAACGCCCTTTTAATATGTGATGCACTGAAATATCAGCCGCCTTGTTCAAATTGCCTTAAAATTCAGAAATTTCCTTCACCTATTAAAAGGAAGTTTATCTCGATAACGGTTCACTTTATCGGAATAAATCAACATATTATGTATTAAGTATGTAGATGCGAGAATAAAGATCAAGAAAAAATGCGAAACTAAAAGAAGATTAACCAAAAAAAGTTTTTAAATTTTTTTTTTCTTTGATGTTAATGAGGGGGTGCCACCCCCCGAGGTCTACGTATGTACCACAAGAGATTAGAAAACATTTCAAATAATCTAAAATATTACAAAATTATACCAAAAATTACCAACATCGGCCAACTAATGAAAAAATTATTGCAAAAAACAGACTTTTACCGGTAACTTTAAGTGGAAATATTTTTGCACGGGTGTCTCATCGGAATAAATTATGTTGCGGTTAGTAATTATGTTAGTAATGAAGAAAAATTATACAAGCTGGCAACGTAGCAACCATGCCACCCAACGAGCCCTTGCTGGGCCAGGACCGAGGAAGAAGGAGAGACGCATCGAGAGTCGAGACGCTCGTCAGAATCGGACACGTACCTAACACGTAACACGACCGGCAGGTCCGCAAAAATCGATACTCGCGAACCGGCCACCGGTACTAATTATTGTTGTTATTGAATTAAAAGTTTAATTTCTCAATATATAATCAAAAATCAAAGTCTCGTTTATCCAAATCGTAATAACATATAACATTCAATCCAATCGAATAAATCGAAAATCAATTGGTCCTTCGAGAAGAATAAATCGAACCAAGCATTAATAATCAAAATCAACAAAACACAAACAAATTATATTGCTATTTTTTCATTTATTTTTAATAAATTTAATCAAATTCGGGTTATGGATAGCCCACATATTATGGACAGCTGTATAGGTAAATGAATTGTGACTAGTCGAGTTGACAATAAAAACTTTCCTACCTAGGTACCTATAAGAGAACGAATTATTAATTATTCAATAAATTCGGACTGGTAGGTATTATAGATCCTATAGGTATAAATAATATTGCAACAATAGGCTCCTAAATGAAAAAACTTTAAATGGGGGGTGCGATTACCAAGAAAACTTCGATAGGGTCTAATAAAAAAACGCTACTTGCCGTCGCTAATCTTTTCAGTCTCTGTCTATTATTCTGGCAGGAGGCGGGAGTGCCGGATGTAGAGTAGACAAGAAGTGTCGCTGGGTTGCCACTACGTAGGTACCTACCATGAAGATGTTTATTCTTTGCAATCATAATATTATGATTATGTTATGTTAATATATCTTAGTTTGGTAATTAAAGACATGATTTTTGTTTTAATTTGTTCTTTGTACCTATAGGTATAGGTATCTTGCAGTGGTGTGCATCTGAAATTTATATTTCCTTTTATTTAAGTATATTTTCCTGTTAATCTGTTGGTCAATAAATTATTTATTATTATTATTATTATTATATTGAAGTAAATAATTTTTTAATACAGTGGCCAAAATATTGTAACTTTTTAATTCAAGGCGTAGTAGAACCCATAAAAATTTGGCCAATATAAAAAAAAAAAATTAATCCGATGGTGCCTACAGCGTTTTAAGTTCCTCATCCAAGTTTCGTGCTAATTGTTTTAATAACCATAATAAAGGTACCTAAGTGAATAATTAAATCAACGATTATTAACCCATAGGATCAAATACTATAATATACCTAGGTACATTTTTTTCCATTCATTCAAGATTAAAAATTAATAACATACCAATACCAAACTCTGAAAGAAAATGAAGTTTGGCAACCGCCTGTACCTCACCTTATAATATGAAATAATATGCATGTCTTATGAGATAAATAATGGAAACAGAAATAATGAGAATGAAACACCTAACCGGGACTTACTCACATGTTCGATGCACTGTTGCCACTTTTATTTTCACAACATATAATACTCCTTAAAATTATTAATTATTATATTATTATTTATTTTTATTTATTTTATTTTATTAATTTTATTTTAACTATTTCATTAATTAAATATGTGATCAAGGGATTAATCAATCCCGAAACGTCAACTATTTATTAATAACTACAAAAGTAAGCCTGAGAACCTAAAAACCAATACAAGAATATAATAATATAATTCATCTATACGGCATTTATTGGTTCAATAGGTATTTACAATTTTCTAATTCAAAATATTAAGAAATCTTCCCGTAATTTACTGGGTTTACAACTGCTATAATTTTATAATAAATTAAATAAACAATATCAATTTTGCACAAAAAATTAAATGATATTACCGGAAATCGTCGATATCATGGCATTTTTACACAGCAATAATAAGAGCAAAAATACCTACCAATAGATAACAAAATTATTGGCGAACACAAAATAGCAATTTATTATAACAGAGTGTTTCAAATCTACACAGTTCCGTTCAAATAAATCTGGAATCTTGGACAACTTTGATTTACTGATGTAAATGCGGTAGATGAATCGAATAATGTTCCTTTTTCCGGTTTGACAGTCTATTTTGTTTGTCAAGAAATATAAAAGTTAAAAAATAATAGCTATTTATGATATTAGTGTTAAAAATTAAGTTTTATTTTGTGAGTGAAAAGTTTTGTGAAATGAGCGAAGCGTAGCGGAGCGAATTTTACAAATTCACGAGCAAAATAAAATCACTTTTAAGACGAATATCATACAATGGTTTTTGTAATCTATTTTGATAATAAAATTGATGAATTTAGAATGACACTCAACTTCAAATTGCATTTTAAAATATTACAGATAAGTACAAGTTAGTGTACTATGCATAGCAACCGTTGCCGACGCTATGGTTACTAACAAATGCATGCATACAAATAAAAGAGACGTCATAATAATTATTAGATATTTATTGCAATTTCTGAACAATTATTGTTGTCTTGAATTCTTGACCAAGTATTTAATTTTTCTTAAAATGTTTGCCAGTAATAAAAAGAATATGAAAAAATTCTATTACCTATAATTTTGTCTGATTTCATCATGAGAAAATGTAGTTTAAAAAGAGAATGAAAAAAAACACGAGTGTTAAAAATATTTTTAACACGCTTCCATGTAAACAATCACTTTTAACACTGTCAGCTGTCGTTAAAATTGTGACTTTTAATGGCAGTTGTACAAAAAATAATTCTTGAAAATGTTATTTTCCTCTTATCAAAAAAGAATAAAGTTTTTTTCACTTTGATAAAGTTTATTATGACGCAGCGACATTGCTTGTCTTATGGTTATTTATGACATTATAATCACCTAACATAATATTTATATCTGGAACAAAGAAAATTACAAGAAAGCAATTAAATTTACCATTTAAACCAGCCCGCCGCGCCTGCGCATTACTAGATTGACCCACACTACGTCATTGCTCAGTAGTTACCAAAATTGAACAAGCTATTATTGACATACCGTGTGTAGGTGTATTGTGAGCAGGGATGGGCGTGTAAACAATTAATTGTAAACAAATCAATTCTTTACATGTAAACAATTCAATTGTTTACACAGTCCATTTTCATGAAAAGATCGTAAAGAAAGTAAACAATGTAAACAATTAATTTAAATATGAAATAAGGTTATGAAATCTTAGATTTTAAAATTTATTATCACGTAGGTACTAACTGATCGTCCACGTCCACTCATTTTTTTAATAAAGTAATTCATAAATTAAATAATAAAACGATTTACTAGTTTGTAATAAAATAATAGTTGGGTTCAGTTGGCTTGACTACAACCTCTTTCTACTTCTTCCGAGACTACTCTTCTCTTCCTTAGCTTTGCCTATGCGTAGGTACTCAGAGACGTGAAAGTGTAGTAAGTCTCTGCGATACCGACTAATAAAACTAAACTAAACTATCATCTCAATATTGTGCTCAAACCTCAATAAACCTAAGTTTGTGTAAATTTGGCAACTGAAACTTTTCACAGCAGTGGCGTCACTGATAGCAGTGACAGCGACAGCTGACACTATTGTTGAAATTCTTTACATTGTTTACGAATTCTTTACATTGTTTACGTATTCTTTACATTGCTTACGAATTCTTTACATTGCTTCCGTATTCTTTACATTGTTTACATACATGAAAAGTGTAAAGAATAATTCTTTACACGTAAACGCCCATCTCTGATTGTGAGTAAATGGAGGCAAAATTACCTGCTAACAAGCGAGCATGCTGCAAGCCACAAACACAACACAACAAAATAGTTGTGGTTTATAATATGAACAAGTGGATTTGACGACCTACGTGGAGTATAGGAAACACAATTAACTGACAAGGATTTCTAATAAATTGTAATTCCCTGGAAATTCTGAGTCCGACAGGTTAATTTATGTAATTTCGATCACTCGAGCCACTGACTTTCTGTGAAGCTTGCAGATTGAAATAAACAGAGTGTGTGAAACATTAAGTTAGAAAATCAAAACACTAATGTTTTAGAAATTCTACTGTATATTGATGGATATTAACATAATCAACAATACATAGTAATAAATGAACAGCTAGACACATATCGTTCTCCACGACTTGATTTTCTTCTTGATATCAACAACTAAGATTCTGAAAAAATTATATTATGATCTAGTTAGTTCTGTAAAAAATTCATTTAAATCTTTTTACGATCACTTAGGTTACCATACTGTTGTTATATGTTACTATATCAATAATTTTATTTACATACGTCTGAAGATGCTACTTTAAAAGTAGCGAAACACTTGTACCGTTAATATCCATTAATATAAATTTATTAATATTTATAATAATTACCTAGTGTTTTATTTATCATCAATCAATTTGCAGAGATTCTACAAAGTAAGGGTTGAAAACAAAAATTGTAGAAAATCAGTAATTCCAATTCACTTGAAAATTTTCAATCACCAGAAATCACCCGGTGCAATAATATGACAACAAAATAAATTATATGGATTAGAAAAAATAAATTTACAGTTTTCTGTTTCGTGCACTTTAGTAAAATATAGATATTAAGCACAAAAAAAAAAACCAGAAAACCAGACCGTAAGGATGACCGTAACACAATTCATAAAATAACGGTAACAATCATTATAAAAGACGCCACCCTTCTAATCCCAACCGTCGAATTTTTGCTTCAATCGCGCGCACAACTGACCGAGCAGACGCACCATATTACTTATCCTTCGCTTACCTAATCTAAGTTACCCAATATCGAACCGGACACTTGAAGGTTGAACGTCAAGCTCGAACGGCGCGATTTTCAAGAGACAAATTCGTCAGGAAATATGCTCCTCTAATATTTTTGACGGAAAGACGCTCCACTGATTGTTTTTTCGATAAACTATTGCTACGAATTTTGTATGTCTATGCTCATTTTGAATATCTGTGCCAACAGAACCGCAAAAAATCGTGTTTTTCGGCGGTTCGAATTTTTTTCTCGGAACGCAGACGTTGATCGGGGCCAAATTTTCCGGATTGTGGCGCGGCCCGCCACGACACGTCTCCTGCAGAAAAATTTCGAAAATCGCTTCTTACCCCTTGAACCGTTTCAGCGAAAAACTGCAAAAAACCGTGTTTTTCGGCGGTTCGAATTTTTTTTCTCGGAACGCAGACGTTGATCGGGGCCAAATTTTCACTCGGCTCGGTCGGAAAACTCGTGGCTACGTTCGGTGAAAAAATCAAAAAAATCCCCCCACCCAGTTCCTCCAGCAACGCGTTTTTATGCGGCCGCGTATCATATTTTTATCGGTTTTAATTTTTTTTCTCCGAACGCAGACGTTGATCGGGGCCAAATTTTCCGGATTGTGGCGCGGCCCGCCACGACACGTCTCCTGCAGAAAAATTTCGAAAATCGCTCCTTACCCCTTGAACCGTTTCAGCGAAAAACCGCAAAAAAACGTGTTTTTCGGCGGTTCGAATTTTTTTTCTCGGAACGCAGACGTTGATCGGGGCCAAATTTTCACTCGGCTCGGTCGGAAAACTCGTGGCTACGTTCGGTGAAAAAATCAAAAAAATCCCCCCACCCAGTTCCTCCAGCAACGCGTTTTTATGCGACCGCGTATCATATTTTTATCGGTTTTAATTTTTTTTCTCCGAACGCAGACGTTGATCGGGGCCAAATTTTCCGGATTGTGGCGCGGCCCGCCACGACACGTCTCCTGCAGAAAAATTTCGAAAATCGCTTCTTACCCCTTGAACCGTTTCAGCGAAAAACTGCAAAAAACCGTGTTTTTCGGCGGTTCGAATTTTTTTTCTCGGAACGCAGACGTTGATCGGGGCCAAATTTTCACTCGGCTCGGTCGGAAAACTCGTGGCTACGTTCGGTGAAAAAATCAAAAAAATCCCCCCACCCAGTTCCTCCAGCAACGCGTTTTTATGCGGCCGCGTATCATATTTTTATCGGTTTTAATTTTTTTTCTCCGAACGCAGACGTTGATCGGGGCCAAATTTTCCGGATTGTGGCGCGGCCCGCCACGACACGTCTCCTGCAGAAAAATTTCGAAAATCGCTTCTTACCCCTTGAACCGTTTCAGCGAAAAACCGCAAAAAACCGTGTTTTTCGGCTGTTCGAATTTTTTTTCTCGGAACGCAGACGTTGATCGGGGCCAAATTTTCACTCGGCTCGGTCGGAAAACTCGTGGCTACGCTCGGTGAAAAAATCAAAAAAATCCCCCCACCCAGTTCCTCCAGCAACGCGTTTTTATGCGGCCGCGTATCATATTTTTATCGGTTTTAATTTTTTTTTCTCCGAACGCAGACGTTGATCGGGGCCAAATTTTCCGGATTGTGGCGCGGCCCGCCACGACACGTCTCCTGCAGAAAAATTTAGAAAATCGCTTTTTACCCCTTGAACCGTTTCAGCGAAAAACCGCAAAAAACCGTGTTTTTCGGCGGTTTTAATTTTTTTTCTCCGAACGCAGACGTTGATCGGGGCCAAATTTTCCGGATTGTGGCGCGGCCCGCCACGACTCGTCTCCTGCAGAAAAATTTCGAAAATCGCTTCTTACCCCTTGAACCGTTTCAGCGAAAAACCGCAAAAAACCGTGTTTTTCGGCGGTTCGAATTTTTTTTCTCGGAACGCAGACGTTGATCGGGGCCAAATTTTCACTCGCCTGGGTCGGAAAACTCGTGGCTACGTTCGGTGAAAAAATCAAAAAAATCCCCCCACCCAGTTCCTCCAGCAACGCGTTTTTATGCGGCCGCGTATCATATTTTTATCGGTTTTAATTTTTTTTCTCCGAACGCAGACGTTGATCGGGGCCAAATTTTCCGGATTGTGGCGCGGCCCGCCACGACTCGTCTCCTGCAGAAAAATTTCGAAAATCGCTTCTTACCCCTTGAACCGTTTCAGCGAAAAACCGCAAAAAACCGTGTTTTTCGGCGGTTCGAATTTTTTTTCTCGGAACGCAGACGTTGATCGGGGCCAAATTTTCACTCGGCTCGGTCGGAAAACTCGTGGCTACGTTCGGTGAAAAAATCAAAAAAATCCCCCCACCCAGTTCCTCCAGCAACGCGTTTTTATGCGGCCGCGTATCATATTTTTATCGGTTTTAATTTTTTTTCTCCGAACGCAGACGTTGATCGGGGCCAAATTTTCCGGATTGTGGCGCGGCCCGCCACGACACGTCTCCTGCAGAAAAATTTCGAAAATCGCTTCTTACCCCTTGAACCGTTTCAGCGAAAAACCGCAAAAAACCGTGTTTTTCGGCTGTTCGAATTTTTTTTCTCGGAACGCAGACGTTGATCGGGGCCAAATTTTCACTCGGCTCGGTCGGAAAACTCGTGGCTACGCTCGGTGAAAAAATCAAAAAAATCCCCCCACCCAGTTCCTCCAGCAACGCGTTTTTATGCGGCCGCGTATCATATTTTTATCGGTTTTAATTTTTTTTTCTCCGAACGCAGACGTTGATCGGGGCCAAATTTTCCGGATTGTGGCGCGGCCCGCCACGACACGTCTCCTGCAGAAAAATTTAGAAAATCGCTTTTTACCCCTTGAACCGTTTCAGCGAAAAACCGCAAAAAACCGTGTTTTTCGGCGGTTTTAATTTTTTTTCTCCGAACGCAGACGTTGATCGGGGCCAAATTTTCCGGATTGTGGCGCGGCCCGCCACGACTCGTCTCCTGCAGAAAAATTTCGAAAATCGCTTCTTACCCCTTGAACCGTTTCAGCGAAAAACCGCAAAAAACCGTGTTTTTCGGCGGTTCGAATTTTTTTTCTCGGAACGCAGACGTTGATCGGGGCCAAATTTTCACTCGGCTCGGTCGGAAAACTCGTGGCTACGTTCGGTGAAAAAATCAAAAAAATCCCCCCACCCAGTTCCTCCAGCAACGCGTTTTTATGCGACCGCGTATCATATTTTTATCGGTTTTAATTTTTTTTCTCCGAACGCAGACGTTGATCGGGGCCAAATTTTCCGGATTGTGGCGCGGCCCGCCACGACACGTCTCCTGCAGAAAAATTTCGAAAATCGCTTCTTACCCCTTGAACCGTTTCAGCGAAAAACTGCAAAAAACCGTGTTTTTCGGCGGTTCGAATTTTTTTTCTCGGAACGCAGACGTTGATCGGGGCCAAATTTTCACTCGGCTCGGTCGGAAAACTCGTGGCTACGTTCGGTGAAAAAATCAAAAAAATCCCCCCACCCAGTTCCTCCAGCAACGCGTTTTTATGCGGCCGCGTATCATATTTTTATCGGTTTTAATTTTTTTTCTCCGAACGCAGACGTTGATCGGGGCCAAATTTTCCGGATTGTGGCGCGGCCCGCCACGACACGTCTCCTGCAGAAAAATTTCGAAAATCGCTTCTTACCCCTTGAACCGTTTCAGCGAAAAACCGCAAAAAACCGTGTTTTTCGGCTGTTCGAATTTTTTTTCTCGGAACGCAGACGTTGATCGGGGCCAAATTTTCACTCGGCTCGGTCGGAAAACTCGTGGCTACGCTCGGTGAAAAAATCAAAAAAATCCCCCCACCCAGTTCCTCCAGCAACGCGTTTTTATGCGGCCGCGTATCATATTTTTATCGGTTTTAATTTTTTTTTCTCCGAACGCAGACGTTGATCGGGGCCAAATTTTCCGGATTGTGGCGCGGCCCGCCACGACACGTCTCCTGCAGAAAAATTTCGAAAATCGCTCCTTACCCCTTGAACCGTTTCAGCGAAAAACCGCAAAAAAACGTGTTTTTCGGCGGTTCGAATTTTTTTTCTCGGAACGCAGACGTTGATCGGGGCCAAATTTTCACTCGGCTCGGTCGGAAAACTCGTGGCTACGTTCGGTGAAAAAATCAAAAAAATCCCCCCACCCAGTTCCTCCAGCAACGCGTTTTTATGCGACCGCGTATCATATTTTTATCGGTTTTAATTTTTTTTCTCCGAACGCAGACGTTGATCGGGGCCAAATTTTCCGGATTGTGGCGCGGCCCGCCACGACACGTCTCCTGCAGAAAAATTTCGAAAATCGCTTCTTACCCCTTGAACCGTTTCAGCGAAAAACTGCAAAAAACCGTGTTTTTCGGCGGTTCGAATTTTTTTTCTCGGAACGCAGACGTTGATCGGGGCCAAATTTTCACTCGGCTCGGTCGGAAAACTCGTGGCTACGTTCGGTGAAAAAATCAAAAAAATCCCCCCACCCAGTTCCTCCAGCAACGCGTTTTTATGCGGCCGCGTATCATATTTTTATCGGTTTTAATTTTTTTTCTCCGAACGCAGACGTTGATCGGGGCCAAATTTTCCGGATTGTGGCGCGGCCCGCCTCGACACGTCTCCTGCAGAAAAATTTCGAAAATCGCTTCTTACCCCTTGAACCGTTTCAGCGAAAAACCGCAAAAAACCGTGTTTTTCGGCTGTTCGAATTTTTTTTCTCGGAACGCAGACGTTGATCGGGGCCAAATTTTCACTCGGCTCGGTCGGAAAACTCGTGGCTACGCTCGGTGAAAAAATCAAAAAAATCCCCCCACCCAGTTCCTCCAGCAACGCGTTTTTATGCGGCCGCGTATCATATTTTTATCGGTTTTAATTTTTTTTTCTCCGAACGCAGACGTTGATCGGGGCCAAATTTTCCGGATTGTGGCGCGGCCCGCCACGACACGTCTCCTGCAGAAAAATTTAGAAAATCGCTTTTTACCCCTTGAACCGTTTCAGCGAAAAAACCGCAAAAAACCGTGTTTTTCGGCGGTTTTAATTTTTTTTCTCCGAACGCAGACGTTGATCGGGGCCAAATTTTCCGGATTGTGGCGCGGCCCGCCACGACTCGTCTCCTGCAGAAAAATTTCGAAAATCGCTTCTTACCCCTTGAACCGTTTCAGCGAAAAACCGCAAAAAAACCGTGTTTTTCGGCGGTTCGAATTTTTTTTCTCGGAACGCAGACGTTGATCGGGGCCAAATTTTCACTCGCCTGGGTCGGAAAACTCGTGGCTACGTTCGGTGAAAAAATCAAAAAAATCCCCCCACCCAGTTCCTCCAGCAACGCGTTTTTATGCGGCCGCGTATCATATTTTTATCGGTTTTAATTTTTTTTCTCCGAACGCAGACGTTGATCGGGGCCAAATTTTCCGGATTGTGGCGCGGCCCGCCACGACTCGTCTCCTGCAGAAAAATTTCGAAAATCGCTTCTTACCCCTTGAACCGTTTCAGCGAAAAACCGCAAAAAACCGTGTTTTTCGGCGGTTCGAATTTTTTTTCTCGGAACGCAGACGTTGATCGGGGCCAAATTTTCACTCGGCTCGGTCGGAAAACTCGTGGCTACGTTCGGTGAAAAAATCAAAAAAATCCCCCCACCCAGTTCCTCCAGCAACGCGTTTTTATGCGGCCGCGTATCATATTTTTATCGGTTTTAATTTTTTTTCTCCGAACGCAGACGTTGATCGGGGCCAAATTTTCCGGATTGTGGCGCGGCCCGTCACGACTCGTCTCCTGCAGAAAAATTTCGAAAATCGCTTCTTACCCCTTGAACCGTTTCAGCGAAAAACCGCAAAAAACCGTGTTTTTCGGCGGTTTTAATTTTTTTTCTCCGAACGCAGACGTTGATCGGGGCCAAATTTTCCGGATTGTGGCGCGGCCCGCCACGACTCGTCTCCTGCAGAAAAATTTCGAAAATCGCTTCTTACCCCTTGAACCGTTTCAGCGAAAAACCGCAAAAAACCGTGTTTTTCGGCGGTTCGAATTTTTTTTCTCGGAACGCAGACGTTGATCGGGGCCAAATTTTCACTCGGCTCGGTCGGAAAACTCGTGGCTACGTTCGGTGAAAAAATCAAAAAAATCCCCCCACCCAGTTCCTCCAGCAACGCGTTTTTATGCGGCCGCGTATCATATTTTTATCGGTTTTAATTTTTTTTCTCCGAACGCAGACGTTGATCGGGGCCAAATTTTCCGGATTGTGGCGCGGCCCGCCACGACACGTCTCCTGCAGAAAAATTTCGAAAATCGCTTCTTACCCCTTGAACCGTTTCAGCGAAAAACCGCAAAAAAAACGTGTTTTTCGGCGGTTCAAATTTTTTTTCTCGGAACGGGGCCAAATTTTCACTCGGCTCGGTCGGAAAACTCGTGGCTACGTTCGGTGAAAAAATCAAAAAAATCCCCCCACCCAGTTCCTCCAGCAACGCGTTTTTATGCGGCCGCGTATCATATTTTTATCGGTTTTAATTTTTTTTCTCCGAACGCAGACGTTGATCGGGGCCAAATTTTCCGGATTGTGGCGCGGCCCGCCACGACTCGTCTCCTGCAGAAAAATTTCGAAAATCGCTTCTTACCCCTTGAACCGTTTCAGCGAAAAACCGCAAAAAAACGTGTTTTTCGGCGGTTCGAATTTTTTTTCTCGGAACGCAGACGTTGATCGGGGCCAAATTTTCACTCGGCTCGGTCGGAGAACTCGTGGCTACGTTCGGTGAAAAAATCAAAAAAATCCCCCCACCCAGTTCCTCCAGCAACGCGTTTTTATGCGGCCGCGTATCATATTTTTATCGGTTTTAATTTTTTTTCTCCGAACGCAGACGTTGATCGGGGCCAAATTTTCCGGATTGTGGCGCGGCCCGCCACGACACGTCTCCTGCAGAAAAATTTCGAAAATCGCTTCTTACCCCTTGAACCGTTTCAGCGAAAAACCGCAAAAAACCGTGTTTTTCGGCGGTTCGAATTTTTTTTCTCGGAACGCAGACGTTGATCGGGGCCAAATTTTCACTCGGCTCGGTCGGAAAACTCGTGGCTACGTTCGGTGAAAAAATCAAAAAAATCCCCCCACCCAGTTCCTCCAGCAACGCGTTTTTATGCGACCGCGTATCATATTTTTATCGGTTTTAATTTTTTTTCTCCGAACGCAGACGTTGATCGGGGCCAAATTTTCCGGATTGTGGCGCGGCCCGCCACGACACGTCTCCTGCAGAAAAATTTCGAAAATCGCTTCTTACCCCTTGAACCGTTTCAGCGAAAAACTGCAAAAAACCGTGTTTTTCGGCGGTTCGAATTTTTTTTCTCGGAACGCAGACGTTGATCGGGGCCAAATTTTCACTCGGCTCGGTCGGAAAACTCGTGGCTACGTTCGGTGAAAAAATCAAAAAAATCCCCCCACCCAGTTCCTCCAGCAACGCGTTTTTATGCGGCCGCGTATCATATTTTTATCGGTTTTAATTTTTTTTCTCCGAACGCAGACGTTGATCGGGGCCAAATTTTCTGGATTGTGGCGCGGCCCGCCACGACACGTCTCCTGCAGAAAAATTTCGAAAATCGCTTCTTACCCCTTGAACCGTTTCAGCGAAAAAACCGCAAAAAAACGTGTTTTTCGGCGGTTCGAATTTTTTTTCTCGGAACGCAGACGTTGATCGAGGCCAAATTTTCGTTCGGCTCGGTCGGAGAACTCGTGGCTACGTTCGGTGAAAAAATCAAAAAAATCCCCCCACCCAGTTCCTCCAGCAACGCGTTTTTATGCGGCCGCGTATCATATTTTTATCGGTTTTAATTTTTTTTCTCCGAACGCAGACGTTGATCGGGGCCAAATTTTCCGGATTGTGGCGCGGCCCGCCACGACACGTCTCCTGCAGAAAAATTTCGAAAATCGCTTCTTACCCCTTGAACCGTTTCAGCGAAAAACCGCAAAAAAACGTGTTTTTCGGCGGTTCGAATTTTTTTTCTCGGAACGCAGACGTTGATCGGGGCCAAATTTTCCCTCGGCTCGGTCGGAAAACTCGGGGCTACGTTCGGTGAAAAAATCAAAAAAATCCCCCCACCCAGTTCCTCCAGCAACGCGTTTTTATGCGGCCGCGTATCATATTTTTATCGGTTTTAATTTTTTTTCTCCGAACGCAGACGTTGATCGGGGCCAAATTTTCCGGATTGTGGCGCGGCCCGCCACGACACGTCTCCTGCAGAAAAATTTCGAAAATCGCTTCTTACCCCTTGAACCGTTTCAGCGAAAAACCGCAAAAAAACGTGTTTTTCGGCGGTTCGAATTTTTTTTCTCGGAACGCAGACGTTGATCGGGGCCAAATTTTCACTCGGCTCGGTCGGAGAACTCGTGGCTACGTTCGGTGAAAAAATCAAAAAAATCCCCCCACCCAGTTCCTCCAGCAACGCGTTTTTATGCGGCCGCGTCTGATATTTTTCGCGTTAATTTTCAAACACATTAATTTGCGTTTTGGATTCATTTTACAAATTGTTAAGACTTCGATAACATTGAAATTGGTTTAAGTTAGCAAGATAACAGTAGTGATAAGATAAATTTGCTTGGGAACGTTTGGAAATAATCGAATAGACGTGTAAGATAGTTCAGCGCGTAAGCCCGAACGTGTATGGGGACATTAGAGAATTCGTTGCTGGAATTCGTTGCTCACTTCACCGCGGTCTTTTCCCACATATCATTATATACTAACAGGCTGTTTTATTTCTTTACTACAACACTAAATATTCAACGACGTAATAACGTAAGTACCAAAAGAAAATAAATCTTTCTATAATATTTTGCAGAAAATTCAAAGCTTCCAAATATGTAGAAGGTTACCCCTAGCGCCATCTTTGTGATGAGCGCAAAACGAAAACCTTATGAACCGGCCTCTGAAATCGTTGATGTTCTCCATTCCTTCTACCTATTCATGACTTTTCTATGAATAGAAACCCAAGCTCTTTTCAAATTCTGTTGCATTATTACCTACATTTTTTGATTTACCTACATAAATGTAAGTTGATCTAAGTTCAACGATTTATACTTTTTACTTAAAAGACAACCTCTTTTGGCTCTCCAAACTGCCATCAAAAACTCCAGAATTGTCAATAATATAATTATTGTAAATTATTGTAAATAATAATATTGTAAGTGTAAAGGCTGAAATTTATTCGAAATCTAGAAAAAGTGTTCGGGAAATATTCTAAAAATCTAAACCCTTTCACCAGCATCGGAGCGACAATTAATTCTTTCGGTGGCAAGGAAAAAGAATGCAGAAGGCTTTATGTCACACTGCCTGTCAATTTCTGCTTCCAAATGGAAGAAGCAAGAGATATAATCAATCAAAAAAGGCCCCGAAAAAAGGAAAATATTGATTAATACGACGCATTTCAATGATAATGGCTCAGATATAAAAATTTCTCAGTGACAGAGTCACCTGGAATCAGTAAAAGGACCTAAAGAGCGCCGATAGGCAGAAAAAAATCATCAAGAAGCAGCCCTTTCTTCTTAAATAAATTAGAATGTTTTTCAAAAGAATTTTGTTAAATTTTGCAAAATTATAGTCCTTCATTCAAAAGACTCTTGTGGGAAAATAAAAATAAAAACTTCAATAAGGCAATTTTCTCAACCTCAAATCAGTGAGATCCTCCAGGTAGTTTCTTCGGATTTTTTTTGCAGTAACGATCGAAACTTGAGCGAAAACCGTTCGTCGATACGAGGCCAAGTTCAAAAGATACGAGAATTTTTTGAGGATTTTGGCCTATACAGGGTGTCCCGTATCGTTATGTTCAAAATTCTTGAGCATATAGTAGGCTTAATTGTGAGCCCAAAAAACCCAAAAGTGACAGGTCTATCTTTATTCGTTACGAAGTTACAGGCCTAAGAAAATTATGACTAGTAAATAACAAGATTCAACTTTGTAAGCCACAAAAATTGCCACACATGAGTAAACGTCACCGAAATAAACATTAGTAGAGAGTAGAGGTTCCCCTGCTCATACGAACTGGCATTAGGATTCAAATAGATGCGGCACCAGCATATTTCGGAATTGGTGTTTGTAACTAAATACATCAGAGAGAAATTATTATTAGATCATATTCAGCAAGCTGGTCAAGAGATATGTACGCGAAAAAAGACGAGAAAACTGCTACTTTTGCAATAGGCCTCCGAGCACAAGCTTGTATTCAGCAAGGAATAGGACATTTTTAACACGTGATAAACTAAAGATTTGATCAATAAAATAAGTTTTATGTGGTTTTCAAAGTTAAATCTGGTATTTACAAGACATTATTTTCTGAGGCCTGTAACTTCGTAACGAATGCAGATAGACCTGCCACTTTTAGGTTTTTTAGGCTTAGAATAAAGCCTACTATATGCTCACAAAATTTGAACATAACGATACGGGACACCCTGTATAAGTAAGTAATACGCGGTTTTAAGTATTTTCCAAACCTCATGACTTAAACTCAGCGTTGTTCGATAGAACCGCCCTTTATCTACAAAAGCGTTTCTAGTTGGGGGTGGTTACGTCCACGGGTTGGCACTGGTCAAAAAATCTCCCATAGAATCCAATCAGCAGTTTTCCGGCATCGGAAAATCGATTTTAAGGATTTTTTGAAAATATTTCCCTTAAAATTCATGACGGTTTCAATTTTTTTTTTTTCAATTTTGATCGGAGAGGTCGTTTTCTGCTAATTCGGATGCACCGAGTTCATTAGTGCAAACCGTTAATCGATCCGAGGCCAAGATCTCAAAGATTTTTTAAAAACTCTCTTAAAAGTTTTTCAGATATATGTATAACAAACAAGACGCATGCTCTAATGTTATAATATAAATAAAGGATCAAGAAGATAAGTTGATAAATTATTAAGTACTTTATTGCCATCAAAGTAAAGATAAAATGTAATGTTTACCAATTAAACGTTCAAGTTGCAAGACTTTCGTCAGAATCCAAGTGAAGAGGAAGATCAAGCGATAACGTCTCACTCTCTCCTTACGGCCCTTCCCGCATCCCTACGAAATAGCCTGTTAATCAAAGTAATCAAGTCCAGTATCGATCGGTTCAGGATGGCATCAGGAGGGTCAGGCTGCATTGTCATCTGGCGTCCACACCGGCGGTCCGACACCTGAGTACATCTCCCGTCGGCGTAATAGCCAGTAAACCCGAATGGAATGGGGCCCGCGTGGACGCATCTGGCGAGGTGGCGGCTCGATGGGGTGGAATTAAACACCGCCCTTTGTCTGGATGCACACGGCATTGTGCGCTACCTCAAGTCACCCTCTCTCCATGCCATCTGCCAGTCAGTGCACCTTGTTCGAGGTCCCCCGATCCAATTTGGAGGTGATAGCAATCTGGTCGGGGTGCCCAATCGATACAAGAGAGTGTGTGTGGATTTCTTATTCCCTGAATGCAATCAAGGGGATGGATGGAATATGATTAGGTTACCTACCTGATGCGGTTTCGGGTCTGCGTTTTAGCTTTCTTTTGTGAGAAGTCGCTCTGCCGGAGAAAGTTATTCGATTCGAGTTCGAGTTGTATTATATGTGAAGTTATTGTGCTGATACGAAATTTTACTTTCTCCAAATTAATTGAGATTTATTTGACACCTACACAATACTAGCACGTTTCAATTCAATTCTGAATTAAATAAGACTTCTTGTCTACTCATTATAAATAAAAACCAATAAAAATATTTGTTTAGCCATACTCCAGGTAGATGACGTCAATATGACGTTGAATGATGTCATTTAATGACGTGAAAAAGACGTCGTAATGACGAAGAAGTCTCACAGATCAAAGACGTAATTACCCGTAAAAATCTCGTCACGACTTAAGAACGTCCAAATTAAAGACGTAATATTGACCTAAAAAAATACATATTTTGAGACCAAAAAAGCACTTAGAAAGCCCATCAAAATGACGATCATTATTACCCGAACACTTGCAAGGTTTTCGAAAAGAACACCATAATATTTCGAATATACAAAATACACAAATTTATAAAGAATTACAAAATAATTCACTTTCAAAATAGGATAAAAAAATTGCAATTCTAATTAGAGATACACATACCTACTTCCTACATCCAAATATGACGACCTTTTGACATGATTGAGGATTGAGCCCGAAATTTTTATACAAAATTTCACGTCTATATGGTGTTAAAAAAAAGGTATTGACAGGATGTGCTTGACATCAGCAACCAATCGTCACCAAAATGGGTTATTGGGTTATGGGAAGTGTTACTTGTTGAGCATGGGTCTCAAAAATATTTTCTTTTATCGATTTGACTTTAGTTATTTTACAGAAGTTCATGAAAAAATGGAAATCACTTATTTCTCCTTCTTATGCTCGTAAAACTCTTATGATTCGATTTATTCTGGAATTTTTTTTTTGTGATTTACTAGAAGTTACAAAACTATACCACATCACTCTGTATAAGTACAGAACTTAATATAGAGAATGAGACGAGAGCATCCCTCGGTGGTGTTATGTGAGAAGGGGAGGGGGGGGGGGAAGAGAGGTTTAAGATTTCAATTTGCTTAATATTACGTCATGTGTAGTATAAGTATAATACTTCAGTTTAGCAAGCTGTCATCGGCATGCATTTTCCAGTCGCTACCTTTCAGTTCTAAATAAGACTCGGAGAGCAAACAGTATTGCAAGCTTGTAAAAAACATGTCATTCTATAATGCTTTTTTTCTTGCAAACTTGAGCAAAGTGATTAATGCCAACTAACTGGTTATGTCAAAAACAAACCTCAAGTCTTAAAAGATTTCTCTCGTCGGAATACTAATGATGACAAAGAACTCAGGACAATCAAAATGTAATAAGATTTTCATGCTGATAGAGTTTACCTTCTGCACTTTTTACTGCTTTCATTTCCATATCCGCCATTAGAAGAAGTTTTTCTTGTGCAATTAAAAATATATCTCAACTAATTTTCAGTCGTTTTTTAAATTAAATCACACTTTGTACTTACTTATTTACCTATCATAAATGGTATGTTTGTATGCATGTACAGGGTGAGGCGCGAGAACCTTAGGGCATTTTTATATGGAGAAGTCCTGGGAGTAGAAGTCTAAAAATTTGTGCGTGTATAATTTCGGTTTTGACGACCTGAACTAAAATATTCACAACCCCACACCACTTCCGGTTATACCGGAAGTTGCCATATTTTTCTTTTTTTAAATGGCACACCCTGTATATTATTACATTTTCAGATTGACTGAAAAAAATTAATAAAAATGATGTTTACAGTTCAAATTTGTAACGACCAATTTATGACTTATAAACAAATGAAAATTGCAATTTTCCATTTTCAAAGCAGCTTAGCTTGAAAACGGGTCAAGATATCGGAAAACGGCTTACATGTCCCTATCCTAACTTTTTGTATACTACGCTAAAGTACCTACAAAAAAAAAAAATTATTTATTTTTTTTTTGAAAATCGCTGATTTTTTATCACTTTGTATACAAATTTCATCAACACCATAGGATACTACGTGAAAAGTTAAGATAGGGACATGTAAGCCGTTTTCCGATATCTTGACCCGTTTTCGACCTAAGCTGCGTTGAAAATGGAAAATTGCGATTTTCATTTGTTTATAACTCATAAACCACTCGGTACAATTTTGAACTGTAAACCTCATTTTTATTGCATTTTTTCAGAGAATCTGAAAATATAATAATATACAGGGTGTCCCATTTAAAATAAGAAAGTTGATGGCAACTTCCGGTATAACCGGAGATGGTGAGGGGTTGTGAATATTTTAGTTCAGCTCGGCAAAACCGAAATCATACACGTACAAATTTTTAGACTTCTACTCCCAGGATTTCTCCATATAAAAATGCCCTAAGGTTCTCGCGCCTCACCCTGTATAATTACCTATGTACAACTTATATTTCATAGTTACTTTTATTGAGAGTTCTCTTATTACGCTGCTGGCAAACTAATAATAAAAACGCATTTTCATATATTTGTTTCCTATCCTGTTAATTTGATTTTAAAGTTTTCTATACACCCTTTTGCATGCAGAGGTTTTCAAACAATAAAATACGAGTTTATTAGAAGAAAACCTGATATAAGCCATCAAAATGTTCTTTCTAAATTAAGATATAAGTAATTTATATCAATAAACAATGAACCTATGTAAATAATTAAGGGGGCCAATATAGCGCCCTAGGGTACACCAAATAGGGTAGCAATATTTATTTAATTTAAAAAAATACAGAAAACAGTATGTGAACCGTGCCCTTAACATATGGTAATTGAAAGTGGTGAATCATCCATTTGTTGGACTTACGGTCGAGATAATTTCTACCACTACCACCTCAGTTTGCATACATAAATCAACCGCTTGAGGATGAGTCTTCAATCTCAAGTTAGTGAAGCATAGATAAATACCTACTGAATATAATTATTGTGCTATTAAATAGGTTATAAGAAATAAATATGATAAATTTGTAAATAATTAATTAGATAAATAATTATTTGAGTCTGAAATTACTGAAAGGATCGCGTTATTACGATCCTTTTCCTGGTCTAAATAAACTGTAAAGAGTTATCTGGAAAGCTCCCATTCCAGACTCATCGCAGCATCAGAGACGAGGAGACAAGACACCTGTGTTTATATAAAGCAATTTCCCTGGGTAATTTCATCACTTTCTAATTATAACTGAAATTCAGCATTAATTAACAAAGTACGAGAGGAAAATGAGTTTGATCATTATTCAGTAATAAGTTAGAGCTCCCTTCACCGTTAGACGTACAGCCCGGCAAGAGGAAAGAATAGGGATCACGCACTGACCCTTTCAAAATTATATACAAATTTAATTATACTTTAATAATGATCTGTAGTCGCCTTTGATAAATTACTGCATTTAACTAATTGCTAGTTATCAGATTACACCTCGGTCCGTCGATGGGAGAGAGAGGTTGGCTGGATATACGTAGCTGGCTGGGCGGGGAGTTTTTGCCGTCCGGAGAGCGATACATCTCGAGAATGGTGGGCAAAAAGTCCTCGGCACCTCCTCGATTCAATACAGTAGATTGAGGCTACGCTACGTGGAGCTTTGACGGTGGCGGCGTCACAAGGCGACGCGAAATCCTCGGTACAGAGACGCCAGTGACGTATCATGTCAGGTAATATTTTTCGATCTGATTAGAAAGGTATCAAACTTTATAAACTGTGATAATGGGTCAAAAATATCATTGGAGCGGAATAATAAAAGTCTCAGATAGCTTCATTGGAGAAAGCTGCATTTAAATGTTTCTTCTTTTGAATAATTAACACCATCCCACTTATGGAAGAAATTTAACGTCTGCACTTAGAAGACCACGAGACTCATGGAACAAAACAAACAGTAGAAAATTGTCAAAACATCAAAATCTTTATTAGAAGATTTCCTAATAAAATTTTGCTATGGGACTTAAGACCAAGAGTTTTGGACTTTCCAATAAAGATTTGCATGTCACTTAAAACAGAGTAGTGCATAAAATTTAGGTAGAAGACTGCCAGGAGAATACTCTCATGTCTAAACATCAACAAGAAAGCAAGATCAGACAGCATACCAGCACCAGCAATTGTCCTGATAAAAAGCGCACCAGAACTGACTACACTGACTACACAAAATCAGGCAATTTGATACGTCCTACTTATAGTGTTGTGTTTTTTCACAATCCTGAAAGTCTGCCCATTTACAATCCATTCCAAAAAAATGGGAAGAAAATTCATTGGGGTAACAGCACTGCTTCTCCAAATCTCTAAGGTGGTGGAAAAGGTCATCAACTCAGAAATTCTCTCTCATCTTGAGCGATTACCAGTACGGGCGTAAAGGAGCTACTGCAGACTTGTTGGCTTATCTGACTCACCTCTAAAAGTGGGTTTCCATTTTCTTTGCCTCAGGAGTGCCCCAAGACTCTTTGTCATCACCCACTCTATTCCTTCTTTATATAAATGACCCCCTCAACATAACATCAAACCAGATTCATAGTTTCGCTCGCTGATCCACAGGGAATTAACATTCCCGAAAGCTGCCACATCCACGGATTGTCTTATCATGATACTACATAGCAATTCTGGCCTAAATGCTACAGTAGATTAGGGCTTTGATATCTTTGGTTCAATTCAAAGATCTAAAAACCCCAGGAATGCGTATATATTTATGACTATTGTTAGTGGTAGCTTGTTTTAGGGTGACCTTGTCAAAACAGCTGCCAGAAAACAGAGATTCCTCGACAGATCAACAACACTTCCTGCACCAAAAGAGTTGCTGACTATTTATGGGGCAGCGATCCGACACAATCGAATACTGTTCTCAGGTGTGGAATTATGTCCCTAAATTCTGCCTCTGAAGCTCATTGACTCTATCCGAAGAAAAGCAATCCGCTAGAGGTGTGCCTGAAGAGAGCAGACTGTTACTTTGTCACTGTGATTTAACGGAGCAGTCACAATATGTGACACAGGTGTGTATACCGGCCTACTATAATACAGCCTTCCATGCTTTGTTCTCCGCGGTTATTTTCAATGTGAAGTCTCATAGAACATCAAACGGCGATCGCAAGGCTGTCAGACCATGAGATGTTTCAGTAAACTGCTTTCTTGCTATGCTACAGCTGCTATTAGTTTTACCACTTGGATCTAGGTCTTACTTTTCTTTTAATGGAGCAGGAACAGGTTGTGACTGCTCCGACGAATGACCAGATTGGCACATCATAGGTAATAGGTCTCTAACTGACTCACTAACATCCTTCAGAACGTCAGCGGTTGGTGGGTATGACCTTTCCGTGGTCTATCGATACTTTTTTAATGGAAACTGCTCTAGGGAGCTGCTTGAAACTCTGATTCTTTCAAGAGTTTTTTTTGGAGGCTGTTTCCGTCAAACCCTGGGTATCCATGAATTTACATGCAGTTAGCCTCATTACATTAAAGATCGTTTCTCCCTAGAGCGTGTCGTCCCCTGGTCCTCTTTACCAGAAATCAAGCTACCTCCGCAGACTTTCTAGGTCGGGAGTGATTATAGGCTCGCCTTCAAGGCAATCTGATAGGGGGAAAATGTCTCATAGTTCATCAAAAAGAACGCATTTTTTTTACAAAATGAATATTCGATTATTTACCCAGCAGCCCGGCTAGGCATTATCATTCCTGCGCCGCTGTCTTGGCGACTACCCGTCGCCTCCACCTATACGCATTGTTCCTGTTCCTCCCTAATCTTAGTTGATGCTAGCTGCGCTATCCATCATCAACGCCGGCTGACGGATGGAGAGCCTCTCCAACAGGAGAATGGAGGCCGGGAAGGTAACAATGTAATGTGCCATTAGCAGGGGAGAGCATTGGCTTTGTTGTGGCGATGATTTGCGATTCGGGGTAAGGGTAGCGTGAGGGATCCGGATCGGGATCGTCTACCGTCTACCTAGTGCACCTTATAGCACGGAGAGACCTGGAGGGTAGACAGTTGGATGGATCGGTCTGCATTAGCTTGGCTGCTTGTTATGCATCGTTAGGTGATTATAATGGGGGCGAAATAATATCACTTGAAATAGTTAAGATATGGATACCTACGGCACAGTGGTGGATAGATTTATTCAAGGTGATTTCTTCCAAAAAGTTTGTTCATTCGAGCTTGGAAGCTGTTTTCGATTTATCAAACAAATTTGAATTACAGAATCGAGATTGTCTCCTGCATTATAGAAAACCGGGAGTTATAAATATTAAACCTGTTACATCTGAGAGACACTTTTTGTTTCCCTTTTGCCTTAATATTTATTCCCGGGGAATATATAACACAACCTAAATATAACTCCGGGTTTATAGGCATCGAGATCAGAGTACCCAGTGTGCGAATACAAATACGTCGTTAAGAATTCATAAGACATATCAATAGCTTTTGTTACTGTTTCGAATCTTTGAGATATTCCGAAAAGTGCACAAAAGGGGGGCGCCCGCCTCACAATTAGGTATTCTGGTTGTGGAGGTAAAACTAAATCGAATTAAATACACACAACTCTTCCCTTTGAAGTTGAACTCGGCGGCCGTCGCGGATGCGAGAACGAGAATGAAGTTGAAAAAACCGAATCCGTCGGGTGTTTTCCTAAATACCTAAGGCGAATGCTGAAGTATCAAATTAAGAAATAAGGAGTTTTACTGAAGCGTATACTCTGAACACCCGGCTAAGTTCTACTCGGCTCAGATAAAGGCGACCGAATTAATAAGGGTGCTTCTAGACTCCCCTATATTGACAGACAAAAATAAACGCCTATGATACTTATACTCCTACTGTATAAGTAGGTAATTCAAGTCCTGATTATTTTCACGCACAACACTTTTATTATTAATATTTTTGAGTGATAAAATGCGTTCTTTCCTATATCTTAGAGTCGTTGTCGCGATGTAATTTGTCTTGAATTTTGACTTACCTAATTAAATTTTGGTACCTAACTCAGTGTGTGCAAATGAAAATTAGCGTTACTTAATTATATTTCTGGTCGTACTATACCCTATACTTTGGAAAGTTGTAAGAAGTTCAAGAAAAAAATTATTTTAAAAATCTTTAACCTAATCAACTCATTTCGCTTTAAAATTAAGTCTTTCAGGTTTCCTAATTTAAAAAGGAACGCACTCTTTGAAAAACTCAATTTAACTGACCAAGAAGTAAATTGAGCGATCCAAAGAGGACTCATAAGTGTTTTAAGTGGTTGTTTTTCCGCTCGAGATGTAAGCGGGCAAGATGATTGAATCCCCATATTGGATCCGCCGGCTTGTAGCCCTTTAAGGGTCTCTTCTCGAATATCCAAATGTAATAAGAAATCATCGAATACCTCGGGTTCTCCTTTGCGGTTTTCGCAGGCTTTGCATACACATCAGTGCTCTCGCCGCTGCCCCTGGAGTAGCCTCTGGCCTCACAGGCGACCTGGCCCTTCTGTAAACAAGGGTCACTCGCCTTATAAAAATACCGATCCGCAGGACATAAGGTACACCTAACAAAAGATGATATTATCCTCCTGCGCCGCGTCCCACCGCGTATGATGCTTTCCTTGGCATTCTCCTCTATAAAAATATAAATATCTAATATATGAAAATATCTAATAATATAATGTAAAATAGAGGGCTAATACGAAGATCTTATTCATCTGATCAGATATTTCAACCCTCTCACCCCGAAAAAAGCTATAATTTCATCCGTCATAAAAATGGAAATCCTCCATCTTCAAGAGACGTGACAACTAACATGTTAATTTTTTATCATCTTCGTCTGAGGATAAAGATGAATTATCCTCTTATGCATGGATATCTACCTACAACAACGAGCTCTTTTAGATTTTTCCTAATACGTATAGGTGAGTATGATGATGAGTAAGACGGCTTAATGCAAAGATGACTTAATTTTAAGACTTAATTTTCTCTTTGATTGTTTTTGATTGTGGATTTGTTTTCCATTCTTCAAGCTCTCAATTATTTTATTTATGAGAAATACGAAGTCTGGATTTCCTATATTCAAGAACCCCCAGACATTTTTTGAATCCCCCCCCCCCAGCCAAAAGTAATCGTATAGAATTTTTGTTTCTGGAGTTGTGATGTAATCGGAATCACCATGAAATTATACCATGCTATTATTTTTTTTAAGGGACGATGACTAATACATAAGGGTCGAAAGAACAATGAGTCCAACTAAAACGTTTGCTTATTGAATCCATAGCTTTCTTCTAATGATGCTCTGCAATTTTCTTATTCCAGCTTCGTGAGCCTATTATGTCTTCTTCCATTAAAATGGTTACGTGAAATGGTAAATAAGAAAGAGAGTAATCTTTCCAACAACAGCAATTTTCAAAAAAATATTAAAACACCTATGCCTATGAAAAATAAACGAAAAACTTTATATACGTAGGTATAGATCTCCTGTTCGTGTCAATAGTAAATCAGCTCTATAGTAGTATAGTATATTGTCGTGAGCGCAAATCAGTGCAGGATATCTCTTATATTGGCTAAATTCCTCCTATCTCTTATTTAACGTGAACGCGAGCAAACACATCGAAAGCTCCCGTATTCCTTATCCCACGGCCGGTTTGATTAAATTCTGATCCTGGTTGTCGGGGCAGGAATTCGCGTCGGGTCCAATATTAGCGTCTCCTTGTAGGTGGTAACACACTCGGACCTGCAGATAAAAGTAATTTGCCTGCAAATGTGACAGTGTAAAGTCCCCGTCGTCTCCCAATAACAATCGCCGATCGGCAAATTGCAGGCGATACGTGATATATGTGACACGGGAGGGGAAATTAGACAAGGAGCCGACGCCTGCTACGATCCTTCAGCACCGGGATTATATTTATGTCCACGGCTTCCCTGATTTAATGTTACCGTTTAAACTTTCACTCTCCGATCGGGGGAATGCCGAATTAGTTTAACATCTATGAAAATGTCTGGGAAAAATTCAATAAAGGTTCCCGGAATTGCCAAAATTCCTACCATCAAAAAACTTAGATCGCGCGTCGCTTAGATGCCACCCGTTCTAAAAGGAAACGGAAAAATAACATAAAATTTTACATACCTATTAAAAGGTCCAATTCATATTTTTTGTTTCCCAAAAATACCTATAAATGCAATAATTTTTCGGTGAAACATTTCATATAGTATACGAGTTCTATTATTAAATGGTGATGTATAATTTAGCAATTGAATAATACACGATTCAGGAACGGTAGCGCCTAGTTTAGCTTGCTGACATATCACGGCGTATCGGTGAAGTTTACAGTAACCACAGGAGTATATTTCACCACAATCCAATTCAGGGAAGTGTATAAACCGGGAAACTGGATGCCCAATTAAGGGAGAGACATGGGCTCACATGTGTATCGAGCCTGATTTGATAAAACTAGTTTACAGTCTTCCAGGACCTATTTAAGTCCAATTTCAGTTCCGGCAAATTGCTTCTCAATGTCTCTAAATACGTCCTATTCACTCTGTGTAGGTGAATCCATGCAGTCTTTGAAAGGGGGCACCTCTACTTGACAGGACGATTCATTGAAAGCGTTCTGGGAAGTTGGGAGTGCGAAGGAAATTATTATGCAATATAAGCGTTAGAATTATTATTGGAAGGGAGAGGGATTAAAATTACAATTCAACTTATATATCTATGGAACATAGACTACTATGTACCCAAGCAGCACACTTTAGTTTAAAAAACGTTTTTATTCATGTATTACCGTACGTATAGATATACGGTCGATGATCTACGTGCGCACGAACGTTCGAATGTCCGCCCGTTAAACGTATATAACATTGGAAAGAATAAAGGTCTATTTGTACTATCTGAATAAATGAGGTAAAAACGTATTAAATAGTGATAGTTTTAAAGGTTTAAAAGAAACGTTTTCTACATATTAAAAACAATCCACTTATAAACGTATTTATAAGAACGTATTTTCTGACATTGAAAATAAACGTATTCTCTACGTATGTTTGACTCCCGATTTTACGCGTTCATTGACACCAAATGTTATACGCATCTAAAGGACATATATTTTACCTTCACTTTTGAATAAATTTTAAACGTATGTTGACACCCAATGGTATACGTATTTTTTCACTCAATGCTATACGTATTTAAATGACGTATTTTTACCTGCACTTTTGAACTAATTTAAAACGTATGTGGACACCCAATCGTATACGTATGTCGACACCTAATCGTTTACGTATGTTGACACTCGATGCTATACGTATTTAAATGACGTATTTTTACCTTCACTTTTGAATTAATTTTAAACGTATGTGGACACGCAATCATATACGTATGTTGTCACTCGATGCTATACGTATTTAAATGACGTATTTTTACCTTCACTTTTGAATTAATTTTAAACGTATGTGGACACGCAATCATATACGTATGTTGACACTCAATGCTATACGTATCTTAAAGACGTATATTTGGCGTTTACTTTTTAATAAAATTTAAACGTATGTTGACACGCAATCGTATACGTATATTAACACCCAATTGTATACGTATGTTCTTAGGATGTATATTATCTTTAATCCACCCTATGGTAAATATTTTTGTAATCCTTTCATGTACTGAAAAATCCACAAAAAAATTCTTGAAAGAAACCAATTACCTAATACAGTACCCAGTCAAAAATTTATTTTTGGTATAGGTACCTAATTTAGAATCATTATTAGCAAAAAATATAATTGAAAAAACTTATACTTACCTTATTATATTGATTTTCAATATAGGTCCAAATTAATCTTCATCAGTAATCAATAAATATATCATTTTTTAACAGGATTATTAAGGTTTATGGTTTGATATATTTATTATTTGAATCTGACTCGTATCATTTGCTGCTATAACTCTGAGTACCTATAATACTCTATTATAATACCTATTTAAAAAACGAGATAAATTTGAACCTATGAATTCAATAAATGTCCTTCTGCCTATTATAACAAGCTGTATAAAAGTTTTATAGTAACTAGAAAAATTAAATTTTGCAAATTGGAAATTACAAATGACTAGGGCATCAGAAAAAAACACCTAATAAACTGTAAGTTTTTATTAGGAAAATGCAGCCTTAACTTGAAAAAAACATTGAACATTAATAGTTGTATGTCTTCAAATAATTAAAATTATTGTTAAAGATATTAATTTTGTGAGAATGAATCTACCACACAAGCAAATATTTTTTTCTTTTAGGTATTTATAAGTTCGCTCACTATCTAATAACATAAAGCATAAATTCAATATTCGAGAAAACAAAATTAATATTTGGTAACACTCTAACACTCACTGTTGTACCTATATAATATTAATTATTTCTTACTCCTCCTTTTACTATTTTTGTGTCTTCTTATTGAATCAGTGTCTCTACTTTGCTAACTTCAGCCAATCTTTCAGTTCTTTTACAAAATTTCGTATGTCGGTGCATGGTAAAAGTTTAAAAGCTGCTCTCTTCCCGAATAGGACGGTTTTACAGCCTCTAAAATTAGTCTAGATTATTATTTTGCACATTATAGGTACCAGTTATTATAGTTTTGTGTATATGTAATTATAAATTAATGTAATTATAATAATTATAAATGTGTATGATACTTACATCATTCTTGTCTCTTTCACTGGGCGTTTATCTCGGCCTGATCTGCTATTGAGAATACATTCAGTGGACAATTTGCAAATTTTTCCCTGATGTTTTGAAGGGTAGAAAAGGCCACCACTAAAATGTATTTTGCACGTAACTTTTTCTCACACCTGTATCGCCATTTTTAAATCCATCAATCCCAGAAATCGTATCTCAGCTCAGATACGCACCTACCTACCTATGAAAATGTTAAAATGGTATTTATTATTATTGATTGAAAACTTTGTTAGGTAAGTACTTACTTTGCACGTAACGTAATTCCATCATTCACTTTACTATGGTGTTATAACTCGTAACTCGTGTTATAATAACTTTAGATTAGATTAGATTAGATTATCTTTATTTGACCACGTATACATAAAATTATGTTTGTAGCAAGTCAAGGCGTACTACATGCGCACAAATATTAGTACAATGTACCTAATCACAGATATACAATCTAACAAAAATGTAGTGTACATCGAGAAAATAAAACATATACAATAATAAAACACAGAAAACTAGACATAATAGTGTATAAAACAACAATAAAAACAAGTCAAAGTTTCAGGTCATATGCACATCGGTGAGCGCCGTCCCAACAGACCACCTCGTCCAAATATTCATTAATTGAGTAAAAGCAGTGGCTTAGGAGATAGGATCTGAGCGTACTTTTGAACCTGTTGGCGTCAAGAAGCCTTACACATCTAGGCAGTGCATTATAGAGTCCATAATTTAAACTATTCTTCCGCGATCTTGTCAGTCTGAAGCGATCTGTCCGAATGTCGTCCGCGCCACGTGTGAAGTAGTTATGGACGTCTGACTGCTTTATTAATTGGTCAGATTTTTCATGAATCTTAAGCAGAACATTAAGTATATACAGGGATGGTAACGGAAGTATCCTCAGCTTTTTGAACAATGGCCTGCAGTGATCATTGAAAGGTGCATTAGCCAATATACGGATTGCCTTTTTTTGCAATCTAAAAATATGTAGAGTCTCTGTAGCAGCGCCCCAGAGAACAACCGCATAACTCAGGCTAGAATGGAATAAAGAAAAATAGACCACTCTCAGGGGGCCGGGACCAATGCTGGATCTCAGCCTACGAATCAGGAAAAGAACACTAGATAATCTGTGTCTTAAATACTGGACATGACAGTCCCAGGTCAGGGTGTTGTCCAAGGTAACTCCAAGCAGTCTCGCACTATCTATTCTGGATTCAGAACGACGCGTCAAGAACTGCAACTTTTGTGTTTTACCAGTGTTCAGTTTTAACCTGTTTGCTGTAAACCAATCCTGTGCCCTCCTTTCGGTTTCGTCAGTATTTGCTGTTAATTCTGACAGATTTTTTCCCGTGCAAACGAAGGTGACATCGTCCGCAAACATTACAGACTTACATGGGTGCATAAATCCCTCTAGATCATTTATATATATGATAAATAATAAAGGACCCAGCACCGACCCCTGAGGTACACCATGTTTGATCAATCTGAAATCAGACAGGATGTTATTACACCAAACTGCCTGAGAACGCCCCGTCAAGTACGAGCGTATAAGAGACAGCGGGATCCCGCGAATGCCATAGTGATTAAGCTTGTCCAGTAATATATCATGCGAGATGCAATCAAAAGCTTTGGAAAGATCACATAGTGTAATCGAGGTACATCTACCCGCCTCAAGGCCCTCGACCACACCATCAACAATGTCGAGAAGAGCATCTGCCGTAGAGGAGCCCTGACGAAACCCAAATTGACTCTCACCAAGGAATTTGTTCTCTTCAAAATAACCGTAGAGAGCTCGTTTTATTAATTTTTCCGTAATTTTTCCAAATATGGAGATGATGGAGATCGGTCTGTAGTTATCAATAACAGAACTGTCACCTTTTTTTAAAATAGGTATCACTTTGGTAGTTTTAAAAGCATCCGGAAAAATACCAGTGCTTAATATAAGATTTATAAGGCGAGTTAAGGGCTGTACCATTGTACTGGAAATCTCTTTGATTACATAACTATTCAGTCCATCTACATCTAGGCATCCCGAGTTTTTTAGCGAACGTATAACATCCAAAACATCCGCCTCCATAACCGGCCTGAAAAAGAAGGAGTTTCTCGGAGTCGGGAAATTTTTGTAGGCAAACAGATCAGTATCTGATGCTAAGGGAAGAGATTTTATGATATTCTCCGCTATATTTACGAAATACTCGTTCAAAGAGTCAGGGGAAATGCGATCATAGTTATCATTGAACACATTTACATTTTTATTTCTCTCAAAATTAACTATCTTCCAGCAAGCCTTTGATTTATTTCCAGCTGACAGAATGAAGTTATCGTAGGCCAACTTTTTTGCATTTTTTATGCGTTTACTATATTCTGCCTTGTAAGATTTATATGCTTTCACATCATCGGAACTTCCCGTCATATCAGCTATAAGTTTGATGCCAGACAGTGTATTCCTCATTGCTCTTAGGTCGTCTCCATACCAGAGAACTGGTGATTTTTTATTCTTTAATTCCAACACCTTCATTGGAAAAAATTTGCTCACCAAGGAACCAAGTGTGTTGGTTATACAAGATGCAAGAAAATTTACATCATTGCTGACGCAAACATCACCCCAATCCAGACCGGCCAAAGCATGGGTCAATTTCTTTACGCCCTTCCTAGTTATGACTCTATTGAACGTCGTGTAATCCCTCGCTTTTTGTCTCCCCTCAAGTATTATATATTGACCACGGTGATCAGCAATGCCGAGTTCAACAACTCCAGTCTGAATGGACTGTGTATCAAGGTCAGTAAAAATATTATCGACACAGGTAGCAGACCGGGCTGTAACTCTGGTATAGTCGGAGATGGTGTGAGTTAGGCCAAATGAGCTCAACAGAGATTTAATCTCCCGCAATGCAGGCGAATCAATCATAAAATCAATATTTATGTCGCCCATAATTACAACTTTCATGTTGGGTTTCATTATATCGCTCAACAAGTTCTCAAAACTGGCTTTATCATGTCAATCAGTCATTCACACGCTAAATCAGCATCAACATCTAGACTAGAACTGGAACTGAGACTGAGACGCGTACTGACTGGGAAGTGATATTTTCCTTTTCATTTAAATTTTTTGTATTCTTACGGAAACAAAGAGGTACAGACTGCAGAGCAGACCATGCACCTGCAGATGTAGGGTTGCGGATGGCGGAGTAGGAGACGAAAACAGGTTATCTGTCCCCTACCACTTGACTGGAAGTCTGGTCGTTGAATACATACCAATACCAAACGTAGAAAAAGAAACAATTTCAATAACATAAATAAACGTTGTACTTGAACTGAACTTTAACGAATACTATATACAAATGGTTTATGTGGTCTACGTAATATACGTGTTTATAATAAATAAACGTTTTTAGTCTCGACGCTTTTTTATGAGTAGCTTTTCTACTAATGGAAAACGTTGAATACATACCAATACCAAACGTAGAAAAAGAAACAATTTCAATAACATAAATAAACGTTGTACTTGAACTGAACTTTAACGAATACTATATACAAATGGTTTATGTGGTCTACGTAATATACGTGTTTATAATAAATAAACGTTTTTAGTCTCGACGCTTTTTTATGAGTAGCTTTTCTACTAATGGAAAACGTTGAATACATACCAATACCAAACGTAGAAAAAGAAACAATTTCAATAACATAAATAAACGTTGTACTTGAACTGAACTTTAACGAATACTATATACAAATGGTTTATGTGGTCTACGTAATATACGTGTTTATAATAAATAAACGTTTTTAGTCTCGACGCTTTTTTATGAGTAGCTTTTCTACTAATGGAAAACGTTGAATACATACCAATACCAAACGTAGAAAAAGAAACAATTTCAATAACATAAATAAACGTTGTACTTGAACTGAACTTTAACGAATACTATATACAAATGGTTTATGTGGTCTACGTAATATACGTGTTTATAATAAATAAACGTTTTTAGTCTCGACGCTTTTTTATGAGTAGCTTTTCTACTAATGGAAAACGTTGAATACATACCAATACCAAACGTAGAAAAAGAAACAATTTCAATAACATAAATAAACGTTGTACTTGAACTGAACTTTAACGAATACTATATACAAATGGTTTATGTGGTCTACGTAATATACGTGTTTATAATAAATAAACGTTTTTAGTCTCGACGCTTTTTTATGAGTAGCTTTTCTACTAATGGAAAACGTTGAATACATACCAATACCAAACGTAGAAAAAGAAACAATTTCAATAACATAAATAAACGTTGTACTTGAACTGAACTTTAACGAATACTATATACAAATGGTTTATGTGGTCTACGTAATATACGTGTTTATAATAAATAAACGTTTTTAGTCTCGACGCTTTTTTATGAGTAGCTTTTCTACTAATGGAAAACGTTGAATACATACCAATACCAAACGTAGAAAAAGAAACAATTTCAATAACATAAATAAACGTTGTACTTGAACTGAACTTTAACGAATACTATATACAAATGGTTTATGTGGTCTACGTAATATACGTGTTTATAATAAATAAACGTTTTTAGTCTCGACGCTTTTTTATGAGTAGCTTTTCTACTAATGGAAAACGTTGAATACATACCAATACCAAACGTAGAAAAAGAAACAATTTCAATAACATAAATAAACGTTGTACTTGAACTGAACTTTAACGAATACTATATACAAATGGTTTATGTGGTCTACGTAATATACGTGTTTATAATAAATAAACGTTTTTAGTCTCGACGCTTTTTTATGAGTAGCTTTTCTACTAATGGAAAACGTTGAATACATACCAATACCAAACGTAGAAAAAGAAACAATTTCAATAACATAAATAAACGTTGTACTTGAACTGAACTTTAACGAATACTATATACAAATGGTTTATGTGGTCTACGTAATATACGTGTTTATAATAAATAAACGTTTTTAGTCTCGACGCTTTTTTATGAGTAGCTTTTCTACTAATGGAAAACGTTGAATACATACCAATACCAAACGTAGAAAAAGAAACAATTTCAATAACATAAATAAACGTTGTACTTGAACTGAACTTTAACGAATACTATATACAAATGGTTTATGTGGTCTACGTAATATACGTGTTTATAATAAATAAACGTTTTTAGTCTCGACGCTTTTTTATGAGTAGCTTTTCTACTAATGGAAAACGTTGAATACATACCAATACCAAACGTAGAAAAAGAAACAATTTCAATAACATAAATAAACGTTGTACTTGAACTGAACTTTAACGAATACTATATACAAATGGTTTAGATAGCCTACGCAATATACGTATTACCAGGGTTAAATTCTTACTGTAATTTATACGTATTCATATCTCCTAATATTTAACGTATAAGGTATATTACCAACGTCTATTTTGATAGATAAGATACGTATAGTTTAAAAAGCGTGACTAATATACGTTTGAAAATTAAACTGAAACCAAATTTAAACCAATTTTACGCATAATAAACGTTTAATACACCAAGCTGTGCTGCCTGGGTACTACATGTTTTCGGTCGGTTTTTAGCTGGGTTGTATATAAGGTTTTCGATCAAAATTATCTAGGTTTCAAATCGAGAACTTTTTTAAACGTTTCGAGAGTTTTTTTTTCTATTTTTGTTGATTTTTTTTACTTTTGGTCCCGCTACTACCACCTGTATGTGGGGCATATTCCACGCCAAATCGGACTGTTTGAAAAATTTTGATTTTTGTTTTCCTCAATTTTGACAATTTTTAGTACCAATTAAAAGAGCATTTAATTGTTGAAAAAATATCAAATTAAAAAAATAGCTTTCTTAAAAATGCGGTCCAAATTTTTGAGATTGTCTGCAAAATCAACAATTTAAAAATGTAATGATATTAAGTGTCCTGTTTAAAATGGCGACTTCTTTTATAACCGGAAGTGTCCCAGTTTTCAAAATATTTCCAATAAATTTTTCTTCTTAATAAAAAACTCTTCTTTAGACGTGCATGCGCGGAGGAAAAGGAAAAATTTTACCTTCACTTTTGGAACTTGTTAATTCATTATAACCTCGGAATGCCATCAGTTCCTGTTTTGCCAGGAATACAAAATGAGTTTTTCCAAAATTTTTATTTTTTAAACACTATGTTTCCTTAATACTCGATTCTTTTGTTTGCAACAAAATTTTTTATTGTCTTCTGCCGACTCTGAGCCATCTCCTGCGAACAACACACAAGGAAAGCAATACACTTTGTTGATAGAACGTCCAAACAATTGTTCTGCCGGAAGGAACTTCCAGCAGGACGGATGTACACAGTACCTGCGGTCCTGCTGCATGGAAAGCCGTCGATTTGTAATATATTCGGTCCTTCTAGCAGAACTTTGTTTACTTCACGCAGTACCTACACTTGATTTTTGTAGTCATAGAATCTGTGGGATGGGTTATCAAATACAACATAATATAAAGAGACCAACAGATGGACGCATAAAACTTTATCTTTATAGTCCAGTCGGTAAAGAATGTACCAAAAGTTCATAAAAAATCTTATCTAAAATATTCCTTCAATAAATGAGTGAAGAGGTTATAGAACATAAATCCATAAAAATCAGTTCTGGGGGTGCAGCGCTTCCCCCGGTCTTTTTTTTTAGAGAAGATGCCTTTTTGTAGAAAATTACTCAAGCTTCCTTTATATATTACTTATTATAAGTATTGTTTTGATTATATCCAACCGAAGACCATAATAGTTATTAGTAAAAAAAGTCTTTTTACACCAATTTCTTTCTCATTCTTAATTGAGAGGGGATGCGTTTGAACCTTCAGGCCTGATTTTTCTGGATTTATCTTCTATAACCTCTTCACTAATAATAATTATTGATGAAATCTTATATTTTTCTTCAATTCGCACACCGCCATTGCATGTCACCCATCATCCGGTTCACATCAAATAAACACGCGAATGCTCCTTCCTGATGTGTATTCTCCAGAGGGAATCATAATGTATAACGAATAAATTCATTTTCTCACTTTATTTGTAGAATAAAAAAAACCTAAATAGGTTGATTTTTTAATTGAATTTATGTTCTATTGACGTAACATTTAAGCAAAATTTTCACAAATGAGCATTTTGCGATAATCGTCATTAAGACTTTTGAGAATTTTTTACTGAGAGAAACTCTGCTAGAGACAAAATGACACGTTAAATTGGCATCTTGAGGAAAATCTTTAGTATTATTATTAGATACAATTTCATATCAGATTAATTATAGGACATCTTAGGCAAAAGATTTAGTTTCGACAACAATTTGCTGAAAAAAACAAAAACATTTATTGTCAAAATTCATATTTTTGTTGTCTTGAAAACACGATAGAAGTGAACAAACGATAAATGTAGGGGTGAAATTTTCCTCAAAATTTTATTCCTATAATAAATCCCTTCTAATATGAACGCGTCGTAAAGGTACCCTTATATAATATTTACAATAACATATTATCGTAAAAGGATAATTAAAGCAATTAAAGTTTAACTAGGAATAATCGATGATTTTATAGCCGGTTTCAGCTCTAGCTGGAGCATCACCCACCGTAGTTCCAGTACCGTCGTCGTGCAATTTGGTCCGGTCGCATGTAAAAACAACATAAAATGTTATTTCTTCATCGGAGCCAGGTTTATGTGTCCAGCTCACTTGGACCAGATATGAAATGATATTAAGAAAAACATGCAGAGGACGTCTCCGCCGCACGTCCACCGGTCACTTGGTAATAAAAGTAGCCAATATCCGGACCACCTTGCTGTAGATTGAAGGGACCGGAGAGTCGTAGCCGCAGATGGCGCCCGGATATTGTAGTCCGAACCCCCCGACCCGACCGACGACGCTATTCTCGTACGACGGTCATGCTCCTAATACTAAAACAACAATATCGTCGTCCCACTGATGTGACTTACCTTCCTGAAATATTGCTCTCTTCACCTTTTATGCCTAACCTCCTATTGTTATGAGTCGCTGATGATACGCCGCACGGAAAGTTCTAGCGCAAGAGGCTACTTTGCGGGAAAACGACAAAAAATATACCGGGAACCAGGACTATATTCTTATTCAAACAGAAAGTATATTTAAGGGTACATCACTGAATCGAAATAGGGAATTTATGACCTATTTATGACTATTAAAGATCTTTCTCTTCGACTATTAGACTAATTATTACTATACAACGGTAAATATACAGGGTGTTTCATTAATCAGTGCAGAAAATTCAACTGGAGATTCCTTGCCGAATTTTAAGGGGGGTTTGTCATCAAAAAAATTTTTTCAACCTCCCCGAAGAAGTTACATCCCCTTAAAGTGGGGTAAAAAATTCACATTTATCGATTTTTTTCTGACATGAGTTGAAATAAAAAAAAGACGGCTAGGTATTCGAATACTACTACCATGAAGCCTCCATAATTACATAATTTTGTCCACCCTTGTTCTCTGCAAGGGTGTGAATCATACTACCCCTTTTTTTCAGAACTTTTTTCCTAATATTTTTTTTTATTTTTAAATTCACACTTTGAAGGGCCAGTTCAATTGAAGAAAAATGTTCATGATTTTACATACCTACATAAGTATTTATAAAAATATATGTAAATATGCAAATTATGTAAAATATTTATAGAAAAATAATTAAACATAAAATAACACAAAAAAGATAATAAACAATAAACAAATCATATTTAACTAAATTAACAATATTTTGTTTAAGACAGTGCTCAAAATGGGCACAATTTTCTCGAATAATACATGCCCTCATTTTATTTCTTGTAACGTACATTTTGCACGTACCGGCTAGATGCCGGTAACACAGAGACGACGGCGGGCGCGCGCAGTGAGTGAGTGATGGTGGGTTTTAGTGCATCGGCCGACTGGAGGCCTCGAGTTTCGTAACATCGACTGTCGAGTTGGAATCAGGTGCGTTCATCTTCATACCGGCCCGTTCACCTTCTTTTCTCTCCTGGAATTCGCTAGAGGAAGGTCGTTTCCGCAAACACAGGAATTTTTAGCGAAATGGCGTTGTGAACTTTCACTTAAATTATTATAAACATCGCCCACGTTTTTGGCTTGGTGAGTGTCGTAAAATGATGTTATTAATTATTGTGCTAGAATTATACAGATCATATTTTCTTAATACCGTATGCTAATTTTAATTACAGCTTTTAAACCCGATCGAGTTCGTTCGCATGTAAAATTTTGTCAGCTGATGTTACCTGAGACACCTGAGAAGTTTACCCCCAACTAAACTTCCACCCTCGCTCCGAAGACCCTACGAAGCTAAGTGCCTTTGCCTACCAAGGTTTAACCGATCAGTTCATTCAGATTCTACACGCTCTTGCTCCTTATTGTTGTTAACCGTGCTCAAGTTAATACTTTGTGATAATAACTGTGATTCATTTTAATAAATAGTACCTGTTGTTCTGCTGACCTGCTTGTTATTGTTGACCCTCTTAGACTAGCGACTCAACCTACGACCCTTGTTTTTTTTCTTGTCTCATGCTCTCAGCGACTATTTTTCCCCTCTAGGGTTAAATAGTTCGTTTCATTCTTTAGTGGAAAAGTATTGAGTTTCCGTGAAATTTTCAAGAGATAATTTTTTTTCAATTGAACTGGTCCTCCAAAGTGTGAATTTCAAGATAAAAAAATATTAGGAAAAAACTTCTGGAAAAAAAAACTTTTAGGGGTAGTATGATTCACACCCTTGCAGAGAACAAGGGTTGATAAAACTATGTAATTATGGAGGCTTCCTTGTAGTAGTGTTCGAATACCTAGCCGTCTTTTTATTATTTCAAGTCATTTCAGAAAAAAAATCGATAAATGTGAATTTTTACCCCATCACTTTTAGAGGATGTAACTTCTTCGGGGAGGCTTTAAGAAAAAAATTTTTTATGACAAACCCCCCTTAAAATTTATTAGCAAGGAATCTCCAGTTGAATTTTCTGCACTGATTAATGAAACACTCTGTATGCATCTGCGTGTCCTAAGTTCCATCAGTTTTTTCGGGACCGAGGAGCGAAACAAGGGTGCTGGGTGGGTAAGAAGCTAAAAACAGCCATTGCAAACTAATATTAAGGTCACATCTAAGGCCTCTGCTTTGACACTACGGTCGAATTGATATTTTTTCTTCACTTTCAGGGCAAGGAATATCTTCGAGATTAACAGTAGCACGATTTTTATTTTGAATTTTGCGTTAAGTTGTTACTTCCGCGAGACCCGGCGTGTTTAATTGGCGATTTTTGCCAGGACCGTACTCTCAAAACTGATTTTTAGAGCCTTTTTTGTTGGTTATCCTTAAATTTGCAAAGCCAATGAATACTTTCCTGCATGGTGTTACTATAGGTACGTCCTCCACCCCTGTATAAGTGCCATAGTGAAACTGTGTAGGAAACGCAAATGTAAATAATGACCCTACTTCTTATTTGTTTGTTGAATTATAATGACAGATCGATTGAATAATAGTCTCATTTTTTAATTATTGTGTTATACAGGATGTTAACCTTATTTGGCTCATTTTACTTTTTATAATTTTTTCGTAAATATCTAAAATACCTGTACCCTTTACCCAATTTTGTTTTGTTTGCAGTAGTAAAACGGAGTTAATTTATCCTAACTATATTTATAAGTCCAGGACGCCCCGTAGAGTCTGTTAAGGGAATTTTTTTAATGTACGCCAACGGATCCAGCTGCCTTTGGAAATTTTTGTAATATCAAATGGATAGCTTTTGATGACTTATGTAAACCTATTACGAAAAATCGTGAATTAATTTTCAACAATAAAAAAGATAGGTCTGAAGTAAAGAAATCTCAATTTTTCAGTTCTTTTCAGCATATTTCAGCAACGCCTGAAGTTTTTCTAAATTGTTTTACAGATTCTTACCAAGCATAAAATTGTGAAACTTTTCACTAATTTAACCGACCTCGTATCTCTTACGTTTTCCAATATCCCAATGTTATCCCTCCCTTATCTTGGATATACTGTATAAATCAACTACCTTGAGGAAGAGTCTTCAATCTCAAGTTAGTAATGCATCGCGCAGGTACAATAATAATTATATAAATTACGTTTGGAAATAAATATTGCCAGTTTTTGATAAATAAGTAAATATAATGTTAAGCTAAATGTAAATAAATAATTGATTAACAACTGGAATTATACTGGAAACTTTGATATCTTCGCATTATATTATTTAAGGCCAAATGCAATTTTAAACAATTTCAAAATTATTGTTTTAAGTGTAATGATGAAAAACTGCTACAACAGGACGCCGTTTACCTACCTACTTAGCTAAAATTACGTGTTGTGTTATTACTTAGTAAATTTACGTAAGGAAAAGGTAAAAGATAGAAACATCCTGGAACAGGTTTATTAACGTAAAATGTAATATAATCCACCTACTTTCGGTACCTTAGGCAATTGTTTACTTCCTTCTTATTGTTCTGCTTGTATTGAGCAAACAAGCAAGAGTTGATTACCCTCAATTTTAGCGGAGCAAAGGTTTACTAACTAGATCGAAAAGGGAAGTAAGTAAGTATAGTAGGTATCCGAGCATAATACGTTATACTCTGATCTCTTGGCAAATATTTATAATTTATACGTTTCTGGAATTAATAATTCATCTCTATCAGTAGCACACAAAATGTCAGGGGCACCCCCCGCTTAACTTTAGCAATTAAAAAATAAAATATTTATACAAATAAATAAAATAAAAATAAAATAATTTTTATATATTAATTAATTAATTAATACCGGATTCCATACAATAAGTCCGGTAAGTACCTCCTAATCTCTCGGGAGCATACAGGGGAGGTCAAAAAACCTAGTCTGTCATAAATAAAATTTTCCTAAGGTGTCCCTAAACGGAGATATGGAGCCCTAAGAGGGTGCCCCGCAATTTACTTTTTTGGCTCTAACTTTTGAACCGAACTGTATAATTGGATGGAATTTAAACACTTTATAGAGGCCGCAGAGAGCCATGCATCAGGCCATGTTAAAGTCGATGTTTGACGTCGTCAGGGAAGTCAGAAACGTAATTACCATCATACTCGTTGAGTCAAAATTTTGACTGGTGTCACTTTACAGAGCTACAAACTATTTTTTTGAATAGACTAATACTTCATCTATAAAAAAGGTGCTCTTAACGGTTTTCGAGATAAATCGGTTTTTATGCGAAACACTCAAAAGTCACTAATTATTCTAAAAGCAAACAGGTTGAAAAAACTACGTAGGCTATGATGCTGATATGCATTCAATTTTTTTGTAAAGTGCTATCCAAATCTTCAAAGGCACGAGACTTTATATGGTGAAAGATTTCCAACTCAGACATTGTCAAATCCAAAAACCCTTTGAAGGTTGATCGGAGCTTAATTAACTTACAATGTTATTAAAGTAGGTAATTTTGTAAAGTAATTTTGACTCAACGAGTATGATGGTAAGTCCGTTCCTGACTTCCCTGACGACGTCAAACATCGACTTTAACATGGCCTGATGCATGGCTCTCTGTGGCCTCTATAAAGTGTTTAAATTCCATCCAATTATACAGTTCGGTTCAAAAGTTAGAGCCAAAAAAGTAAATTGCGGGGCACCCTTTTAGGGCTCCATATCTCCGTTTGGGGGCACTTTAGGAAAATTTTATTTATGACAGACTAGGTTTTTTGACCTTCCCCTGTATGCTCCCGAGAGATTAGGAGGTACTTACCGGACACCCTGTATAGGTACCAAGACATGATAAATAATATCCCCCCTTTTTTCCTTTTTTCCCATCTTTTTTGCATTATATTGTATACTTATAAAAAATTTACATTATTTTTATAAATAAGCCTGTGGCGTGGGTATAGGAAAAAGAGTAAAAATGGCTAAATTTCTGTAACCGTTTATGAGCATCTCAATTTTTTACAGTTGACAGCCATATAGGTAGTAAATAATAAAATAGGCGGAGATGTTCGAAATTTGTATGATGTTTATTTCTCTAAAATTTCAAATTTATGATTTTTAAAAAGTCACTGACTTATTTAGAATTTCAAGGTATAGTATTAAAAAAAATTGCCTTTTTAAAATTATAAGTATAGCCATCAGTGGGTACATAGGAAAAGGGGCAAAATTTCTACATAGGTTATAAGTAAAGTCTGTACACTGAGAGTTGTCTGTTGTGAGAACTAAGAATACATCATCTCGTTATGTTCCTTACTCCTTCTATTGCATTGCATACCCAATCGAGTTAAAATGGGACGTATTGTCAGAAATACGTTTGAATCGTCAGCAATTCTAAAAAGATGAGCGCGAGTGAGACGGAAGTATCGACTCGCGTCTTGAACGCTTAGATTGATACGATATTACGATCGTCGCTACTCTCAAGTGTCAGTGTCAGCGGTAAATATACTAAATAAGGTTTTTGTTGTGATTTGAAACGTTTTTAATACGAAATTAGCAGAATTACCTGTGTTATATTGTACGGTGTGATGAACTATGAGTGACTTAATTTCGCGAATGCCTAAAAATCTATTTCCTTGTTTTGCCTGGGAAACGATTGAACTCCCTAGTACGTGGTCTTGTGGTAAAATTGCTGGAATATTTTACTTGCAAATAAGAAAACGGAGGTGTTATTCTTTCTTTTAAACGGCAACCAGCAGGTAGGTGACATGATATTTCTATCATGATGATAACAATAATTATTATTATCATTCTTATTTACTTGCATTATGTAATATTTGTTATCAAAAAGTTGCAAGGCTCTACTTCGTCAATAACTTGTCGAAATAATATATTTGTAGGATATTCATTATTCCTCAACACACGCCACTGACACGAACTGCGATACCACAACTGGTTCGACTTAGAAATAAGTGTACGATTCAAATCGAATTAGGAAATGAAATTGTTTAGTCAGAATCAGTGCGGCATGACAACGGACAACTCTCAGTGTACAGAGAGTACCTATCCATTTTATGACATGTTTTCAAACGAAAAGAAATTAAATTTTCACAGTAAACCGCTATAGATACCTACGCTATAATATGACCATGGAAAATTACAGAAAGCCAATTGATTGGTTAATGCGCAAGAAGATTTTTTATCTTCTTGAATAATTATTAATGGAACATAAATCCGTAATATGTTTGAGAGAGGTAGGTATGTATCTACTTGACTTACATAATAATTAATTACTAAGAATTCAAATATGATGGGAGATATAATAACATTAGAGTTGGAAATGTCAATCTATGTAGGTATATAATAAGAAAATGATTGGAGTAAATTCCAATATAATAATATACGAAGGAGCAGGTCCTTGGTCGTAGAGAGCTAAGACCTGAATAATAATTGAAATCTTCTTAAAAAAGGTTCTTGTTTAAAAGGACTTAAAGGTATCAGATGTAAAAGTTTTTTCACGGAGAAATCAATTATTTTAGAAGCAAGGGTGGATCAAGGGCGGCGGTTTTCAATCAAGATGTCTTTAGTGTCTTTGGTTGATAATGAGCGAGCAAGAAGGTCCTCTCCTCTGGCAGTGCCACTGCTTTAGTCGCAAGCCGGAAACGGAGGCTTTCTTTACTCCTACCTACTACGTTTAATGGAGTTTCCTTGTAAAAAAGCCTAGGTAAGGATCCTCCTTTGTCGCCCAATTTATTACTCGTGAATTCCCTCCGCTGAATTAAACTCTGCTGACTACTTGAAATCAATTATTATTTGATTAAACCAGTAGTATTGATGCTTATTCGGTCTGTTGGGGAAGATATTTATTTTATATCATTTTTTTTAATATTAATGTGAAAATAAATAATATTAATGTTAACTAATATAGTCAAGGTTTTTTGGTAACCTATAATAATAGGAATGGGGAGGTGTATAAAAATACGTGCGGCAATAATAACACTCGATAAAAAAAAGTGATTTACTTTTATTATCGTGTTGATTTTTTTTTCAGCAAAACTCGCGAAAATAAAAGCCGGCAGTGTAGCTAGCACAAAGAGAAGTCAATTTGAAAAGTAAACGCCTCGGTAAGCTACATTTATGAGAGCATAAAATTAATGCAAATCTTCAGATAAACCTTGTTTGCTTGGTAGAAATGAGTTATATAAGATTCGGGGGCCCAGGAAACGGCGTTTACCTACGAAGTCAAGCTCCCGGAACGCCTCCTGTCTTTGCCTTTATTCCGATACCGAGTATGCAAAGTGTCAGCCATTTAAGGGTTAATATAACAAAGCTTCACTTTTAATCGGCTTTCCATGCTCGGCTAATTAAAATACATCAACGCTCAAGTACATCCAGAGACGACGGAATCTTTATAATTACTTATAACTCTGTGTATTTTATAAATTGAGATTTAATCGTTATACTCTGATAAGGAATTCATTGGTAAATTGTTCCTGGGAAAATATTCCCTTATAATTACTTTCGGGGTTTATTAAATACTTAATTAAGAAAGGTGTTTTCTTCGTCATAGCGCAGCGACCGGTAGAAAATTATTTAAACCTTCACGAGCATTCAGTTTCTTAATCGATATTTATTTTCGTCTATTCACTTTTTATTATAATACCGCCACCTACCTACTATTCCCAAGCTGAGGAACGGTGAATATACTGACTTTTCTCTACGACTAATGAACATAATTATTATTCATTATCCTACTGATTTTAGTTTCGTTAGATAATAGACGCATATTCACGCAGTCAAAGTCAATCACAGCTCAGTCTGTGAAATAATAAACGCAAAATCAAAAGCCCAACACAAAAAAGATCATAATGACACGAACACCTTCGAAGAGCAATCGAAATAGTACGAGCACACTCCGTTGCGGTCTTTTTACCTTAGCTTTGTGCGAGGATCTCGGGCTTGCTGGGAAATTTACTTACTCGGATCTGACTAGAACCTAACGGATTTCTCTGTTAGTGTAGTGAAAATTGATTTCACTGAGTGAATACTTATCTATGAGAAGAAGACGCTCTTTTCTCTACGACTTTTTGAGAAAATCATTATTGGAATTTAAAAATATAATATTGCTCAATTATGCCAAACGGCAATGCGTTCAAAACGGCGTATACCATATGCAAGGCCATCTCCGTACCATTTATTTAATAATTATTATTCTCGAGCTATTACAGGACCACAACGCTGAAAAATGCTGACAAAATGCCACAAAAAAAATGCTAAATCTATTTTTTTTTATTTTTTTTATGATTGAAAATTAATAAATTTTTTTTGTAGATTCACACAAATCGTCATTAGCACGATCCATCTAACAATTCGAAAATTTTCAAAGCCGACTGGATCCCAGAGTTTTCATAGTGAGCTTTGATTTTTCTTAAGGCCACCATATTGTTTTTTTCATGCATTCGATATTAAAAAAATCATTTAACTAAAAAATCTATAAATTAAAAAAATCATTTTTTAGGTGTTGTGAGGGTGGCGTGAGAGAAAAAACTGTTAGCCCCAAATGTGTGGGTAGCGAGAAGGGGGAGGATAAAGGTAGCAAATTTTGAATGGTGTAAATAGAGTTGCTAGAATGGTGATGTCCGCCAGGAATATTCGCATTAATTCTATGAAAGCCCTTTGAAATTTAAATCGCCACGCGGCGTTCGATGTTGGAGTCGGTCACTGTCGGAAATTCCAAGTTTCATTAAATCCAAGTTTATTTCAGCGACACGCTTGGACTTTAGCTCGATGTTGCGGAAACACTTCACTGTCCGTGAAAAGACTCGCATAATGGCCGCGCAGTTATATTATGTGTGTATAATTATCCCGAAACGTATTTTTTCGAAACTAACCGAAACACTCGTTGGTTTTTGGTTTCAAACTCAAATTTCGTTGAGATAAATTATTAGAAGCTGTTGTAGAAGATAAGATTTAGGTAAGGTAGTTTTACAGGTGGGCTTTTCGTGTTGTCAGTATACGCGTCCGTCTGCCTTCACTCCAGAGCCCGTTCTCCTCTGTTACCGAACGATCAGTTGCGTCTGGAATGGGCTTAATGTTTTTTGCTTGGGACGTCATTCGGCGAAAAAATGTCCTTTTTATTCGAAAAAAATTTAATTAATTTTTTTTGTTAGATCCCTGCTGGAAAATAAAATCACCCAACAAATAACTAGGTATACCTATACTGATTTCTAATAATTCAGAACATAAATAATTTACTCTTAACACGAGTAAAATGCGGACACTCCATGCCCGTTCCCTGATGTTATTTTAGAGAGGGAGGGGTAACAGAGGGGTGTGAAAAAATGAAAGATCCTCTGCGGCATGTACTACAAAGAAGACGAGCAAGATATTTTTAATTAACAATCGGTAAAAGCCGGTGTTAGGAGAGTGTCTGGCGGGATCCGGGGAGCCGGAAACTCAATAACGGCTAGCAGCAGGTGCAAAGGAGAGGTGTCAGCGGCAGAGGTCGCGCTCCCCACCTAATAAATGAGGTAATTTCCACACTTCCAGGACCACCGCAAGGCGTCACTCGCACCCAGAGCCAGTACCTGATGTCGGAACACGAGGCCCGGCCTAATTCCTAATTATGCCCGTTCCCCTCGCCCTGCCGGCCCGCGGCCCTTGCAATTCACACGACAATAACGCCGTTATGACGCCCTCCGCGCTGTTCCTGTTGTACATCCAACTCACAGCTGCGACAGCCTTTCCCTACCAGATTGGCCTTTTTACATAGGGAAATATACGCTTTACTAAGGTGTTAGAGGTCTGGATGAATCTGCTAAGCCTGACTCTCTCTCTGTTCAGCGAAAGGGGATTCAAATGATTTATGCACACGGTGAATTATAATATAGTTGATTAATAAGTAAATACAATTTTCTCAAAATGCGATATAAAAGAAATCTTGTTTGTTTCAAACATCAACCTCCTCAGAAGGGTAAAAATTTTTTGAAATGTCCTAATTAAATTTTTCAAAATTTCAGCAATTGATCAGTAAGTGGCCGTTTTGAACTGTTAACCAAGAATGCCTTTTTGGTGTAGAAAACATGAACGCTTTTAAATGTCTTCTTAAAATCGCATTTATTCCAGTGTCGTAGAAGTACCCACTGTAGGTGTAGACCGCTCAATTTTCTTAAAACTCTAATTTTATAGCTAAAACAAGGAGGATTAATGAGCACAAAAATGTTGATCAAAGCTGCTGAACAGTATACGGTTTTCAATAAATTGGCAAAAAAAACTTGTATGGCCACTTGTATCTTTGTATATGTAGGTATATAGAATCACTTCCTTTTCTAGGTGCATGCTATTTCCGAACACCCTGTATAAGTAGAACGAAACCGAAGTAAAAATCTGCACCTATTGTTACCTAAATGTCCTGTATAAATTAGAACGTCCACTCAAAATTAGTGTGCCATGGTAAACTTGGATCGCTTTTACACGGGATTTTCGTATAAAAATTCATGATTTCCCGGGCCTAGTGATTTATCTTGGATGTTTTGAAGAGGTCGCGTAAAGAAAAAGCGAAATTTTTTCTACCTGCATTCAATAAAGGAACCCCAACTGCGTCAATGAATCTACGTCAAAGAATTAATTTACAATGCTTTGTAGTAAACAAACCGCAAAAAATGGGTTTATAGAAAAGAGGAGAGGTCCCCTAATAAATGGCAAACAGAGCGCCATTACAGATAAATAAGGAATTTAAATTCCAAATTAACTTGCGATGTAAACAACTGTATGAATCTGCAACACAAAGCCTGGAGGGATCTGAATTAAGAGGAAAGTGAATTATTTCGCAGATTATACATCATCCCGTCGGTCTGAGTGCTCCGAGTTCTACCTTGCTCTTGGTGGATGTAGATAAAGAGTATAATAATTAAGTCTAAGTTCTTTGCGGGTCGGCGGAGTCGAGTCTCGGAGACGGGAGACGGGATGGGAGATAGTGGTGCCTGTCTACCTGGCATTCTGACAGTGACTGGCATTCAAATTTCAACCTAGGCAATCCCGCGAGCGATCTAAATAATCCGCCAGTCATAATCGCACATGGGATTTCAGGATTTTACTCTAAATCCCCCTGCTTGCTATACTGCATGGCATCTGTAACGTAACTGCTGCAATACATTGAAAAGGGTGCGCGGAGGGAAGCCTTGATACGCAAACCTCAAATTTGTTCACATTACTACAAGAAGTACACTTAATTAAGTAGTTATACCCGGTAGTCGGTTTCGAAATTGAGCTTGGGGAGAACATGACATACTCGTATTATATAAGGAGTGATGGCCTTTATACTAGGTATATACGCGTTATCCTAAATTTGGAGCTGCTTTATATTTTAGCGCATTTTTAGCTCATATTTTCTGTGTTTCTGCTAACAGAAATAGAACTGCTGCCATTATAATTTACCTAACTTTTATACCTAAGTATAATGATCAAAATTTGGACAATTTATGTTTTTTAGATTGGAAATTATATTTACTAGGTATGTAAAAGTTCGTAAAACATGATAGGGATAAAATATTTTTGATATACGTCTTATTTCCTTGCAGTAATATTTCCAAAATTGACGCTACATTACCTCTCTACAACGCATCAGCGCAAACGCCGGAAAAGCAACACTTGTTGCTTGATACTCGTATGTACCTAGTGCTCTATCAATAATAATTGTATATCACGGTGTTCAAAAAATTAAAACCCAGACACCTCTGAAGTTTCTTTTGTCATACTTAGGTCAGATTCAAACATGTAGGTATCTATCCGAAAGATCTTCACGATGTTTTCTTTTTGTTTCTTTAACTGGGAATAGCAACTGCGTGTCCAGAATTCCCCTTGACGGCAACATCCAGAAGGTTCACAAACTGAAGGGATATTAGCTGAAGATGTAAAGCTGAAAGGATGATGTTGTCAGCTTTTGAATGTCTGGAGCGTCGCCCAGCGCTCAAAGTGTAAGACAGCCTATGTGAACCTTTCGAAGACTCCTCTTGACCCTCTTGTCCTCAAGCGTGCATAAAAAGTCTTTCTCAGACCAATAATTACCGGCAACATATCAAAACAAGTTACAAGAAAGTTCTAAGGAATAAACGTACAATCCAAACAGAGGATGAGACATCTTAGATGCTCTTTCATTTTGCAAGATCCGGTTTAACTAGTTCCGGTGGCTCGAATATTCGCGTTTGTGCAAGGATGGATCGGTCCTAAAGAGCTCTTTTTAGTCTGTCAAACCGGACCTTAACAGGACTCTATCTGACCGTACCTTGATGTAAAAAAAAAAACTGAACCAGTCGGACTTTGCAAAAAGCGAATTTTCGAGCTGACCGGGCTTTGTCTAATCTAACCTTGAAAAAAATCGATATGACCGGACCTTGTCCTGTGTAGAATCTACACTTCTCTACCTTTGCTATCCACGAGCCGCCTCTATACTTCAGCATAGCATAAGAACAATGTGCTGACTAAATTGCTTGTTATAAAAGCTAAAGACCATAAACTCTAAAGAAGAAAAGAAGAAGAATTCTCTTGACGGCAAGGGCAGTTATGGCGATAAAAAAAATCACACCCACGAGGGAGAGAAGATCCTCATAAAGTAATTTTTACAATTCCGTGGGGTCGCCTGAATAGAATAGATTATATTCATCATGAGTGGGTCTTTTAGGTGATACCTCCACTGCGATCAAAGATATACTGTGGCTTGGACAGAGTAGACTGGGAGGGGTTTTGGCCGGTAAGAGTCCGGCACTACCTCTCGGATGGGTAGAACCATACCCATTGTCCATCAGTATTTCCCCTCCTATACAATAAAAAAAAAGATGGAGAGAGGAGTATATTGGAACCGTATAACTCAATCGTCAAAAGTGTCCTTGACGTGTCGAAGTCCGATAACACCCGCATGAGTTGGCAGAGAGGATTGTCTACAAGCATCTTTGGTAAGAGAGCAGTTGAAAAAGCCTTCTAAAGTAGAAGTAAAGGAAGTCTTCATGTTTTTCCGAAGATGGCGAAGCTCTTATGGTTTAGGTACACTAGGCATGATGTTGAAAGTGATAACACAGTGCACTGTGCTCACCATCTTCATCTAAAATGACCTATTCGTATTTTGAAGAGTTAACTTTTAGTCCAAATTAACTCTGCAGAACGATCTCTGCGATATTTCAAATAGCAGATGTTTAGTTCCGACATTATTGACTTGGCTGTTAGCGCAAAAAGAACTGAGACCATTGCTGGATCTGAGATATTGCTAACATTGTTTGAATTCATGCAATTTCGTCTTAGTGCAATGAAAGCATTAGAGAAATCGCTTCTGGTTCATTTTTCACAGCTCCCAATTGCAAAATTTTTGCCACAATTCTGCTCCATACATTTCCAATAGCTTTTTTCCACTTGTTTTATTTTTCAAGCTATACATAGAGAGGATCTTAGATGATCGGACTAATTGAAATTTTTATCGTTGATTAAGCATGAAGATCTTTCAAAATCTGCAAGCCTAAAGCGTCGAGGCACTGGCCATGCAAACTTTTCCACCCAGTATATTTTTATTATCAATATTTTATTAGAAAAGAAATAATATTTAATTTCTCTATGTACCATTACATAAGGGCCATGCAGGCTTTGGTTCATCAGGATTAGTTGAATGTAATAACGTGATTCACAAACATATCCCGTTAAAACGAAACAAGTTTGAAAGTGCAGTTTTCAAAATTTCATTAATCCTTTATGAAGAGCTTGTAAATGGATATTTCCCCCTTTCTCGCTTTGGTATTTGATAGATAGTAATTTAATGTTTGGGGAGGCCACGTAAATAGCGGAGGCATAAAAACGCTTAGGAAGCGATGAAAGGATGGTAAAGGTGAGGCTCGTTTGGGATTTAGCCAGATATGACACCTAACAAGCAATCAATCATCGGGGATTTGATGAAACGCCACGTGTTCTCGGGTAATTAGCAGGTTGCCACCTTAACTGTTTAGACTGAGATACGCACTAAGTTGAATGACGCCAACGCAAAAGCTCCAAGGGGGGCCCCATATACAAAGTTGGAGGAAGATAGACTTTGCTTGTCGATTTTATTTAAGAGTCTGAAGAAATTATTTTAAATATTTACCTGTAGAATGACTCACTTTCTGTTTAACTGGAAAATTTCTTACAATAATAACAAAAAATCCCATTCCACATTTTTTCAGGAGGTATTTTACTATTTATTTTTTACTCTTTTTTTCTCCCCTCTTATTTCTTCTTTTCTGCTTTTTTATTTATTTTTTATCTTGATGTTATGATAAAATGTATTGGAACTATTATTGTAAATGGATAAATTGGCAACAGTACAGCGCCCTCCTTGCTCCAACCTTGCAGGAACTAACTAGCTTAGCTAATGGAACAAATAACCATAAAGAACAATTAATAATACAAAACAACAAAAGGTAAACATCCATCGTAAGTGAAGTGTTAACGTATCAAAGACGACAAATTATAATTTAATTCAGGTTTTTCGTATCAAGCTTAACAGAAAGAGCAGAAGGGTTGTAGAGCTAAACATGGGAAAGTGTATACGCTGTTTGGTGGCGGTTGGAGCAGGAGAACGCTATTTTCTTGGTCAATTTTTTTACTTCAAATTAAATAATCTCTCTTTTGAATACAGTTCATTCTCCTTGGAAAAACTAGTCAAAAAGTTTGGAAAAGCTCAAAGGCTCAGAGCTTAAATTCTTGATTTAAAACAAGTTAGTAATATTTCTCCTGTCACGAAACATCAAAATGTTTGCATGGAAGGTGGCGTATGGTGCTAGTGGAGTATATTGTAAAGGAAGAGCACTGAGGAATTATTCTGGGTTCATGTTTTTTTTTACATTCTCTTCAGGTCTGTCAGCTGATTCGTGACAGTTCTAGCTGACAGGACAGGAATGGCATATTCCAATAATACAAAATGCCAGAATAACTCGCGCATGTTCTGGTGATTGACTGTGTCTAAAGCAACGCCAGTGAAGTTCCTAGAAGTTTTCTAGAACCACGTCCAGCGTGTATATAAGAGCGCCACCGTAGCAGTTAGTCAGTCAGTTTCGATTGGAAAGCTAGTTAGGGCTGAAGTACATAGTAAAGAATAGAGTGAAGTGATTGTGACAGTATAAGTGAAAATTGATGGAAATAGTCTGTAAAGAAGAGCATAGTTGTTTTTATTTAGTAGTGTGTGCGTAAATATAATATAGGAAGATCTGATTATTTAGATTTTGGAGGTTGTTAATTGGCGTGGTAACTGGATTTAAATAAAGACTTGAATTATTGTATCTAAGACTGTTAATTTGGAACAATAAAAGTAAGAACGTTTCAATATTTTAACAAACGCATTCATGGCATGGAATCCTATATTAATTCCCATTACTTCCGCATAGGCACACACATAAAATTTATTAAATTTTCCCAAAGATGTTTCATAATAAGAAGTATAACCATAATAATAAGCGTATATCATTAGTGATCTGTGATAATAATTACCTGTTATCACTAAAGTTTATTACATTGGGAAGGTGCTCAGAGAGCTTCAAGTTACCACTTAATTGAAGGGAAGATTTAATGTAAGATTTATTAAATAATGATAACCTGACGCTGCGCGAACATAAATCGGAAAATTCATCATCACTAAATTATAGCTATTCACCTATGTTATGTACTTTAATTATTATGGAGAGAGCACTAAGCTATAGTATGATGATGATGAACATGCATCTTTATACAGAATTCTAATAATACGTTAGGTATTTCCATAATATTTTTTGTTTCCAAACTTTATATACGTCTTTTTTAAATAGGCAGAGTCGTTTTTTTTTATTAAGGGTCGATCTTATAAAAATTTCAATTTTATCAATACCTAAGGGTTTTTCAAATAACTTTCAGCTTTTTACTTGTCTGCGATGCGTCTTTTTCGAAAATTTCTGCCGGGAAAATCCAGATTTCCAAACTTTTAAGCGCATTCGTAAAATCGTGCAATCCGAAATTATTATTCAATAATAATTATTATTATGGCATTTTAAGTGGAATTTGACGTGGTCTCATGCATACTATGCCTAAAAATTAGGAGCAACAATTTATTTTCTTCAAAATAATTTGTCTTGCGTTATTACATTATGTTAATTCCATGTCATTCCTGATATTGAAGAATAAACGACGACGTGCGTCGAACGTGACTAAAATTAATACCCGTACCTATTTAAGGTACACGTTATAGCAAGGGAAAATATTTACTGTTTTCTTGTATACGACGGCCTTCCCTTGTCTCTGCTATAAATCATTTCAGCCTCGACTCTGGATAAGTGAACTACAATCAAATTGCATTTGCATTAAAATCGGTCACAATAATAATTATTAATCCTCTATCTTCTGATATTAAATTTTATTATGAATTCTAACTTAAAATAATTGATAATCTCATGCAGATAATTATTCTCACAAGGAAATTGAATTTCTTATTTTTTTTATAATCTTGTATCTGCTAAGCGTTATATACCTATCTATACATATACATAGTACATTAAAGATGTATAGTAACAAACTTGGTGTGCCATTTTAAGACAATTTCAACATCCCTGACTGACATTCTTAAATAATATAACTGACGAAAAGGACTGGAAACCAAGAAATCGCAGATCTTGCTTCAGCGAACGTAATCCCGATTGAGAGTTCGCTGATTTTTCTGAGCCCTTTTTAACTGAAAATCTTCCTCGGACCACAAACTCACCTCAATATCAAATGCTCTACCAATCTTTGGCAAAGAAACTGCCCAAAATCGGACCTATACAGGGTGTCCGTTTTTCGAGCTTAAGTATGGGGATCTCGGTTATCTTAAGAGATACGAAGTCGGTCAAATTGGGGCAAAGCTGCGTATTTTTATACCGAGTAATAATCTGAAAAAAAATTCAGGATATTTTCAGTCGTTGCTGAAATATCCTGAAAAAACTGAAAAATCGAGATTTCTTATTTTTATCATATCTTTTTTGTTATTGGAGATTAATAAATAATTTTTTGTAGGCTAAACATAAGTCGGCAAGAGCTACCCATCTGTTATTACAAAAATTTTCAATGCCGACTAGATCCGAGAGTTTTCACAGTCACCTTTCGTTTTTCTTGTGGCCGCCATATTGGATTTTCATGTCATTCTGTATTAAAAAATTAAGGAAACCAATAATCAATCACATTCAAAAAAAATTTCTAAGAAAATTTTATCACCGAACGACGTCGGGCGACGTTGCAATATAACGTGACAGTGCTTGACTTATATGGTTATTTATGACATTTGGTTGAAAAAAGGTTACCTATTTTTTTCGAAAAAAGAAAAATAAATTTTCAAAATTTTCTTTGAATGTGATAGATTTTTGGTTTCCTAAATTTTTTTAATACAGAACGACATGAAAATCCAATATGGCGGCCATAATAAAAACGAAAGTTGACTGAAAACTCTTGGATCTAGTCGGCTTTGAAATTTTTTGAAACGTCAGATGGATAGCTCTTAGCGGCTTACGTAAGCCTACAAAAAATTATTTATTAATTTTCAAAAATAAGAAAGATATGGCAAAAATAAGAAAATTAGATTTGTCAGTTTTTCCAGGATATTTCAGCAACGACTGAAAATATCCTGAATTTTTTTCAGATTATTACTCGGCATAAAAATACGCAACTTTTCCCCAATTTGACCGACTTCGTATCTCTTAAGATAACCGAGATCCCCATGCTTAAGCTCGAAAAACGGACACCCTGTATAAGTCACCTAAGTATGCATGGGGAGTAATTTAAGGAACGTTTCCAACTATTCCAAGGTTTTCCGTGAAAAAGTGCAACCTATTCCCAAGAAAAGGTGCTGAATTTTATCGACCGGTGACTAGACTTTCAGTATACTTACAAGGTTACCGAAAAGATATTATAATAATTATACATGTATAGCACCAACATCTCTTAAAATACTTGAAAGAGTTAATACATCGTTAGCGACCGCCAAAAAGGACTTTCGCAAGCGAAGATCAACAAGGTATATTCGCCATTTTTTCTGGAAAGCTTTCTTGTCTGCTTAGTGGTTATCAATTTTTCTCAAAAATTGTTTCAAGCAAGTGGCATCTGATGATGAAGTTGTTTCTGATACCTTCTCTGTCAACCCCTTATTATCTGGCGTGCCCCAGGGTCCCATTTTATATCAAACTCTTTTTCTAATGGATGTTTTTCTTTTCTTATATCCATCATATATGCACTATATACAGGGTGTACCAGCTCGATTTAGACAACGGCAAGGGTCGTGTAGGTCTCGTCAAGACGAAACGTTTTTTTATTTGAAGTTTTTGGATTTGTACCTTCGTTGCGGAAATATGGCCGACTTCCGGTTTTTAGTTTTTTGGCTCCAGTTTCGGCATTTTTACGTTCTCGCCCAAACTGAAACTGGTTTTGGAAACTCCTTAGCTTCAGTTACAACTTTCATATTGAAGTCAAGGTTCTATCTCTGTTGGATTCAAAATGGCGACATGCCCAAGACTTTAAATTTTAAGTCTTTGAATCAATTCAAATTGAATCAAATTGAAAAATTAAGATTTTGAATCCAACAGAGATAGAACCTTGACTTCAATATGAAAGTTGTAACTGAAGCTAAGGAGTTTCCAAAACTAGTTTCAGTTTGGACGAGAACCTAAAAATGCCGAAACTGGAGCCAAAAAACTAAAAACCGGAAGTCGGCAATATATTTGCGCAACGAAGGTTCAAATCCAAAAACTTCAAATAAAAAAACGTTTCGTCTTGACGAGATCTACACGGCCCTTACCGTTGTCTAAATCGAGCTGGTACACCCTGTATATAGTTACGAATAACCGTCTTTGACATATATTTTCTCATATACTTACAGGTATGTGGTATGTATAATAATAGAGCTCATATATATGAATTTCTTCATACATAATTATTATTATAAATGCGATGATATGCATAGCCATGATTAAGTTAAAGGATGATATTTTCATGAAAAATTACACACGCAATATTACAGCCGTTGCTCTCTGTAAATTCTTATAGATTTTACGTGTTCTTTTTTCCTGCTTGGATATATAAAGCACCCTCTCTGGAATTGAAAATTGAGAAAGTAACAAAGTGCTAGCGCATATTTTACAAGACCTACTTCTCAGGAACTGTACACCTAGACGGTAACTGTCAATTAGGGATAAAATACTGCACGGTATCATCGTCATAAATATTTTTTTCCTTACTCCTTCTTATATTGCCTTTTAATTACCTTTTCTGGAGCATAAAAATTATTCAATCGTGCATACAATGAGATTTCTTTTCAGTTCGTTTTGAATGTCACAATTCCGTCTCGTATAATTATTGCCGCGCTATTATACATGGGAAGGATAAGTTGTAAGGGGTAGAGGTCCTTAACAAGGTTGATCTCGCTTGTTCGTAACGAGGTTCAAATGGGACTAAAACGTGACTTGTTCTTTGATGTGATACAAACGGTGAATCAAAAGACTTATCGCTGCCGAAATATAACAGTTTCATCTGTGACAGTCTTTATATCTTTTTGGGATAAGTATGGTTATTTCTTTTTATAAATTAAATTTTTTTCTTAAAAAATTTAAAACCTGTCTCTCTGATGGCTTTTTAATAAATTTCACTTCACTACTTGAGTGATGTTTGATAGCAAAAATCGTTTATTGTGCGGTAAGTGCGGGTGTGAGAATCACGCCAGAAAAACGAACAGCAAAGAGATATATTTTTTTCAGTTTGCTAGCATAATAGGCAAAGGCAATTATGTATAAATGATTTATATCTCGTATCACAAATAAGCACCAGAACTTTTCATTACACTCCATTACAAACCGTTGACTTTCACCTTTCACCTCAAAATATTTTCATCTCTTCCGTTGGAGCTTGAATTACAATCACCACAGTGACGTCATGCGCACCGTCGACGAATTTTCAGTCTCAAGCTGATATACCTTTGTGTAATTGTATCCATAGGCTATCATGTTGTATCATTGGCATGGGATTCATGGGTCATACTCATAGCATAATCATAGCACTCGTAGTAGAATTAACTCGCTTACTAGAATTTACAGCCGCATGCGGTTTCACGTAGGGAACCTGTATTACCGACACTGTCGCTTACTATAGGGTAGCGCATTCTCATTCTCACAAAAAGTCGGGAAAAAAGTTGGGAATGTCAAATTTAACTTCAAAAACGTCAGATTTTCCATTAACGTACAACTGTCTAAAAATTCACAAAATTTGTTATTAAGTCCGCGTATTTTTTTAAAATGGTAAACTTTTGCAGCGTTTAACAGGATATTTTAATAATAAAAGATAGTTAGATATCGAGTTAAAAATTATACCCAATACTTTTAGTCTACAGCTTCGTAGATCCTATAAACCCGTGATATGTTTTTAATACTCACTGAAAGTGGATTCCTCGATTTCTATTCGTGTTATTATTTTGTTTCATTTTTCAAACTTCGCTTTTTTTCCACTTGATACCTACGCCTGTGACCAAATGTGCCAAAAATATGACATCCAGCTGTTCAAACATAACCTTGTTAAGTGAACGTCAACGAGTGAATGCGCTACCCTAGTAAGCGTTAGTGTCGGTAATGCAGGTTCCCTAGTTTCACGGATTTCTAAAAGACTATGAGTGCTGCTTAGAATAATATTAGCCACATCTGTCAAATGTCGTAATTTTTATTTTAGATGTCATCTGTTATTTGTTGATTTTTTCTTTTTTCTTTTTCTCAAGTTCAGTCACTTCACTCAGTTCACTCTCACTCAGTCAGACTCAATAATTATTCACGTTGCATGTTCACGTTAATTATTATTTATTATTGTTAATTTGATTGATTCATTTAATATCCACAGTTATTATTATACATTACATACTTACATTTTACATTAATCATTAATACATGATAAAGCTAAAGTTTATAAACTGCATGTTGCCCTTAATAATAATTGTTAAGAATTATTAAGATCAATAACTCAACACTTCCACAGACGATAGTCCAAAGGAAATTTAGGAAACATGATGGAGGAACAGAAGGGAAGTTGGCTGGGTCTGGACAATCAGGTGAAAGCGGAACCTGTGACTGTGAAAGATGAACCTGTGACTGTGAAAGAAGAAATTGGGATTGAAGAATATAAACAAGGATGGGGTCTGTTCGGAGAAATTCCTCTAGTGATAGCAGAAAAGGTGTCCCCGAAAGAAGAGATTGACATCAAAGAATACAAACCGGACTGGGATCTGATCAAGGGGAGTAGCAGTAATGTTGCAACGTTTAAGGATGAACAACTTGAACAGTGTGACTCTGTGCAAGAAAATGATTCACAACCTGCTGAAAGAAGAAGCGAAGAGAAGCAGTACAATTGTGCCCGTTGTCTTTATAAAACAAATGGAAGAAACAATTTTACTCGACATTATCGACTTAAACATGCCAGAGAAACGAAAGTGTATAAATGTCTGGAATGTTCATTTGAAACAAGATTTAAAAGTTTTTTGCCCCGGCATTATAAACATAAACATTCCAATGATGCTGAAATGTACAAATGTGAGGCATGTTCTTATCAAACAAGATATGAAAGTGCTGTTAAGAGTCACTATAAAATCAAACATTCAGCAGAAGCAGCAATGCATAAATGCCAGGAATGTTCATTTGAAACAAAATATAAAAGTCATCTAAGTGAACATTTTAAACGTAAACATTCAAAAGATGCAGCTATGTACAAGTGTCAGGAATGTTCTTATGAGGCAATGTGGAAAACTTATGTAACTAAACATTATAAATACAAACATTCAAACGATGCAGATGTGTACAAATGTCGCGAGTGTTCATATGAAACACGCCGTAAATATGCCTTAATCAATCATTTTAAACGTATACATTCAAAAGATGCAGAAATGTACAAGTGTCAGGAATGTTCTTACAAAACAAAATATAAAAGTGCTCTGACCTCGCATCATAAATTTAAACATTCAAAAAAGCCAACAGAAGTGTTCAAATGTGGGGAATGTTCTTACAAAACAATAAATTTATCTAATTTAACTAGACATTATAAATGCAAACACTTCCTACAATAAGATTGTAAACGTAAACATTCAAAAGATGTTGGAATGTTCAAATGTGAGGACGACTCTTATATGATCTGACTATATGACTATAATAACATCTATATAAAAATGACATGATATTTTTGTAATATTTATGTAGTTTATAGTTGTGGCACATAATTTTGTATGAACAATAAAATTAAAAGAAAAAATATAAATAAGAAATTATTAATTTTAGCTCCCTTTATCAGTCATTCTATTTTTATTATGTCCTTTGAGCTGTATAATAATGCCCTAACATTTATTAGCTGTACTTATATTTTAATTTGCAATCACATAAAATTAATGGAAAAACCTCCTGTACTGTAATATATCCACAGAATGAGAAAAAAAATACTGTCAGCCAGGCGGCCATGACTTTTGGAATGTGGGTAATTATGTGGATGCAATTATTGTATAACACAGTAAAATATAACACTGATAATGTGATGTTTTTTTTTCGAGTAATCCAGTTTATCACAGGCATGGCAACATCAACTGTTAGAATATACAGGGTAAGTTTTTTAAATGTTTAGTAAAGAGATCGCTGGTAAAATACTCCAGTTAAACAGACTGTTAAATGGGAAAAGTATTGCAGTTTTATAAGCTTATTAATTTAAAGCAACTTTTTTTTTTTTAATCTTCATTGGTTCTTAAATATTTGATAAAAACAAAATTTCGCGAGTTTTTTATACTCGCGAATGTCAATTACAATAGTAAATAAAAATGTTTTCGACGATTGAAATAAAAAAGTTGTTTCGAATTAAGCTCTTAAAACTTCACTACTTTCCCCATTTAACCGTTCCTCTAACTGCAGTAGTTTACGAGATCCCTGTACTAAACATTGAAAAAAACACCCTGTATAGTGAAGGATTGCCGGCAGATTAATTCTGGATTAACATTAACCAAAGTTTTATTATGGCTTCAGGAGACGTCAACTCGCAGATCCTGCTCTAAAATACACGAGCGCACAACTACTACAGTGCAGGAGCATCTTCCCGCAGGTAACATTATAAATTCCTCCATTTCTGTGAAATGTGAATGTTTAGTTTGCTTGCATCCAAAACTCTGTCACGCCCCTTGATGACGCACACTAAACGCGCGTATGCGTACTGTGTATTGTGTCAGACACTTTATTATAAAGAAGAGGAAAGGCAAGTATACTCAAGGATTAATGCATGAAATGCAGGTCAATGAGTATAAAGCACATAAAGTGCAATTACTAGCTTGTTAGGTGGGTTCGGAGAATTACTCCATCGCCCATAACAATTGTCATGCTGGCAGTGCCTGAAACTCCAATCGAGAGGAGCTTCCAACTAATATCCAACAGCAGAGCCTTCCAGAGTACCAAATCAAGCACAGACACGTGTTTCGTTCTACTGGAACTCATCAGTGTGCTGCATCTGGAGTATCTGGGGGATGCTGTCGGATAAACGGAAGCCGGCACCTCTTAGCTACGAATTAACACGGAACTCCGTGTGGTGTAAAGTAGAGCGACATCTAGCGGTTATTCCAAAGAACTAACCGTGAGTTCACTCTAAGTTATTGCAGTCCCAGACACTACCAATGCCGTCGATTGACAATCATGAAGAAGAGGAAAGGCAAGTATACTCAAGGATTAATGCATGAAATGCAGGTCAATGAGTATAAAGCACATAAAGTGCAATTACTAGCTTGTTAGGTGGGTTCGGAGAATTACTCCATCGCCCATAACAATTGTCATGCTGGCAGTGCCTGAAACTCCAATCGAGAGGAGCTTCCAACTAATATCCAACAGCAGAGCCTTCCAGAGTACCAAATCAAGCACAGACACGTGTTTCGTTCTACTGGAACTCATCAGTGTGCTGCATCTGGAGTATCTCCCAGATAGCACCGAGTGTCCTATGGACGTCCGTTGAGTATCCATTATACGTCCATTGGTCCATGGACAATAAATGGACGTCCTACGGACTTCTCCGCACGGACTTCCTATGTACGTCCACAAAAGTACGTCCATTGGACGTCCATCGAGTTGTTTTTGACTATTGCGCATGACGTGCTGTCGCAGACAGGAAGAGAATAGCAGCACAAGTGCGTACGCACGCGCTAACCACCCCATCTTCCATTCTTCCACTATCATACAATCCACATTCCTACCTTATACATTAATTCGTCCCAAGGAAAGACTTCCGCCATTCCCATCAAACTCAAGACTGCTAGCGTGAAGATGAAGACATATCTGCATTATACAGTGAACAAAAGAAAGAAATTCGATGAATCTTCAATTTTTAGAGTTTGTGAAAAATCCAAAAACGAATATTTTCATTAAGCTTATCAATATTATCATTAACTAATATAATTAACAACTTTTCAATGAAAATTACCAGATTTTACGTAAAACTTAATGATAGAAACACGTAAGTAGGTAAGTACCTAGTCATTTTCCTGTATCTTTAGCCCTTATCAACGTTGTTTTCAAAACAGAAAATTACCGTATATACCCTATACCTATCACTACATTTATTGGATTTTTCAAAACTCTAAATTTCAAGACTTATCGAATATTTTCTGTCTTTTGTTCCTCACTAAGATATTTATCAGCAAATGCTTTGTGGACATCCGATAACGGACTCTCTATGGACATCCGATAACGGACTCCCTATGGACGTCCGATAACAGACATCCTATGGACGTCCGATAACGGACATCCTATGGACGTCCGGTAACGGACATCCTGCGGATGTCCAAAGTTGTGACAAATGGACACTGAGTGGACGTCCCATGGACGTCCATAGGACAAAAACGGACGTCCTATGGACGTCCGTTGGTACATAGAAGGATGTCCATTGGACGTCCATAGGACTACTTTGTGCTGTTTGGGCTGGGGGATGCTGTCGGATAAACGGAAGCCGGCACCTCTTAGCTACGAATTAACACAAACCTAACAAGCTAGTAATTGCACTTTATGTGCTTTATACTCATTGCCCTTCATTTCATGCACTTTATTATAATACTGTCTCCACTGAAAATTGTCACAGAAGTGACTGTAGCTCCAGCGGCTGGATGTTTAACTAGCATTGATTTAAAATGTCAATTTAATTGAACGAAACGTCAATCTGTCGTTCGTTTGTCATCCACAAAATAAATCACAATTTAATATGCAGTTTTATTTTAAGTGAAGTATATTATCTAATGCTTAAATCTGAATTTATGTAATCAGATGCAGAAATAATGAATTATTGACCTGTGTTCAAAATACTTACACGAAATTTATAATTATTATTATTACACGAAATCCGAAACCAAGAACTCTAGATAATATTATTATGTCTGAGATATTTGCATTATATTATATCCGTAATCTTTTAAATTCATATTATCCGGTTTTATGTAGTTTACAGTTCGAAGCAGCAGATGGCGCTACTTTTCCGCACCTCTTTTTATGATGATCTAGTCTAGTGTATTTGCTTCTGTGCTTTATTAGACACCTCTGCTCTGGACAGTAGACACTTCACTTAGACAGTTAAGTGACTCATTCAGTGTCAGTGTCAGTTGTCAGTGCACAGAAGAGTCAATGTGTAATGTGTGTGAATCTGAATCTGTGAATGAATAATGAATACTGTGTAACTGTGAAGAAGTGGGAATCTTTCATTTTCTTTCATTTCATTAGAGAATTGAATGAAATTGAAATTGGATTGGATTGGGATTGGCTCATTGGCTGAATTGTTTACAAAAGTAAAAAAGTTTGTTGTTCTCTTGGAAAGGTTTTTTAGGCAGGTTACGTAAAAATGGAGCAAACCCTTGCCAAACTACTTGTATCAAATAGCAAAGTAGTACAGGAGGTAACAATAATTACGCCAATTTTTATATTTATCATAAAATTCCTATTTTTACCATCATAACCTCAAAAAGGAACACGCCTCTGTTTGTGTACCTCTGGCATGTGGCAAGAAATATTTTTCACTGTAAGTATTTTTTGTACAGGGCACCAGAGAACTGAAGGAAGCCTTTAAAAAGCCGGAAGCTATTCCTGCGCTATGCGATGTCATCGTTTCTTCGTCCAATCCACAAATACGACAGTCTGCCGCCGTGGTCCTCCGAAGAAAACTGGGCAAGAGGAAACAGTGGAACAAAATTGAAGCCGAAACCAGAAATAGGTGAGATGAGATTTCATTTACTTGTACCTGGTTAGTTGTAATCATGGTTCATGGGGCGTGTTCCGGTACAGCTAAGCCCAGCAACCTAATAATTGAATTTGGGGTAAAGGTGCTCTATCGCGACGGTTTTACCCCTACACTGGCTCCCCTCCACTTTCTCTGCTTGCTCCGAGCCGACAGGCTCTCAGCGTTGTCACATGAAATCCGTGTCTCCGTTCTCCTACGGCCTTAAAGTGTCATTTTTGGTTACAAATAATATCAACACACTTATTTGCTGCAGTCGGTCAGGTCAGGTCAGGTCAGATCAGGTTTTTTTTCCTTCAAATGTTCGTAAAATAAAAAAAAAACTACCCTGACCAAAGACCTGACGGAACCGGTAGCTACTATTACGGTCTCGTGCGGAAGCGGGCAGGAAGCGCGCAGGATTGTCTGCAGAACGTAGGAGAAGGGCTTGCATATGGCAACGCTGAGAACGTGTCGGAGCAGAGACAGTGGAGGGAGGCCAGCGTAGGGGTAAAACCGTCGCGATACAGCACCTTTACCGAATTTGGTAATGGTAGTGTATCGTCTGAGGGATCAGTGCTTATTGATTGACCTTTTAAACTTATTCATTGTTATAATTGCTGAGCGAGTTGAGTTTCTAGATTCAGTGCGTACCCACCCGGAGAGTTGACATGTTACAATAATTGGAACCATTTTAGTTCATGTCATGAGCAGTTTTTTAATTTTCAGTATAATGTCTGAATTAATGTGCGCTTGCAGTTTTCACAGTTTAGTTGCATGGATTTTTTTTATGAATTATCATCAGTTTTACTGTGTTTCCTAGCTGGTTACTGTCATGACCAAGCAATAAAACTCAATGAAGAAAGTATTAATACTTACTATAATTCGTCGGCTTACTTTCAAAACCTCCTAAGTCTGATTTTCATCACTTATGAGGTTTTTTTATGAAATTGGTTTGCCAATACTATATTTTATCACCTACAAAAGCTCCTATGTCTTGAAAGCATACAGCGGCACCTAGCGAAAGATTATGAAATCTCCGAAGTCATTGCCAACTGATATGTTACTGACTCGTTTTTTGTGCCTCCTGTAAAATTTGCCTGAAAAGACTTGAGAGGTTTTGAAAGTAAGCCGACGAATTATAATTAATAACGGTAAAAAACTATTTACCGTGCCAGGTCACTCTCTCCAGTGGGTAGCCACAATGGGAAAGTTCGTCTCTAACAATAAAAATTATCAAAATCAGAGCTACAACGCCAGATTATAAATTCATAGTTTGAAATGTCACAATTTTTTACAATTCATTTTTCATCATTTTTTACTTGATTTTGTGGTTTGTAGTTGTGATAGTGACGAAAAGGTAATGCATTCTGCATTCATCTATCTTGGAATGCGAATAAAACTATTCCATTCTATCCCGTTCAATATGCTTTTAAATTAGGGTTGACTATGGAAAATTTGAAAAATGTTGGTACGCTGTGCAATGCTGAGTTTTGCATTACCTTTGACAATAATTGAGGGGCTAAATTTTTTAAGATTGATTAATTTAATAATAATTTATCAAATAATTTTTAATTGATTAAGTACCTATGCTCTTATTCAAATTTGACTTTGATTTTATATTTTTACTACGCTGTTGCCAAAATAGCAATTATTATTTCATTTGGAATTTTAGAATTTATCTCTGTCATTACTTTAACTTTAAATATAATAAAGATGGTTTCTAATTTTAAAATGATTGATAGATAATTTTTTTTTTAATTTTTTTTATTGAAAATGCACCTGCACTGCAGGGAAATCCCTATGACGCTCTGGGAGCGGTGCATGAGCGGAGATGTTGATTCACGTTGGCCTTGAATCTCTGTAGGTTGTATATTTTGGAAACACGCCCTTTGGAATGTTATTCCAAAGTGATGCGGTTCTATACATAAAAGAAGTCTGAAATAGGGTGGTACGAGGTGTAACGAGCTGAACCTGATACGGATGAGCGTCTGCGGCTCGGCGTGTATTTCTGCCCGGTCTTGATCTTACTGATAGAAAATAAATGTGACAGAACCTTGTGAATGAAGTTAAAACTTCAAAATGGAAAGCTAATAATAATTATGCAGATAGTTTTCACCAAACCATAGCAACAAAAAACAACATCTCATTGAATTTTGAATATTTTTGACAAGAGTGATATCCTCAATCGACTGTCCAGGGCTTCCAACTATAAGAAATAATATATCACAGCCAACTCGAATTTAAAAATATCTGGAATGGCATAAAGATAGTGGATTAAATAATGATTCATGCACTGCTTGTTCATGACAAAAGTTACTTTTTCATTTAAAATCTTTTATTTACATTTCATTTCTGTTCATTTTTCAGAATAAAAAATGGTATGCTACAAGCTCTAATGAACGAGCAGGAAAAACTTGTTAAAAATGCCATAGCACAAGTGATAGGAATTATTGGCAAGCATGAGTTTCCCGATAGCGACTGGCCTGAAATTTTGCAATTCATTCAGCAACTTTGTACCAGTGCTAATACCTTTGACAGAGAGGTAATTTATTATGTCTAATTTATGCGCAAGCGCAAGCAATGAATAAGGATTTTTATAATTTGTTTTGTTGTTTTTAGATGGGGATGTACACTTTATCAATAATGACAGAGATATCGCAAAGCTCGTATCTACCTCATGCGATGACTTTTTCAATTTTATTCACCAACATTTTAGGATCTTTGCCGGAATTAAATAGTAACCTCGCTTATTACACAATAATGACCATGAACAATCTTATAGCAGTAATAGGTGGACATCAGCAGGTATTTGTTTTTGAATGAGTCTTTTTTCAGTTGTACCCAACCCACATAATTATTGACGAGAAATATTGCAGATGCTCAATGTTTATCGTACCCTGTTGCCACGCATATTAGAAATCATCAACAGTTTCTCACAGAGTGACGAGAAACGGGCTTGCGATTTATTCGAAACAGTCGAGAACCTAATTGAGGATGCTGTTAATGTCGTTGTTCCTCACATTAAGACAATCGTGGAAATGTGTCTTCAGATGGGAAGCAACAGCGCCATGGCCACGAGCGTTCAAATAAAGGCAATCAGTGTTGTAGGTTGGCTTATTCGTTCAAAAGGAAAGGTAAAGAAATATTGTAATTATTAATTATTGCATATTTATTTATTTCTGTTGATGGCAGGTTATTCAGAAAAACAAACTGGTCGAACCGATTATAGACGTTCTCATTCATCTAATGTCCCAACGTCCCCCCGACGGTTGTGACAATGACGATAGCAGCGAGTATTTTTTCGGAGATTCAGATCAGTACACTCCTATCACTGTTGCCACGCAGACTCTCGATTTGATGGCCTTGCACATACCGGCCGAGAAAGTGGTTCCCTATCTCCTAACCAAGCTCGGTCCTGCTATCGAGAGTTCGGATATTTATCACCAGAAAGCCGCGTATTTAGCTTTGGCAGTGCTGGCAGAAGGATGCTCGGAAAAGATCAGAAACAAATACCTGGAGCCGTTCTTGAAAGCCGTATGTCAAGCTCTGCACAGCCCAAACACCGGTAGGTTCGACTTTCTCGTAATCAGCTTTATAGTTTATTTTCTCAATGATTGTTATAGTTGTGCGAAACGCCGCCTTGTTTGCTCTCGGTCAGTTCGCCGAACATCTCCAGCCCGATATCAGTAAATACGCTTCCGATCTTCTTCCTGTTCTTCTCGAATGCCTTCGGCAGCTCCTGGTTCAAATGGAGGAAAGGAAAGAGGCCGGGGACGGTTCCAGCGGCGATCCTCCCAGTCTCGATAGACTGTTCTACGCTCTGGAAACTTTCTGTGAGAACCTCGAAGAGGAATTATTACCTTATCTCCCGACTCTGATGGAACGAACCATTCAAGCTTTAGATCCCAGGGGGTCGTCTTTGCAGTTGAAACGTGTGGCGTTGAGTCTGTTGGGATCCGCCAGTACGGCTGTCAAAGAAAATATGATGCCTTACTTTCCGAAGGTCATTGAGGTCTTGAACGTGTACATTAACGCCGATCCGAATTCGGAGCTGCACGAGATACAGTACTATGCGATAGGTGAGTAATTTAGACAGTAATTTGAGCGGATCGCTTATATTGTTATTTTTGCAGAGTCTCTTGCAGTAATCGCTCAGTACATAGGCCCCGATAATTTCAAACCGTTGGCTGGCGAGTCGCTTCAGTTTGGGTTGAAGGTTTTAACAGAAACAATCGATCCGGACGTTAAGAAAAGTGTCTATTCTCTTTTTGCCGGTTTGGCTATTGTAATGAAGGACGAGATAAGTCCCGCCTTGGAACAGATAGTCGAGCATATGATTTGCAGTATACAGAGCAGTGAAGGAATTAGTGTAAGTACCTACCGAGTCTCTAGATTTGAATAGTATTTTTAAACTGAAGAAAATGGCAGACGTTAATTCAACTTTAATGAAACTGTCTGGACTTGTACATTGTGACATACCTTTTATTCGTTCTGCCTAGGAAATGGAAAATTTACTTTCGAAAATTACTAAAATTGGCCTAATAATTGGGAAAAAAGAGATTGTACAAACATTACAGGTTTTGCTGTGAAAATTTTAAACCTTTTATTAAAATTGGAGTGCTTGAGCATTGAAAACTGTGAGAGAAAATCTCTTATAATGGAAATACAGAGCGAACAAACACACAGAAACAACTCAGATATAAAAATATCAATGAACTTCATGGGGGTAGATCTAATCGATTTTATACTGTCCCAGTCTCTTTAATATGTAAACTAATTAAAAAATGGTAACAGACTTTATTTATTTATCTGAATTTATCAATTTCTTCAGACTAGTTAATAGAAAGCCCTATTATTATTATTACTTCTAGGGTAGGTTCAAAGCCCTTGTACTGAATAATTATATCATCAATCCCGCCTCCTGAAAGTATTTCAGTACGAGTCCAATGGGTGCTTGTTCTATTTCTTTTGGTTCCGCCATTTATTCACTTCCAAATATTAGAAGTCTAGTTTCCTGTAGTGCTGGGCATTCACACATTAGGTGCTATGGGGTTTTCTCCACCTCCCCGCATCTCCTGCAATCTGGGTGGTTTTTCACTCTTATTATTGAGAGGTGTTTCATTAGTGAGCAGTGTCCTGTTAGAAGTCCAATTGCCCATCTCAGCTGGTGCTTACTCAGCTTTTTCAGTTCATTAGTAGAAAGCCCTAAGTACGCAAAATTCAAAACTCAAATAATTTCTTTTTGGTAGAAAAATCAGGTTCAGTTTTATATGCAAACTTTCAGTAAAACTCAATAGTGTATTTAACTCATTCTTCCAAGAAGTCATAAAAAAGGTACCCACATGTACGATTTCCTCAGTTAAATGGATGATAAATTTTGGAACGTATACAGGATATATCAGCAAGAGAACATGAAACTGGTAATCCTTTCCAGAGTAGGTATAAGAAATTTTGAAAACAATAAACTAAAACACAGATAGTTGCATGGACTACTGAAAGTTGCACAAACAAAACATCAATGTATGAAACTCCCTCTCTCTACGGGAAATAACTAAAAATGACATAATAGAAATCACTAAAGAACAAACAAACTCCAAAAACATTGACATTTAACATTAAAACTTTGATTGGTCTTCAGATGTGCCAGGTAAACCTTTCTCGTAATGCACACTTTATTGGTCTGATAAGATTATTTGCTGTTATGTATATTATGAGAAGATTTGTCCTTCTTGTTGGCATCAATGTATTCATTAAAGTATACAGGGTGATCCCGAAATGGCGGACACGGACAGCACCAAGTATGGCCCCCTTAAGAAGATATGACCACTTTTGTAGAAAATAAAGTCACAACACTGCACTGGATACCCTTTTTCAGGCAGAAAAATAATGTGTAGGTCTACAATACCCAGATAGAATGTTACCATGGAAACATATAAAATGGAAACACAACAAAGCTTAAAACAATAATCGTTGCGCGGATACGACATATTATTATTCGATAATATTATTCAAAATCTCTAATTCGAACAACGATGCCACATTGAAAAATTTTGTTGAACTCGGGGAATAGGTAAACTTTGGATGCCTGTAAATCCGTTCCCGATAATAAAAATAATAAAAAGCAAACACTATCGTTATAGTTTTGTGAAACCATGTGCTTTGCCAGTGGAGGTTGTTTAAATTTGGCCGCCATTTCGATTTAAAGTTTGGAAAAAGGACACCTATATCTCGGTAACGAAGCCGAGGAACCCATTTTTGTTTTAAATTTACAGTCTTTCTGAACATCCTCTACAACACCCTGTATTCCGTGTCCGCCATTTCGGGATCACCCTGTATTATGCTCTATTTGATTCCATTGCTGCATAACAATAAGCCATCCTTATATGGGGCCAATCACCAGACATCAAACAAATGTTCTTACGTCAAAAAAATCACTATGCCTGCTTACTTCATTTAATAGCAATGATTCTTGTAGGGAACTCTTTAAAGAGATGAAAATATCATCAGCTTACATATTGGCATGCCTCACGTATGTTCAAAGCAACAATTACACTTTCTTGAAAAACTCCCAACATAAATAAATCCTACCCTACAAGAAATAGAGAAAATTTACCAATCACATACCACATAATCAAGAACAAGATATAACAGCAGTCGGTCAAATATGTGTGCATCATCTTATATGTATAAACAATCAGCCGCCCCTCATGGGAAATAGAAATCTGTGCAATGTTGCTTTCAGACTTTCAGAAGATTCCACACGGGAATACATGAAGTACATTATCAAATCTTGGAGGATAGTCTCTGGAGTTACACACATGTGCTTGATTCCTTTTTGTTGCAATTACTGTATGCTTTTGCATTGTTTTTTATATGATGTGCGCTGATAAATAAAGTGTATTTGCGCCAGTCTGCTATATGGCATTAAATTTGACAGAATCCTTTCCGACATATAGAAATCTTCCTGAATTAGTTGTGATAACTGAGCATCCAAAGGAGTATGGCAACAACAACACCGCCCAGAACATAATCGCGAAAATAATGACGAAGATCATTCTCATAAAATTCCTGCAGCTGTCTGAATCTGATTTATAATTAGCTGAGTAGTATTTAGTAGTTAATAATTTCTTTTATATTTATTTCGTTAGGAAGTACCTAATAGCGAAGACGTCGACGTATATGGAAACCTCTCAGATGATAGCGACGGAGACCCAATCGATGCCGAAGAGGACATAGAAGTGGCTTCCACGATTAGCGAAGAATCAGCTCAGTGTCGCTATACCGTTGAAAATGCTTACAACGAGGAGAAAGTGCAAGCTTGTCTCGCTTTGAGAGAGATATGCATCAACACGGGAACCGCTTTCATGCCTTTTATCGACAAAGCATTCCAGGAAATATTCAAACTGATCAATTATCCACAGGTACTTACAAAAATAAAAATTTCTCACGCTCACTGTATAATTATCATGATCAATTTTTTAGGATGATATAAGACGGGCATCAATCGAAGCACTCCTGCAGTTTACCATCCATTTGAATCAAATGAATAAAAATCACGGAATGGACACGAAAGGGGCTCTTTATAAAGCTTTACAGATGCTCGTTCCTAAATGTTCCGAGCTAATTAGGGTCGATGAAGAAAGGGGAGTTGTGACGTGCTGTTTGGAAACTTATGCAACTTTATTAGAAGAAATCGGTAGCGATGTCTTGGTGGGAGCGGGGCATAGAGAAGCCATCATGAATTGTGTTATCGATGTCTTGTGTATGAAGGTAATTGCATGAACGATTGATTTTCAGGCAATTTGTGTAATCAAAAGCAACTTCTTGAGCTTCAAAACTTCTTTCTAGTAATGTTATCAATTTTACTCCTTAATGCATCAATGCTACCAAAAGTGATACCTGCAGACATAATATGCAGGCAGATTTTCTTTAAATTTGGTATCGATTGCACTTTTTGCACAAGAAAATCCAATCAAAAATCTTTCTCAATATTCTGCATGTAATAATTGATTTTCTTTGCAGACCATGTGCCAAGATACAGATTTAGGTGCAACGCTTGAAAGCAATGATGATGATGAAGAGGCTGAACAAGACGAAGTTCTTTTAGAATCCGCCGGTGATGTGATACCAAAGTTTGCGGTTGCCATAACTCCAGACGACTTTGCGCTTTATTTTCCAAACGTTCTGCAACTGATGATTCAAAGAACGGTAAAATTGACAGTCTGGTCTGATGAATAATCTTTTTCAATCTCTGAATTTTACTTTTACAGAAAAAGCAGAACAGTTTATCACAGAGGTCTTTCTCGTATGGAACTCTAGCAGAGTGTATGAAACCTTTGGGTGTTTACGTGGAAAAATTTGTGCCGCAGTTGCTGCAGTTATGGCTGACGGGCGCTCGTGATCAAGCCGACGAGGTTAGAAATAATGCGATCTACGGTTTAGGAGAGATGGTGTTACATGGAAAAGAATGTGTTCTGCCGTATCCTTTCTGTAATGTTTTATTATTTAGTTGTTGTTTTTTCGTATATTATTGTTAATTGCTTTCCTGAACTGTGATAATTTAGTCACTATAACCAAATTTTACAAGCACTTTCAACAGCAGTGTCAAAAGAATCTCACGCCGGAACATTGGATAATATTTGTGGAGCGTTAGCAAAACTGATAGTTGTTAACCCAAACGCCATACCATTGGAGCACGTATTTCCGGCTCTTTTGCAACATTTACCCTTGAGAGATGATTTTCAAGAAAACGAAGCCATCATCAATTGCTTTTTAAGTCTGTACCAAAGGGGAAGCCCGGTTATTCGGGAGAATTTATCGCAAGTAATAAAAATTTCTGCGCAGATTTTCGCCAAGCAACAGACGCCCAATAAAGGTAGGTAACTGTCATTATTGTGGGTGCAGCAAAAAAATATTGTATTTAAAAAATTGTTTATTTTCTCTTAGTGACATACATAACATTCCTTCAAAGCCATATAATTAACAAAATAATTGCTTTTTATAATATTCTCAGTTTCTCGATACCTTTTAAAAATGAAATAATTTCGACATTGGTTTTTCCGTTTGATTAGCATTTATTTAGTTAGTAGAAGCTGATGATGTGGGTTTTTTTTTCCAGAAACAAAGCAGATTTTATTGGAATTTTTAGGAATGATTAATAGAGATTTCAATGAAGAATTCGTGAATTCCGTGACATCCCTGGGCCCCGAAATGAGTCAGTTGTTGATAAAATAAATTTATTTTATGATCAAAACGTATAGTTAATGTTTGTTATTTGTAACGACTTTATTGATTGATTGATTTTTATATGCTAATTATTTATTATTGAAAACGTTTAACAACACTTGTGACTGTTATATTTTAAAATGAATTTTAATAAAGAAACTTCAGTTTATCTTTTAGCTTTGTTCTTTCGAAATCTGTTCCATATTATTAATAAATGTTACTTGTTCGACGTTCAGAATATACAGTACACTGAGAATTGTGCTTCACATTGTGGCATTTTAAAAAAACATAAACAGCATGAATTATTTGAATACATCGTTATTCTTCTAAGTACACATTTTTGGTCCTTGAGGACTGCGTTATGACTCGGAGTTACCTCTAGTCCAACCTGGCGAGCGTAAATAAGCACATGGAAAAGTTTGCATGCAACATGATATTATAATAGTTTGGAAATGCAAATTGTGACAGAAGATAGAATCTATCTCAAGAATAATAATAGACTTTGCAATATTATTACTTGTTACAGTTAAATAACCAACAATACACATTTTTAATGGCAAATGTTGCTGTTGAATTGGCTTACTTGGAGCAAACTGGGTTACCAACCCCTATAATATTGCAAAGGTGAATTGGCATCAACACAAAAATTAATTTATTTTACAACAATGTTTTTACTAACATCACACTTGATTGGAGGGAAGGTACACTTGAACAATATTTCTAAATAAAAAATAGACACTAGTATAATAATTTTGATTTAATATTCCTGTTTCAATAGATTCTATAAATTAATAATATAATATACAGATTATAATTATATTAGGGAAGAATATTTATTAAATAGCAACTGATACATTTTAATCAGTAACAACCTAAATCTTACATTAGAAAATTATTAGTACCTAACTTGAACTAAAGCAAATAATATCAAAAGTAGCACATTAAGATATTTTATACAATCTTGCAACACTGGTAATTATTGTTCCTCAAAGCTTGATAATAAACACTTAAAAAAAATAACTTATTTGATTTTATCAAAAGCGTTAAAAAATATGCAGAAATAATTATGAAACTAGCTGCTTTAATTGGTATTATTGAGTTAAGATCTCTTAGAAATAGTTGCCTGTATTTAAACCAATTTAACAAGTTTTAAACTTGTAAGCCACTCTTAGCGTAATCAGCTTGAATGTAAGATTTACTGCACAGATTAAGTTTATAAAAAAAGGGCATCCATTACCAAATAATCTTCTACTCAAAATTTGATATCTGGTGTATTTTGAAAAAAAAATTCTAAACAGATATGAAAGACAAGATTTTAATTAAATCCATCAGGAAACATTCATTTGCATAAGCAACCCTTCCTCGCAAAGCTCCATATTCACAAAGAAATTGCAACTGCAATGACATTTGACTTGTTAATTTTCAATTATTCTGATATCCGATTGGCTAAAAGATCCAAGGGGTGGACCTAAAAACAAATTTATACCAATCACATTTATTCCCTGCAGGGTACTAAAGCTGTCAAACATCATCATGATTTCTTAGTGAATAGGGGGACAAAAATCTACTTAAAATTTACACAAATTTGCACTTCCACACAGTAGACTTTCAACTTACCATTAGTCATTACCAATGTCATTGTGAGGTGTCGAAATACTTAGCCTAAATTTCCTTTCAATTCAACAGTCTTTAAGAATGTAAATCCACCCTGACACTAATAATAATATTATAATAATAATAATATAAAAGGTAACATATGTCAAAAATTCATAGCTATTCTGATGCGTTTATATAATGCATAAATGCCGTTACCGTGGTAACTACTAGTACTAGTTATTACAGCAGCCCCTCGATGTATTGGATTGCGGTCTCTTGTCGACTATCACTCTGTCAACGTGACCGCCGGGCTCTCTCCCGGCCGTTTTCACTAATATCGCATCGGCTAATTCGTTGAAACCCTTATCTATGTTGATGTTGGCCTTCGCAGAGGTCTCCATAAACCGTATCCCGTGCTCTCTTGCGATCGTTTCGCCCCTCTCTTTGCTCACAGTTCTTTTCTCCGACATGTCGCACTTGTTCCCTAAGATCATTTTCTCCACGTCTTCGTTTGCATGCTCGTCGATGTTCCTCAACCATTTCACGATGTTCTCGAAACTCTTCTCGTTCGTTATGTCGTAGACGAGCATGATGCCCATGGCCCCTCGGTAGTAGGAGGTCGTGATCGTGTGGAATCTCTCCTGGCCGGCAGTGTCCCATATCTGCAGCTTGATTTTTTTACCCCGCAATTCTATGGTTTTGATTTTAAAATCTATGCCTATGGTCGAGATAAATGTTGTTGTGAATGCATCGTCGGAAAATCTGAATAAAATGCACGTTTTACCCACACCCGAGTCGCCGATCAGTAACAGTTTGAATAAAAGGTCGTACGTCTTCTTTGCCATCTTAACTTTGTATTAACTCTTTGTCTTTCCTCTAAAAGCAACTTATTAAAAAACTATTTGGATTCGGGATCGGGAAACTTATCAGCTGTGCTTTGGGTTAACTGTCAAAATGCGTCAATTGGAATGAAATGAATCATACGTCAATAATACTTCTTCTTCTTCTTCTTCTTCTTCTTTAATGGCTTGAGCACCCTTGTGCATATAGCCAGCTTCTAGTAAGTATCACTCTGTCAAGTGCTAACTTGACTTGACATTTTTGTGTTGCGATTAGTGATGTCTTGTGCCATTTGCAATTATCTGAGAGGAGTTAGTACATGGACAACACAACACAGGATAGACTCTTCTCTCTCTGGGGCAACAGCAGAGCATTACACACCCGAAAGTTGCCTCCGGATAACACCCAGGATTTGGGACGGGTTAAATCTGAAAGTAGGGATAATTTGCTATTATTATAAGAAGATATGATTAATTTGGAGAAACCTTGTTAAAATACTTGACGTCTGAAAAGTGAGACATCCTAAGACAGTATTAATATTTAGTGGAGAGGGTATGCCACAAGAAACAAGTTCTCTGTATATATCAAAATCCTGCAGAAAGTTAATAGGACAAGCAAAGAAAATGTGATCCAGATCCTCGATCTGTCCACATTCACAATATGGATTCTCGGCCACCCCAATTCTGTGTTTATGTTTTCCAGTTAGACAATGGCTAGTTCTCATTCGTATAATTGTGCTGATATGCCTGCGGTTTACAAAAGGAAATTTTTTAAACCACATTTTTTCAGGAAAATATTCCTGAATGGAATAATACCATTTGCCCTTCAAATTAAATGACTCTCTCCATTCATTTTCCCACTGAGACTGTAGCAATTGCCTGACTATTGGGTTAATGTTGACCGGATCTATTTTAATTTTTTCGTAGGAGGTGAGAGACAAGCTCTCTTTAGCGAGTTGATCAGCCATTTCATTGCCCTGTATATTTGTATGACTTGGAACCCAGACCAGTTCTATGCCCAGTCCAGCTTGCCGCGACTCAATGATCAGTCGCTTGGTGAGTAACGACAATTGACAGGTTGAACTTTTATAACTCTGTTGACATATCATCTGTAGGGCACTCCTAGAGTCTGAGCATATGATAGCATTGTTTATGTTATTTTTAAGTGCATATTCAACTGCAATGTTTATGGCAATTATTTCCGCGGTATATATCTGGGTAAAGGAGGACAATCTTAATTTTAATTTATATCCTATCTCGGGAATCCATACGCCGACGCCTACTTTTTTTGCTTCTGGGTTTAATGAAGCATCAGTGTAAATTGCTGTGTGATTTTGCCAATTAGTGTTGATGTATTCCAGGAAAGCCTTCGCATTGTCTTCGTCTTTCCTAAAATCCGGTTCGTAGAAGTGTAATCTCTCCAACTGTATGTCTAGCTCTATCAGGAAACAGGCAGGTGTGGAAGTCTGAACTAAATGTGGCTCGTATCTTTTCAGAGCTCTGGAAGCATGTACAATATAAGGATGATCTCTTCTCCTCCAATATCCTAGTCCTTCAGCGCAATATTTTTCCAAGTCAGAAATCAATTGATGAAGTGGGTGGTTGATTATTTTCCTCAGTCCAATGGTGTATTTCATTGCTAGCCACCTCCGTCTGTGTTCAAGTGAGGGTTCCGAAGCCTCAGAAAGCAGTGCATTAGTCGGAGTCGATCTCATGCATCCCAGAACAATTCGCAATGCTTGATACTGGATTCTGTCCAGTTTATTACTCAGTTGCTTAGTGATTGGTTTCAATATCTGGCAGCAATAATCTATATGCGACCTCACCAGGCCACAATATATAGTTTTCAGGATAACGGGATCAGCTCCCCACCAAACTCCAGCCGAAGCTCTCAGAAGGTTTAGCCCTCTGACTGCTTTACCGCTTATATGTTCGACATGTCTTGACCAGGACAGGTCACCCTGAAAGATGACTCCGAGATATCTGACATGTTCCTTCCAAGGTATAATACTTCCTGCCATTGTGATTGTATATCCAGCGGTATTACGTGCTCTCTTGTTCGTAAATAGCACAGCTACCGATTTAGATGGTGAAACCGTTAAATTCAATGATTGTAGCCAATCTTCTAACAATATCAAAGCTCCATTAATCCTTTCTACTGTTTCAGCGATCTTCTGACCACGAAATAGCAGCAATATATCATCCGCATACTGCACTATGCTAACGTCCTGAGGTAGGAAGTCTCTTATTATATTTAAATATATATTAAATAGAATTGGACTCAACGATGATCCTTGCGGGAGTCCTTGGGTAGCAATTTCGGGTCCATGGATATTGCCCTGATTATCCTTTACATATACCTGTCTGTCAGTCAGCAAATTCAATATTAAGTTGGTGAGTGAGATTGGGAAGCCTGCGTCAACGAGAATTTCGTACAATGTGAAAATGTTTACATTGTCAAAAGCTGATTTTAAATCCAAGAAGACTGCAAGCGTGTACATATTCCTGCTGAAGCTCAGATGAACATATGTGGTTAGATATAGTACATTATCTGTGACCGACCTACCTTTACGGAAAGCGGACTGCAGTTGCGGTAAGATACCAGTGTTTTCCATCTGCCATTCCACTCTGTTTTTTATCATTGACTGCAGTGTCTTACCTATGCAGGAAGACATTGCTATTGGTCTGTAGCTATCAGCCGCGCTTGGATCTTTGTCAGCTTTCAGTATGGGGTGTATCAAGTAAGTTTTCCATTCTTGAGGAATAGCGTTACCTTCTAAGTAACGATTGTAGAGAGAAAGGAGAGAATTCATCGCTGCTTCAGGGAGGTTTCTTAGCATGGAGTAGGAAACCTGATCCATCCCAGTTGCAGTATCTTTTTTCCCATTTAATGCCATTTGTAGCTCATTCATGTTAAATGGCTCATAGTTCTCCGTTCGCGGCTTAAGTCGGAAGTCTGGTAGTATATTGCACACTGAGATTGCATTTAGAATATCAACAGCTACCTGAGCCGATGGTAGAACAACGCTACAATTATTTCTAGCTCTTGACATTGCTTTGAAAAATTTCCATGCTTTTGTTAGTCCAGTTTCCCTATTTAGGGTGGCACAAAAAGTTCTATACTTATCTTTTTTTTTGTTCTTGAGGAATTTATGGGTTCTTGCTATGGTGTTTTTCATTGTCAAAAAATTCTCCATAGAACAGTTGTTTTTAAAGTTGTTAATGGCGTTCTTACGTTCCGTCATAGCACTAGTGCATTCGTCATCCCACCAAGGAACGGGTATCCTTCTAGGCTTTTTGGGAGGTTTCGATTTTGGAATTGCAATTTCTGCACCATCATTAATGACTGACATCAGGTAATCATATGTTACTGATGATTCTCCCGTTAGCCTCTCTAACACAGTGTCCATATATAGTTCCCAGTTGGCTTTTTTAAATATTCTCCTAGGTGTATATGGATTTGGGGGTGTCGGCTGGTTAAATGTATTTATTGTACATAGGGTGGGATAGTGGTTGCTAGTGCTTGGGTCATCACACACCGTCCATGATGCCGCGGTTGCCAGATTGGAGGTAACAATCGATAAATCTATTGCACTTATGTGTTGGGATGCAGGTGATCTAACCAATGTAGGTCTTCCATCATTCAATACAACCAACTCCAGTTCCTCAAGTGAGGACTGAATAATCCTGCCACTTCTGTTTATAGGGGTGGTGTCCCACAAAGGGTGATGCGCATTCAGGTCTCCCATCACAACAACTGAGGTTCCACAAGATCTTACATAACTTTCCCAAAATTGGGATGTTAGTCTGGTATCAGGGGGGTTGTAGATGTTAACAAAGGTAATACCATGTGTCTGTATGGCGATAGACTGCCAACGACCAGGTTGATGTGCGTTGTTAGTAGTAATGACCTTAAATGGTTGCCTCTTTTTAATCATTGTGATTATACCACCATACCCATCGACGCGATCTTGTCTCAGACAATTAAAGCCACTCACCGTAAAATTATCCGTGGGTTTTAACCAAGTTTCATTTAAAAATATTAAATCAGGTTGATGTTCATTAATTAACCAAATTAAGTGATCTTTCTTACTTCTGCAGCTGGAAATATTCCACTGCAGTACTTTTATATGAGGGGTGTAAGAAAGGGTGTTAGTACGAAATATCGGATTCACAGGACATTTCTGCATCCGTGTTTTTTGCGTCATTCGATTCAATGGGCCTACTAGTGGTATTAATGTAACTTATGTTGGACAAAACAAATTGTTTCTGAGGTACGGTCAAATTATTAAACATACTGAGGAGTTTTTGAACCTCCTCTGTGGTTTCTTCATTCTTATTTGCATGTAATGACTCTCTTGGTTTAGGTATGGTCATCTTTAATGAAGTAGGTCCTGGGGCCGGTCTAGAGTTAGGGTAATAGAGGCACTCATTATGTGACCTCCTGTCATAACCAGGTGATATTCTGGCACTTGAGCTGGGTTCGAGATCAATTGGAGAGATCGCCTTGCGCTTACTCACCAACTTACTGTATGTATTCTCGGGGTTAGTTAAGTAATTCCGTCTCTGTGAGACAGATATAAGTCCATCTGGTCGTTGACCAGATATCAAGGGAAAGTCTTCAGGTTTGCTAATTAGCGGGGGATTTTTTGTGTTTTTTGGGACTCTTTGAGTGGCGTCGAAGAGTGATAAATTTTGCAGGGACATTATTTCCCTAATAAGTTTTTGTCGGTTCAACTCGGGACATGCCTTACTTATCGACTGGTGTGTCTTTGAAGAGCAATGTATGCACCTCGTCTCACAGACTTTGTTGTCGTGTGGCTCGGTGAGTCCGCATACCTTACATTTTTCTTTGCCATTGCAATTCTTTTTCACGTGACCGTATAGGAAACAATTATAACACTGTACCACTGGAATCATATATGTCTCCACTGGCATTGGAAGTCTATATATTTCCACAAATCGAGGTATACTTTGCCCTGAAAAGGTAAATAGAACTGTAGTTGTAGGCTTATATTCAAATTCTCCTTCTTTACCCTCAACAGCCGTACGGCGATTGAATCGCCTAACACTAATAATTTTAACATTACCTGCGCTAGAGTACTGCAACAGCTCTTCATCTCCTATCGTCTTGTCTACGTATCTAACAATGCCCTTACATGATACCAGATTCGCAGGAATAAACATAGAAAAGCCCTGGTTTCGCAAAGATTCATTATTTATAAAATTATTAGCAGCAGCAGCTGTTTTGAAAGTAATGCAAAGCCTGTTTCTCCCCTTTTTTTCTAATTTACCAACAGAATCTAATTTCATTTCTAAAATTTTTTTCGCTATACTTAAATGACTTAAATTTCTCAAATTTAAATTACCACTTTGTTGATTATTTTTATCTTTAAGAACCTTGTCAGATTCAATCATAACTTGATAAGGACCTTTATCAGTTGCTTCATATTTTAGAGTCTTTCTTTCAGATTTTGCTTCACCCTCGTTATTGCTTCTACCCTCTCCTGGTGGGGGACCCCCCCCCCCCCGGGGGGTCAGGCATTATTTATGAAACTGTCTTACTGAATGAAAATTAGATTAATCTTACCTTGGAAGAAAATCAGAGAGATGGGTTTAAACTGACAGAGGATGGATTAGTAACTACCACTCCTATCACATTTATTTTTACATGACTTATTTTGCACTATAATTATACCGGATTATAATCTTTCAATTCAAAAGAATGTATATTAAATTGTAATAAAGATATTGGATGTTTGAAACTATCGCAACTGCTCTATCAAATCGCACGTCTTACCCTTACGGAGGCTTAACGCGAAGTCGTCAATAATACTAATCGCAACTGATGAAACGTCAGCTGCTGTACCTCTTTCACAAACGTCAAAACTTCGTTCGTGACGTGATTATATTAAGGTGCGTTCTCACTGATACGCAGCGCCGCGCCTGCGGTCTGCCTAATCGAACATTGAATAATTTTTGTTGGTGTGGACAGAAAACTGCCCGCGAAATCTGCCTGAGCTGGGAGATCGTGTTTGTTCATACCACACAATAAAACTATTACTACTCAACACAACAGTTACAGTATAAATTTTATAAAAGAGCGAGAGTTTAAAGTGCGCAGATGTTAGTTACTATACTACCTCCGAACTCACAAATATTTGTTGTCTAATATCAACAATCCACTGAACACCGTGGATCCACTACCGTGGACACCAATTTGGTGTCCACGGTAAAAAAAAAAACAACCAACCAGATAAAGGCTGATAAGAGTATCTCCGCTGTTCATCGAACATTGAAATACTTACTTATTTATCATTTAAAATATTTAGTATTATGTGCGCCGCGCCACTGATATAATTTCTAGTTTGATAGGATGGAACAATTATAAAGCTCGCAAAATTCGCAGTTCACGCCTAGATTCTCACCTTCATATAAAAATCGGGCAGTATGTACCTATTTATGTTATCTACCTCTATTCTTTACGCGATTTATTACCAGTGAATAATTCATTCTTTACATGGACCTTATTTTTTAATGTAAATATTGTACAGAATATAAACAACGCACAGTTTTGACTTCTGCCAACCATAATCAATCGTTTGGGGTGGTGGGAATCCAATTTCCATAAGCATTAAATAACATGAAGAATTATTATTCAAGCAACAAGGCATAACAACAAAACCAAAACAGCATTATAACATAACCCTATTTTTTATATTCTACATTCCTGGCGTCTTTTTTACATTATTTACGTTAAACGTAGGGAATGTATTCTTTACACACGTAAAGTCGGCGAGTAAAGCTGATTTTAAGATCTCCTATAATACAGAAATGATTCCTAGTTCTTATTTTTTTGTTTTTTCAATAATATTTATGACCTAAGAGATTCAACTTCTAGTCTAGAAACACAATATTCTTATCTCTATCTCGTAATCTTGAAAACACATTAAAATTGATTTCAAAGTTAGCCAATATGTAGATCATATAAATTGATAAATTGATAACGACTTTAGCTTGTCGTAATCTGCAGTAAAAAGTGCAGCTAAAGCATGTATTTATAACTGTAATAATAATTATTGTGAACTTGTGACCAATATAATATGACGTTTGGTGCGCAATTTTAAATTTTTTAATTTATGAACGTTTAGTGAAGTAAGTTCGGACTGATACCCAGTGTATGATTTTGAATTTTAATTCAAGTAAGTGGAATATTTTTTAATAAATTATTGTTATAATTAATTCAGAGCATTCCATAAACTAATAATCATTATCTTTCCGAATTATTACATTATCTATCAAAATCAAGAAGGCACTCAAAACAATTTAATTTACTTAATTTGAATAGGTATGAATGTGATTGAGTAGCTACTTTAAATTTTTGGAGGTTGGTAATTCGTAAAAATTGGCCAGGCTGACAATACCACGGAAAATCTAATACCGGGTGATCATTCATTATAAGACGGTACCTACCTTATATAGAACATTTTCAAGTATAGGTTGCATGGCCACATTTGTTAATCATGGTAGCACTATACCTACCAGTGTGTGTCACAGGCATGGTACACCCTCTTAGATGATAGAGCGCACTTTTTAGCAGAAAATTAATTTTTTTCCCCACATCCGGTTTTTCCGGAAATGTTACCAACTTTTATTTTTAAATGGGACACCTATATATTATTACATTTTCGGATTCTATACATTTTTACGAATCCAACAATACCACATAAGTACCGTTTTAAATGTGAAATTTTTTTTTATTTAATTTTGTTATTTCTCATATATAGTGTGCCATGACTTCAGTTATGGTCGTCACAGATGCAAAATGGGTACACCAAAATGTCCCTTATCAAGAGTACTAGCAGATGGTACCTCGGTACCAATATGATCCATTTGGAGTAAAACGAAATAGTCATGGCACACTATAATTGAGAAATAAAAAATTAAATAAAAACAAATTTGACATTTAAAATGGTACTTATGTGGTATTGTTGAATTCGTACAAATGTATAGAATCCAAAAATACAATAATATATAGGCTGTCCATTTAAAAATAAAAAGTTGGTAACATTTCCGGAAAAACCGGATGTAGGAAAAAATTCAATTTTCTGCTAAAAAGTGCGCTCTGTCGAGAATATGCGACGTACCAAATTTCAAAAAATTATCTCAAAAAATAAAGAAAAAAAGGGGGGTGTACCATGCCTGTGACACACACTGTATACTTTGAATTTAGTAAAAAAAATCATCAAATATTTATTATTTAAATAAATATTATAATAATTATATTTAATTAAATTAAAATATTTTTTATGAATTTCAAAACGCCCTAAAAAACACACTTTTCTTTGGATGACATAAAAATTCCAAGACAATGTAGGTAATTACCTACCTACTTTTGCCTAGACATAAAAATAAAATTATTTTCACACGTCATATTATGAATAAATAATTATATATTTTTAAATTACAAAAAAAGTCACATCAAAATGTTCTTGAGAATTTCTCGTGTAGGTACCTAGTATCTGCGTTATTACCTAGAAATACTAAATCATAAATAAGCAAAGTATTTCAATCTATTTTTGGGTTTAGCAATAGAGGATTCTCGAGTGCGATAATACAGTAATAATTATTATTATTGTTTTTCCAAGGCTTGATAAAAAATTTACTCATTTCAAATAACCAATAAGCGCCTCTAATAATGTTATTCTGCTTGTACGGAAATAATGTCTAGGTTTAATTTTGCAATTTCCTTCAATTTTGTACCTATAATAATATGTGATCTTATTAAAATTAGAAATTCCTATTAAATAAAAAAATTTAATATATATGAAATTTAATATATGAAATTTTCAGGTACACAAACAATCAACTTAGACACAAAACTCAAATTAGTATGTTTCAAATATTAATAATTTGGCATCTAAAATGGCTTATGCTAATTCCATAATAGACAATTTAGAGTATACTAAAGAGGATTCTCTGACTATAAGAAAAAGTTTAAATCAACTATTATACGATGAAGAAGAAAGCGCAAGAAATGATGAAGTGGAATGGAGACTTTCCTACTTAAAGGTAAGATCTCACGTAGGTAGGTAGTTTTACAATGCTGAAAAGTTGAATCTTTCATTTTTTGTACTCATCTGCAATTTTTTTTAGAAAAAATCTGAGTGCCACTGGACTCACCATGTCTCAAAACTATCTAGAAAAATTTCGGGACGTCACTGGATTAATCACTAGTGTCCCTATTCATCAAACTTCAAAATATAACTCCGGGGTTATATTTATTGATGAATACGGGCCCTGGTAATATGAATTCTTGAAATTTTATTTGTCTATAAACTGTTGATAGATACTCCACAGGTTTCGATAAAATTTAATATAGTGCCATTTTGAGAGACGGTAAATCCAGTGGGGTGCCCAGATTAAAAAAAAAAAAAATTCGCTATATTATTGCGTATAGTAAAACGACGTCGCTTAGACGTCGCACTTATTGGTTACTGACGTCAGCGACCAATTATGACCAAAAATTGGTTTGTTAAAATCACGCGTGTCTCTTTTACCTGCAGGTTATAAATAAATCAATAGATAAAAATAGAATGGTAGGTAGTAGGTAGAATGATATTATTATTAATAATTTGGTACTTATAATCATTATTTATTTATATTGAAACACCCCGTAAAGACGAATATATTAAATATATTTTATGGACTTCTTAATTTTTTTGTTCAAGCTCATCCTGTTCACTTTATTGCTTCATGTTTTATCATAATGTAACGTCGTTAAAGGTTTTATTCTTTAATTGGCTCCATTTAAAATTATTAAATGGGACCACATTCTCTAAATCCTTGCTATTAAGGTTCCGAAAATATGAATTTTGAACTAACATCGCCACCTGTTGCCGAGTGGTAAAACTAACTAAACTAGGCAAGTTCAAGATCCCTACCTTTAGTACAATCTGTAACTTCCTTCTCTTACAATCTTCCTTTTCGATAAATTAGAAACACAGATGTCGCTGTGATGTAGTTTCGCAAATTTAAATACAACAACCCTTTCTTCGAGCTGCGCGGAAAAGGTGCTCCGCACTTTCTGGACAAGTTTGTTCGTCTTCCAATCTTGGTGCTTGAAGCGACAAGTCGCACCCCTACCTTTTCTCTTTATCTAAGGACCGATTAATAAATCGGGTAAGTAAATTGTTCAAACTATCTGAAACTTTCTCTAATAGAGTTTATATATTGTTATAGTTCTTTCTACCTACCCTATCAATCGGGGTACTATCTTATCTCGTCGGAAAACCTATTTACGGAGTTGAACCCCACCTGTCTTCACGGACGCCATATTGGTTTCCACCATCTCTACATCTGAATATCCGCTTTTATGGAAGGAATCCCTTACATTATCTGAAGGTTTTGCTACTACCTGCCCACGAATACTGGATCTCATCATTCGTAGCCCCATATTTTCGAGTTTCATCTAACCTCGAAGGACGACCACGCTACCAGAGTTAGGCACGTGTTCCCACGGGACACGACGCCATCCAACAGTCTTTCTGCCACCCCAGAGGGAGACCACGGTCTCCTATCCTGAGATTTCGTCCAGGGCCCCGCTCTCCAGTCTCGGCACGACATTCCAAGGATGGCAAAATGTCGTATCAGTAAGCAAAGTGTGACATAACCTTTTATTGCTCAGAGTGATATCAGAGAAATCTGTTAGGATTTTTGTGTCGTTCTATTGCCTTATCTTGTCGAGAGATTGATGTTTTATTAATTAAAACTTATATTAATAATAACTTTGAAATACCTGATATACAATCATTACCATTATTATTCAAGTAATACTTGAAATGAACTTGTCAATTATTATGTGAAGGAAAGATAGATATCTATTATTTTCTCTACCAGTTAAACTGTTAAATGAGATATTTTACGATTAACTTCAGGATCAATTAATTAGTAATTTCATAACCATAGAATTTCAATCATTTATTTTATAAACAGAATAAATAAATATACTTTTCATTAAAAGATCAATGCTATTATTCCGTAGGTAGATACAGTAGTTAGAAATTATTAACATCTCATAACCTGAGTGAATTTTGATGCCTTTATAGTTCAGGTTACTTTAGATCTATTATTCAAAATTAAAAGGTCATCTGGCATCCCAGTACCTTATATCTTAGGGGTAATTAAACCGTACCGCTTTATGCTGCTGATGCCACTACAGTCGCACGAAATCTGAATGAGATTTTGGTGCATCAATTAATACTTCGGCCCAACGAAGGTAAGTCGGCAATTGTTTTTCAACAACGTTCGAATTTTAATTGGCCCAGAGCCTAATCAAATTAGCCCGACCGCAGCAATTGGCACTCCCCGGTGTGGAACGATTACTTCTTTGGTTTAGAAACCCAATTTATCTTTATCTTATTTGGCTTTTATGTATCTAGGATTTTCATAAAATAAATCTCATAATTATTTGAACTTTACGATTTGTCTGCGATATCACTTGATATTTATATAAGTTTCTCTTGTTGCTTACTGCATGTTTTTATTGAAAGCTTTTGCATGATTTAGTTTTAAGCATTATTGTTCCCTAATATATGTGTACCTACCTAGTTATCTTTGTGCAAAGTGCCGTGCCGCGAAAATACCTACTTTTTCTTACCGCTACACTGCCGCTAAAGGGTAACCCGTCAGGGAGCTTTACGGAGTGGTTGATTATACCGTCGTGATGTCTCGAGCATGTTTTAGAGAAGCTTAATTCCGTACAGAGAGGATACTCGATACGAGAGCTCTGTAGTTAAGCTGTCTTTGAAAACTGTATCCAAAAATCTTTCCCTGAAAATTACCTTACCATTTTCTCATTAAGTTAGGTTAGGTTTCCATTAATCTTTGACTCTCCAGTCAGCTGTTGATAATAGTGCCGACGAGCGCTAAAGCTACGAGCAGTGTTGCGACGTATCCCTAGCATTCTTTACGTCAAACGTAGAAAACGAATTCTTTACGTGTAAAGATACATCATAGCGTCACATAGCTTTTTCGATCCCTACCTTACCGACTTTAGTAGATTTCAATCATGAATCCCGTTCAAGCTTTATTAAGTGAAGAACTCGCTTATGAAATAGCGATTAGAAAACAAGTCCCATTTAGTACACAGGAGAAAAGACGAATTCAATTTCGTGCCCTGTTAAATAGGGAAGAAAATTCTCTTTCTATTTCCGAATCTGTCTACCCCTTTGACAAAGATTCTGCAGAGGTGAAAAAGACTCTTGCAGATTTGAAAATCAAAATACAGGACGCTCCCTTGTCTCTTAATGACCCTATCTGTCAAAGAATTCAATGTCGTCTGAATCATGTGATCTCTAGAATCAATAGATTCAAACTTGATCAAGATCCTGAAGCAAAAGCTTTAGCTGATGATTTATTTTCTGAGGCTCTAGAATTAGAAGGTCAATGGCTTCTGAAAAACGACCAGTCCCTAGACCAAACTGATAACTCATCCAATTCCCAGAGTGCATCAAGCTCTACTGTCTCCACTCATTCTAGACCTAGTGTTCCAGTTTATAAATGGAATATTAAATTTTCTGGTTCTTCTAAGGATAATTTGATCCAATTTCTAGAAAAGGTCAAAGAACTTCAAAGGTCGAGAAATGTCTCAGACCGCGATCTTTTTGATTCGGCAATGGATCTTTTTGAAGACAAGGCTCTGATTTGGTTTCGCAGTGTTGCCAGCTCAATTATTTCTTGGGAAGATCTCAAGAATAAATTGAAAATTACTTTTCTCCCCCTCTCTTACGATGATGACCTATTAGAGGAAATCAAACAAAGGACTCATGGTGAATTTGAGTTAGTTGCTATCTATGTTGCCTCGATGCAAGGCTTATTTAAGAGATTGTCTACTCCCCCATCAGAAGTGGAACAATTTAAGATAATCAAGAAAAATCTTCATCCCTATTTCCAAAATCATCTTGCCCTTGTTGAGGTAAACAACATTCAGGACATAATTTCCATCGGAAAGAAGTTAGAAGATAATAGGACTATTATCCAACAATATCGTCCCCCTCCCTCTAAGAAGGTTCAAAGTCTCTTAAATTCAGACCTAGCATGTTCTGGAGAACCAGCTTCTTTCTCTTCTCGTAAAGCCAGAGGCACACCAACTAAAGGTGCACCTACACCTAGTAACACCAAGATCCCTGTTACTAACCTTTCTGCAGTCACCTGTTGGAATTGTTCCAACAAAGGTCATACCTATGTAAGGTGTAATCTCCCTAGAAAAGTTTTTTGTTATGGCTGTGGTCATAAAAATGTCTACAAGTCTAAATGTCCCTCATGTTCGGCAGATTTCCTGAACTCTCTCAAAGTCACTTCTCGTTCAAAAAACGACGAAGTTGCACAACAGGGTGCAGTGCGACAACAAGAGACAAGCCGCCCAAAGCAAGCCCTTGTAGAAAAGAGCTTGAAGTCAAAGGACGATCAGTCTCCTCCCTCTCCAAAAGACCAGCACTAGTATCTTCCAGTTATCTTGTTGATTTCACTATCCAAAAGGAACAGTGGAAATCATGGTTGCAAAAAGTTGCAAACTTTTTCGAATCTTTTCGAATACCTCCTAAAAAGGACATACCTAAACCAAGTGCTGACTCTTTAATACCTGTTATAGCTCCAATCTTATTATCTAACCCTGTTGACAATAGACCATTTATAGCTGTCAAAATGTGTGACGTACCTTATACAGCCCTCTTAGACACCGGCGCCAATATCTCTGTTTGTGATTTGGAAACCATGCAGGAAGTTCTGGGTGAACTACCCATCCCTTCCAAAAATTCGGATTTGTTGTGTTCCCTGAAAAATGCTGACGGTTCCCCTCTATCTGTTATCGACATAATTGAACTTGATCTGACAATAGATGACGTCACAAAGAAAGTCCAATTTCATGTGGTATCTTCCATTTCACCACAAATTATCTTAGGAATAGACGTAGCTCGTATTTTCAACATGACGATTAATTTCATAAATGAATCTTTCGAAGTTCATCCCGGTGATCCTTCGTCTTCATTATCTCCTATCTTACCTAATGAACTTACGGTTTGCGCTATCAATAAGATTCAGGATATCTCTTGTTTACCTCCTACCGACCTGTCTAGACTTGAATCGACGATAGACAAATTCAAAAGTTTGGCCCGTGTTGATATACTCCCTGAAACCAATGTGCTATGCCATTCCATAGAAACAAAAGACGCTAAGCCTTTTAGACAGAGACAATATCCTTTATCTCCAACCCTTCAACAATATCTAAATGAAGAGGTAGATAAATTACTTAAGTTGGAAATTGTCGAAAAAAGTAATTCTCCTTGGGTGTCCCCTGTTCTTTTGGTCCGCAAGAAAGACAAAACATACCGTATGTGTTTTGATGGTCGAAAACTAAACGAGATCACCACACATGACTCATATCCCCTGCCTAGAATCGATACTATCTTGAGCAAGCTCAAAGATGCTAATTACCTTACCTCTATCGATTTAAAGCAGGCTTTCTTTCAAGTTCCTTTGGACGAAGAATCCCGCCCAAAGACCGCTTTTGTAGTTCCCGGGAGAGGTTTATTCCAATTCCAACGAATGCCTTTCGGACTGAGAAACAGTGCTCAAACCCAACAACGACTTATGGACACAATTTTAGGTCCAGCTTTGGAGCCATTTGTTTTTGTTTATCTTGACGATATAATTATCGCCACGAATAGTTTCGAGAAACACCTAGAAATTTTAAGGGAAGTATACGAGCGTTTAAAAGACGCTAATCTTACTGTCAACTTCGACAAATGTCACTTCTGTCGAGATTCTCTCTCCTTTTTGGGTTTTATTATCGATAGAAACGGATTGCGAGTTAGTGAAGAGAAAGTTAAATCGATTATTGAGTCCCCTGTTCCTCATAATACCACTGGAGTAAGACACGTCCTAGGTATCTTACAATATTATAGGCGTTTCATAAAGGATTTTTCTACAATCAGTGCTCCTATCTCAGCTCTGCTGCATAACCGAAAAAAGGGACAGTCAATAACTTGGAACTCAGAAGCTGATCAAGCTTTTAAACTTCTCAAGGAACGACTGACTACAGCTCCCGTTCTAGCTAGCCCAGATTTCTCGAAGCCCTTTTGCATACAGACGGATGCAAGTGATTTCGGGTTAGGTGCGGTGCTTTTTCAACTTGAGGGAGATTTCGAACATCCCATTGCTTTTGCTAGTCGAATGCTCTCGAAAGCCGAGAAGAAATACACCGTTACCGAAAGAGAATGTTTAGGTGTCCTCTTTGGTATAGAATATTTTCGCCCTTATGTTGAAGGTGCAAACTTTACGGTTTACACCGATCATGCCTCTCTTCTCTGGCTTCGCACGTTAAAAGATCCTATGGGTCGTGTAGCTAGATGGTGTTTACGCCTCAGCCAGTTTGATTTCGACATTAAACATCGGAAAGGCACTTGCAATGTCCCTGCAGACTATCTTTCCCGTTCTATTTCTTCTATCTCTCTCCAAAACTTTGTACCTGATGATTGGTATAAAGACATGGTCTCCAAAGTTACCGAGTTTCCTGAGAAATACCCTGACTTTACCATCAAAGACAATATTCTTTATAAACATGTTAAGCCTCGAGTGGAAGTCGTGTCTAACCTATCTGATTGGAAAATTGTTGTCCCTACTCCTAATCGGGAGGAAATAATTGCTCAATTTCATGACCCTCCAACTTCTGCGCATTTTGGAGTAAGTAAAACTTTGACAAGAATATCTGAAGTTTATTATTGGCCCAAAATGATTATCTCAGTCAAAAAGTACGTGAGAAACTGCCAGGTTTGTGGTGCACACAAAGCCCCAAACACTGCTCGTGTAGGACTCATGGGTAATTATAAGAAAATCAATTTTCCCTTCCAGTTTCTCTCTATTGACTTCATGGGACCTTTCCCTCGATCCAAGGCTAGAAACACCCAACTTTTAGTCGTCACTGATTGGTTTTCGAAATTCGTTTTGGTTAAACCAATGCCTAATGCTACAGCAGCTGCCGTTACAAAATTTCTTGAGAACCAAGTGTTCTTAATTTTCGGTGTGCCTCAAATTCTGCTTTGTGACAACGCTCAAATCTTTAAAAGCAGTCTATTTACTAATTTGCTGAAAAACTACGAAGTTAATTTGTGGTATAGCGCCAGGCATTTATCTCAGGTGAATCCGACCGAGAGAACGAATCGTACCATCCTTACAGCCATCTCGTCTTACATCCGTGACAATCATAAAGATTGGGATAAAAATGTTTATAAAATTGCACAAGCAATTAACTTATCGGTGAGCGAAGTTACTAAACACGCTCCAGCTTTCCTACTTTTCGCTAGAAATGTCCCTGTAGACGGAACCTTTTACGGTCCAGTCTCAGATAATTATCTAGAATTACCTGATGATCTGTCTTATGTTCATCGAGAACAAGACATATCTAAATTACCTCCTATCTTCAGCGATATACGTGATAGACTCAAGAAAGCTTACGAAGTAAGTAAGAAACATTACGACTTACGCAAGCGCCCCGATGTTTTCACCGAGGGTGACCTCGTCTGGAAACATACCTACCCACTTTCGAATGCCGCAAAGAATTTTGCTGCTAAATTGGCCCCAAAATTCGTACTATGCCGGATATCTAAAGTAGTGTCTAAATTAGTGTACGAATTACAAGACCAAGAAGGCAATCCCCTAGGTCGCTGGCATTCTAAAGATTTGAAGGCGTATCGAGGCGAAGACCCGCCGAAAAGCGACGAATAGTTCCTTGTAATATCTTCTCTTTAGTTTTATTTCCCTGCCTACCTTTATCTCTCTTTTTGTATTTGACAAAAATCCGTTAGAAAATGAGGTCTAGCAATATGAGAATTGAGAAAGCTCCGTTTCTTGTCGTATCTTAGAATGAATGAAGAATGTATGTAGAATGAATACCGTATCTTTCAAAGCATTTCTCAAGGATCTCGATGTTAGCTGTATGAATGTGGATCCAAGTATAAATGTTGCTAATTTTGAGATCGGTATCTGCTATCCTCAGGCTCTCACTCTATTTTATCGCTCATATTTTGAGAACCCATATCTTTCTGATTATCTGGAATCATTACCTTGAAAAGTAACTATTCGCCTATCTTGTCTGACTAACGTTTATAGGTCTAATGTTATCTTCTAAATTTTCTTATGTTCAATGAACTAAAGAAAATGCTATCTTGCCGTTGTATCTACCTTATCTTATCTTTTACCTTTATCTTATCTACCGTCTAGTTTTATACGGGTGCTTTCCTGACAGTTTCCGCCCTGCTATGTGCTAAAGTGAAAACTGCTCTGCTTGTCAAATCAGACCACAGCAGATCTCTTTTATCTTATCTTACCATCTCTTTCAAAAACGGGTGCTTTCCCGACAGTTTCCGCCCTGCTACGTGCTAAAGTGAAAACTGCTCTGCTAGTCCAATCAGATGACAGCAGATCTCTTTTATCTTATCTACCATCTTTCCAAGTTTGGGTGCTTTAAGATTTTCCGCCCTGCATGGCTAAAGTGAAAAATCCCTCTGTTGCCTCAACGGAAGACAACAGAATATCTCTACCTTATCTTATCTACCGTTCAAGGAAACGAAAATTGAATTTGCAATTTTCTTCTTGAAAAATGACAGGCGTAAGCTTTAGTCAAAGCTTCGTGCCTTTCTTATCTGTAATTTCTTTTCAAAGAAAAGGAATTATCCTATCTTACCTTATCTATATCTATTAGCACCATAATAGAATGGTAGCTAATACTTATCTTCTCTGCGAATATTTTCCAAATTGGAAAATAAAAATCTATGTGAATTCGAGCTACGAATTTACAAAGGTGCCTTTAGATATTCGGTGTTAACATAAATAAATCTGAACACGGATATCGAATGTCCCCTACCTTAGCGATGAAAATGGTTGTTCCATTTTTCTTATCTTACCGAGTGAGATAAATTATCTTACTGCTACCTCAATGTTTATCCAATAATCCAGGCGATTATTGATGTTTTCTCTGTGCAATTATCGAATGTTTATCTGTGCGATTATTGGATGATTTATCGAAGTGATTATTGCATTTACGCTATTTGATAAGCTACGCAGTGATTATCTGCAAACTTCCTTTCTCTTAACCATTCATTATGGAGTTGCATAAACGACAACATAGTCAAATTTGACTGGTTCAAAGATGAAAAATCTTACTCATGGATTACCCTTGTGGACTCCAAAAATGTATCTTTCCCTGTACATAAATGTTTTGATGCCCAAGTTTGGACAGCATCAACCCCCTTGAGGATCGAGTTTCACTTTTGCTTTGTTGAACCTGCTACTTAACCGCGACAGTTTCATTCTTGACTTTTCCGCTCCCCACTGTCTCAGTGGCGGGGCATGCTTCAAAGCAGAGCGCGGGTTGTCGTTGGTCGGGGGAAGCGGTGTTCGACAGCAAGGGAGATGTTTCGTGCCCACCTCAGGAGATTTTTTCTTCTTAGGAATTCTAATTTTATTTATTTCAGAATATTCATTACTGTGATATCTGACAGTATTATTGATTTTGTTTATCTTAGTATGTATCTTATCTTATATTATCTATCTTATCTTATATTATCTAACCATATCTTATCGTATCTTCATATCTAGTTATCTAGAAATTATTCCTTTGTTTATCGACATTGTTCGGCGAGAACAATTACCATTTAAGAAAGTTATCTTAATTATCTTATTACTACCGTTACTAGCATATCTTTTATTTTATTGCCTTTGCAATGAAGCATGAATATTTTATTTTTATACCTTATGAATAATTATTACCTGGTGCTTAATATTTAAGTTGCATGTAATTTTAGTAAACCTAACGCTATTCCCTTTTTGAAAGTTGCATGTTACCTTAGTAAGCATATATAAGAGAAATTTTATTCATTCAATGAAACAGATCAATGATGTCGTTGACAATTTGTTCGTTCAGAATTGTTATCTTATTTCTTCGAAAGGTTCATGTTATTTATGAACGTGATTTCTGAATCATATTCTCTAAACTTATCGTCACCTAGTTGTCCCGCAAACATACCCTTCTTCGGGTATAGTAACAACTTGAAATACGCCTGTGCTTTTTCCAGTTGGTTTATCTTTAATCCTTTCCTTACCCCGGTAAAGAGAGGTGTGTAACGTCGTTAAAGGTTTTATTCTTTAATTGGCTCCATTTAAAATTATTAAATGGGACCACATTCTCTAAATCCTTGCTATTAAGGTTCCGAAAATATGAATTTTGAACTAACATCGCCACCTGTTGCCGAGTGGTAAAACTAACTAAACTAGGCAAGTTCAAGATCCCTACCTTTAGTACAATCTGTAACTTCCTTCTCTTACAATCTTCCTTTTCGATAAATTAGAAACACAGATGTCGCTGTGATGTAGTTTCGCAAATTTAAATACAACAACCCTTTCTTAGAGCTGCGCGGAAAAGGTGCTCCGCACTTTCTGGACAAGTTTGTTCGTCTTCCAATCTTGGTGCTTGAAGCGACAAGTCGCACCCCTACCTTTTCTCTTTATCTAAGGACCGATTAATAAATCGGGTAAGTAAATTGTTCAAACTATCTGAAACTTTCTCTAATAGAGTTTATATATTGTTATAGTTCTTTCTACCTACCCTATCAATCGGGGTACTATCTTATCTCGTCGGAAAACCTATTTACGGAGTTGAACCCCACCTGTCTTCACGGACGCCATATTGGTTTCCACCATCTCTACATCTGAATATCCGCTTTTATGGAAGGAATCCCTTACATTATCTGAAGGTTTTGCTACTACCTGCCCACGAATACTGGATCTCATCATTCGTAGCCCCATATTTTCGAGTTTCATCTAACCTCGAAGGACGACCACGCTACCAGAGTTAGGCACGTGTTCCCACGGGACACGACGCCATCCAACAGTCTTTCTGCCACCCCAGAGGGAGACCACGGTCTCCTATCCTGAGATTTCGTCCAGGGCCCCGCTCTCCAGTCTCGGCACGACATTCCAAGGATGGCAAAATGTCGTATCAGTAAGCAAAGTGTGACATAACCTTTTATTGCTCAGAGTGATATCAGAGAAATCTGTTAGGATTTTTGTGTCGTTCTATTGCCTTATCTTGTCGAGAGATTGATGTTTTATTAATTAAAACTTATATTAATAATAACTTTGAAATACCTGATATACAATCATTACCATTATTATTCAAGTAATACTTGAAATGAACTTGTCAATTATTATGTGAAGGAAAGATAGATATCTATTATTTTCTCTACCAGTTAAACTGTTAAATGAGATATTTTACGATTAACTTCAGGATCAATTAATTAGTAATTTCATAACCATAGAATTTCAATCATTTATTTTATAAACAGAATAAATAAATATACTTTTCATTAAAAGATCAATGCTATTATTCCGTAGGTAGATACAGTAGTTAGAAATTATTAACATCTCATAACCTGAGTGAATTTTGATGCCTTTATAGTTCAGGTTACTTTAGATCTATTATTCAAAATTAAAAGGTCATCTGGCATCCCAGTACCTTATATCTTAGGGGTAATTAAACCGTACCGCTTTATGCTGCTGATGCCACTACAGTCGCACGAAATCTGAATGAGATTTTGGTGCATCAATTAATACTTCGGCCCAACGAAGGTAAGTCGGCAATTGTTTTTCAACAACGTTCGAATTTTAATTGGCCCAGAGCCTAATCAAATTAGCCCGACCGCAGCAATAATTTGACAGGTGATCAGAACAGTGCATGGAAGGATAAGAAGGGCTGATAGATAACCAGATACATGAGTTCTCTATCAGGGTTTAAGTTATATTAAGTTACGCGTTTCCGTTTTAGTCCTATCAGTTCCATAGTATCCTTGCATCCAGTTATGCCAGTGATTTCCAGCCGGATGCAGGAAAGTCCATATTATATAATATAACATAAATAAATAATTAATAATTATACGTTCGCTCTTTTAGGTGTCTAATAGTGTTCACTTTCTACCAGACCAAACGTCTATTTTTAATGCGCATGTTCTTTTTGTTTCTCGAAATATTTTCTTTAGTTTTTTGTTCCGTTAAGTAATTAGTTTTTAAATAGAACAGAACAGAACAGGTGAGTAATGTTTGGTTGAGTTAATAAAAAATAATTTGGGTAATAATTGTAACTTAATTTTTTTCATAAAATTCTTATTATAGTCAGGTAAATACTTAACAGGTAATTTAGTAATAAAAAGTTAGAAACATTATTACACTGTTTGTAGGAAAATAGATAACGCTGTTAATAAAAAGTTTATCTATTAGTAAGACTCGTGGAGTGGTACACGTTATTATTATTGAGTTATTAAAACAGATTGACTGCTAATAAACAATATACCGGTCGTACACTCAATAAGGACGTTTAGTATTTAATCTAAATAGAATAGATAAATAGACATTTTATTGAATACATAATACCTACCTTATAGACTTTTCGTATCTAGCTTGCAATAAATATTGCATATTATTTGAATCTCATCTCATATACCTCTACTAATACCAATATCATATAACTTACCTATCTCGTTTTATTGCTTTATTGCGTGCTTGAATATTTTTATCAATGGGTTCTAACTATGAAGGATCATTACAATTTTTTTTCCAAATTTTTTTCACACATTCTATTTATTATATTATGCAATAGAAAAATTAGCACCTTACTGATCTATAATCATTACTGCAAATGCACTACAAACAAAATCATCTTAATATACAGTGTGACCCATTTTTGTTCTTGAGTAGTAGTAGTAAAAATTCAATATGTAATTCATATTATCGATTTACTTGTAAATAATAAAGGTCCCGCCCCGCCACTGGATTAAACGTCTCTCAACGCGATACTATACCAAAATTTTATCGGAACCTGTCGAATATTAACGATTTTATAGCCAAATTTAAATTTCAACAATTAATTATCAATTAATCCAGTGGCGTGCTCATGCGGATTATTTCTAAAAAAATCGCTAATATGAATTCTTCAAATTTTAATTTGGCTAGAATATTGTTAGCCCTTTGCAGTTTTCATCAAATTTCTTTGCATCAAATTGTGAAAAATGGAAGATGAGAAAGCAAAAAACAATTATTGAAGAATATTCATTTAACTTTATCTTGGTTTTACCTGTGAAAAAGTGCTTACTTTTTTGTGGCAGTTCTTGTTTTTCAACAGGTAAAACCAAGGTTAAGTTGAATGAATATTCTTAAAATGGCTCCTTAGGCAGAAAACTTTGAGGCCCTGCTGTAGCTCCATAAATAATTAAAATCGGACATGTGATTATATGAAGATTTTTTTACTGCCTCATTCATTTCAGGAGTAACTTGATGGTGAGCTAAAAATCACCCTGTACATACAACCGTTCTGAAATGTGGTGAATTCAGTGGCGTGTCAAACGTTAATAATATTATTTCTTAAATTTTTATTTTGGCTGTAAAATCGTTAATACTCAACAGGTTTAGATTAAATTTAGTATAGCATCGTTTTGAGAAATGGTGAATCCAGTGATATGCACGGATTTCTTCTCAAAAAATCGACTTGAAATTTTACTACTATAGACGCTGATCTAGTAGGCCTTGATGAATTTTGTAGGAATGAGGCGCTTTTAAACCAATTAAAAACAAAAAAAGGTTAAAAAAAATTTAGTTAGTACAAAATTAGTTTCGTAATACAAACGTATAGCCTCGGCAGTCTACGCTCGGCACAAAGAGTCATACATGAGTAGGGCATCTCTCTAAAATATGGCAATCAGGACAAAAAAACATGAAAACCCCTGATTTTGGAGCTGAGAACCCGGACATGTCATTATTTTTTTAATTACCTAATTGGTAAAATAAAAAAATACTTTTCATTAATAAATCGAATTTTCACTTATTACGCATTATAAAAATGGCTTCTATATTTTCTTGAATTTTATTTTTTTGCCATGAAGGGCGAAATCTTTTCCAGGAAGGGTACTGCCCTGGCTGCCAGCTCCCCTCCCCCTCGCTCCCGGCTACGGCCCTGCAAAACTGTTAGCAGTGTCACATTTTTTTACATTTTTACACAAAATTATACTTTAAAAAATATTCTTCTTAAAGCAGCGGCGGTGCGACGGGTGACTTGAAAACTTTTTTTTTAATAGGGAGCATCGGTCTTAACTGTGTAGGTAAGAATAGTCGCTCCACTCTGGTAGTTTGGCTTCAAGAAAGAACTCACACAGCCACAGACACATTATAGAGAAATAAATAGTTTTATAAACGAATAAATACAAACAACCAAGCCGAGATGGGATTCGAACCACAGACGATTGGCAGCATCAACGGCTTCAGTCAGTACTTTAACCGCTGCGCCACCGCCCGCGCTACTTTAAAACTTTAAAACCCGGCCTATGCAAGTGGAACCCGCCCACGGACGCCCTCTAAACTGGGGCAAATCCGGGGAGACCCGGACGGATGACAACCCTAGTCGGGAAGAACTGGTTTTCAATTAAAACCACCCTCTTATTCGTACCAACAAGCCATCAAAAAAAAAAGAAACATGTATATTGAAGAAAAACTCAAAAGTTACAGCTTTTGTTCAGTCCATTTTTTATCCACAATTGACTGTTTTGTTGTAAATTTGAAATAAGTTTTCATCCCCTATAAAGTGTCATTTCGGAGAATCTTTTGAACAATAAGAAATTTAAAAAAAAGTTTGAAACAAGTTGCTACTGGACTTGACAATTTTTGTAATAATTAATTTTTTTTACGTACAATCGATATTTACTGAGATACACGATTTCATCCCTTAAATTTAAGATGGCGGCCATCCTTTAGGGAATCCAAGGTGCTGGAGTGTTCTAGTGACGCCGCCTACCTACAATTAAAATTTCGTTAAACTTCTAATGAACGCGATTTAAATTAAAGCTCTATTTGACTGGACTATTATAGCAAACTTTTATTTTTCAGAAACAATATGAATCACTGGAGATCCAAAACCTATTTCGACGGTACACGCAACGTATTAATCACGGATATTTTTCCCTATTTTTAATATTACAAGGATCACTGGGACTTACTCAATTTGGGGTGATTTTATATTCAAACTGGGTATGAAAACGTAATTTTATTATTATGATAATTATTTATTAAATCAAGTTTTAATTTTTATGGAAGTATAGCAATAGGAGCATAATTATTATTGAAAAGTTTAAAAAAAATTCTCTATTGCACCGGGTGCTCCAACACTAGTGTCCACCCCCTAAACAGAGCTTAATTTTAAAGATAAAACATTGAAAATTTGAGGATTTGTGTACTTGATATAGAACCACGGAATGGCATAATCAGTTTCATTAAAAAAAAATTAGTTCGGGCGCCAGCGATAAAAAAAACTGTAATATGATGGTAAATTGTCGCAAAAAAAAAGATTTTTCTTCAATACATACGTAGAAATCGATTAATAAAATCAATATCGCTAGAAAGAAATGTGAAAAAACTAATTATAAGGCTTTAATTCAATAAAATATAATTATTGTATAGCAATGACAGGTAGAAAACTGATTTATGATATGCAATAGGGTGATCAATATAATCTGAAAACGGTAGGTGCAAAAAAGTTTTATGACAAAGTAAATAAGGCCCAAATAAATAGAAGGACGGCTCTTGCTGGGCTAGCCGGTACACTGAACCTGCACTGGACAGTGTCGTATTATGGAGTCATGAAAAAGGTGATTATTAAAAAGCTATTAATTTTTTTTAATGAAACCAATTATGCCATTCCGTGGTCCTATATCAAGTACACAAATCCTCAAAGTTTCAATTTTTTATCTTTAAAATTAAGCTCTATTTAGGGGGGTGGACACTAGTGTTGAGACACTCGGTACAGGGTGATTTTGATAACTTAATGAATTGATCAAAAAAGTTGATAAGTCTACTGTCACAAATTTTGTATATCAATTCCTGAAGTTATATCAAGATAAAACTTGAATCACCCTGTATATAGAGATCTGACTATAAATTAATAGACAATAATATAAATATTTTTTTTACAGGTAAAGCCCATTGCAGTGTTACCAGATCTGATCATATACTTTCTGATCGCAGTAATACCAATCGTTGGCTTCATTTTCACGGACAACTATATAGAAAAAAAAGGCAAAGGCGCACTAAACTGCATGTCACTTTTATCATTTCTCGTACTTTTCATAGTTAACTTTTCAATACCGTTCTTCTACTTTTACTACAGCGACGAAAAATTCCGACCGGCCTACACAAATCACTTAATAATTTCCTGCTACGTTTTCTTCAACATTCACGACGACCTAGTATCCATCGTTTTGGGAATGTTTGTCTCTACTTTTCACGTCGTTACACTGATTATGGTCACTTATGTCGAATCGCCGGTGAAATTACGAAGGGTATTTATATAATTCCCCGTAAATATATTTTCTCAATTTTCAATTTAGATCTTTGTAGATTTTAACGGATGTAATATTTTTAATATGCATGAACGCAGTGGGGATATATTTCCGATATATGAATGATATTGTGAAAAGAAAAAGTTTTCTAGACAGAAGAGGATGGGTCGAATCGAATTTTCAACTGAAGCACGAACAACAGCAAGAAGTAAAGTATTATGCACTTATCTTGAATGTGTAGATTTGTTATTGATTGTTGTTAATTTTTGTTACAGGAACAGCTAATGTTGAGTATCATTCCACAGTACGTATTAGAAAAAGTCAAAGAAACGTATAACAATAAAAATGGTATTGGTCTGGTGCAACCTAATCGTTTCAAGTAAGTATTATGAGCAGGTAACAAAGAAATTCTGGCCTCATTGCTAGTGTCTTAATTTTCCAAAAAATTGTTCAGTTTCACCTATTATTATAAATTTATAAACAAAACATGAAACCGAGTAAATCCCCTGTTTTTTGGTTTTTGTAACAACTTGTGATGGCGCACAGAAATGCCAAAAAACCGCAGCTCTCATAACAGACTGATTAGATTAGCATTGGTGTGAATCCCACAGTTGGAGGATTCACACTAATGCATTAAATTAGCAATTTGTTATATGCACCCATCTCCAATTTATTTATTTATTTTCTTGATGGTACTCAATATACATAGGAGTGGTATCTTTTTCACAATATCAGACCAGGAAATTCTTTAGCAATAATAATAAATTTATAATGTCTTAGGATAAAATTATTTTTAGGAATTTCACCGGGAGGCATGACAATGTTTCCATTCTATTCGCAGATATTGTAAATTATACTGAAATGACCACCAAATTGGATATTACTGATCTCATAAAAACTTTAAATGAACTGTTTGGTAGATTTGATGACGCATCAGAGGTAAAAAAAAAACCCTAGTCTTAATTATTTCTTATTTCAGTTTAATTTCAGGAATTACGAGTGTTAAGGATAAAGTTCTTGGGAGATTGCTACTACTGCGTAGCAGGACTCTTATGTGGACAACCACCTCAGGTCGCCGAGAACCATGCAGAAGCCTGTGTGGATCTCGGTTTGAAAATGATTTCAATCATCGGAGACATCAGGTAAGTACTATTCTTAAAATTGTACTCATTCAAGTCAAAACGTATACATAAAAATCATTTCTATTCTTTATTGAAGGCGAAGACGAAAACTAAACATAAACATGAGAATTGGTATTCATTCTGGTAGCATTATAAGCGGCATCATAGGAATCAGTAAATGGCAATATGATATCTGGTCTAATGACGTAGATATTGCCAATAAAATGGAAACCGAAGGTACTCCAGGGTAAGAATCAATAGAATCATGAAACAATTCCTTTAATTGGTAGCTTCATCATTGGTGATATAAATATTTTCTCCAGTAAAGTCCACATAACAAAGCAAACGAAGGAATCCTTGACCAAAAAATACAACATAGTACCAACCGATAAAGGTCAAACTGTTCCCCAATTCATTCAAAACGGAATAGAAACATTTCTCATCACAGTAAGTTTAACTTGAAGTTAAATTTGGTAAGTTTAACGCAACTTGAATTTTCTTTCAAACAGCCCGATCAACCTTACGTTAGTTGTCCTCCACCACCTCCTCCACCGCCCCCACCAGATGTCATTCCACCAAGACCGCCACAAGAACTGAAGAATAACATTAAAGAGCAAAGTGGCGATGAAGTTATATACGATGAACCGTATGCCCGAAGGAATACGATCTATATAAAGAGAAACCAAGGTATCAGCTTTATAGAGCAACAAAATACATCTTCGGAGAGAATTTATGATTCTGTGGAAAGTATCAAAACATCGCCGGCATCGTCGATAATGAAAGGTCCCAGAGTGTCGAATCGAAGCCAGAAAAGTCCCGTCATCACCTATATAGAAGTAAGTGTATTATATCTTACCAACAAACTTGGTTAGATATGAGACCTCATCTAGGTAGTTTTAAGGCTTATTTAAGAAATTCATTAGAAGAGTTCAAAGTTTGAAGGAATGCCTCAAAGAAATTTTTTTTGATTCATGTTGTGAATGTGTCATCGGTTCATTTCCCCTCCATGCATTCAATTGCGAGCTTCGCCGCATTAATTCTTTGTACATAAGTAAAGTTGTATTTTTTATTATTGTTTTTCTGAAGAAGTTTCTAAAAGTCGCGCTATAATTTCAGCAACAGCAGCATTCGGGTAATTGTGACCCTGAATATTATGCACCTTCGCTTGCGTCCATAAGCGAGGATGAAGACGGGTATGCCAGACACACAGGTGTCTCAAGACGAGCTACAAGTACAATTTCAAAAGCGGCTACAAGACGTTCCAGTGGTGGAATTAATGAAAGAGGAGACTCTAGACGTACGACTCCTTACGAAGACATGAAGAGGAGAACTGCTTTCATGAATAACAATATAAAGCGCTATGAAGAAAGATTGAGAGAGATCAATAATAGTATGAGAGACACTATTGAGAAAATATCACTTTCAAAGTATCAGTAAGTAGTATTATTGATGCCTTTTATAATATTCACTCCAAGTGTTTTGATTCCTTTTCTTTTTTTTTGTAGGCAATGGTTTAAAAACAACGAAATCAATCCAATAATGGTTATCTTCAACAATTTAAAAACTGAGAAACAATTTATCCATCTACCAGATCCCCTGTTCAAATATTACATTATTGCCGAGCTCTGTGTAATTCTGTGTGTTTTCCTAATACAAAACATAACTCTCGTGAGGTAAGTAAACGTTTCAATAGCATGCAAATACTTATTTTAATCTTCTGGGTTAGCTGGGAATGGACTTCTTGGATCTTCTACTTGACATTGGGTTTAATAATATTCGTTTTCGTTCCTCTAACCTGGGTCTATCATCTCTGGTGTCGACATTTCTCAAGTTATGGTTTAGATGCCCCTTCAAACCGTTACATGAGAATCATTTATGACGCTTCCAAATGCGTTACTATGAACGTGTATGCTAGGATGTTGATTTATACGATAATATGCGTCCTATTCACTACATACATCTTCATGGAAATGGTAAGCAATTATTGATGAAGAAGTTACTTACCACATCACATAAATATTGCATATAGGTAGTAGGTACCTACGTAGGCAGGGCCAAGTTGGGTAAAATAAAAACTCTGAAAATAAGTTGCATGCCCTGACATAAATAATTAAACACACTCTTGAAATTTTACAACCTAATTTCACTTGAAACAACACTTGACTTCCACAATCAACGAATCATCGGCAATTGTTGACTAGCCACTTAGAAAGATGATGGAAAAATTGTTCAACTTATAATAATGAACCCTTTACATTGACCAATAACGACTAATTAAATTTTCAGCATGAATGCCAAGAAGACTATGATGAAAATTCACATCAAGTTAATAAAACCATATCCATAAGATTTATTTCATTGCTTTTGGACGTCGGTCAACAATCAAAGAACACTTTACAGTGTGTTTTCCCATGGGTAAGGTTTGAAAATGTAAATTTTTTTAGTTATACGAGATGAAAATTTATTTCAGCATATGACAGAGACTTGTGCCTTGGCTGTAATTATGAGTTTTATTTTTCTGAGGATTCACTTGTGGATTAAATTTGTGTATGCTCTTACAATTACTGCGTTGTATTCATACACAGTATGGTATTTCTACAGTTACTATGAGGTAAGTTATTAAATTCAAACTAAACAGTATAATATTCTATTATGCCTGTAAAATATCACGAGAGAAGAGCTCACCCTTTTCTAGTCGCCCTATGTACAATTACAAAGGAACAAGTTTTGTGAACCAAATTTGGTTTTCAAAAGCCTATACTAAAAGACACGAATTTTTATGACATCATCAGTTGTGTTCAATGCTTCTTTAAGACAAATCTTTTTGAGAAACCCTGAATTTTCAATATACAAAGTTCTATCTCCTACAATTTTTGTGAAGTCATCTGAAATTTTACTAAAACTCGAACAATTTCATAAATTTGATTTTATTTATAATATTTTTACCACAAAATCACCTCAAAAGCTGTAAAAAGAATCGATAAACATAAATATAAAACCAGAACTTCATTGAAAGTAAATATGTATTATTAAAACTGTGTGTTAACATTTTGTAACATCTTGTATTACAAAACTTACAATTTCAGGATAGAGAGACAACAAATCATCTTCTATATCCACGAATAGCTCATATACTGTCAGTGGTGATGTTGACATTCACTCTTCAGTTAATAGACAGACAAACTAACTACATGTACCGATTGGATTTCCTTTGGCAAGAGGAGCTCGAAAGTGAACAAAAAGAAGCAAGCAAGATGAGGCTCATAAATATCAAATTACTGACAAACATTCTGCCATTACATGTTGGTAAATAGTTTTAATAAAAATTAGTTTAATTATCGTTATTAAAAAAAAAATACTCATCTACTTAATTTCAGCTAAGCTTTATCTGAATGTCAAAAGAGAACCAAACGAATTTTTTCATGAAAATTACAACGACGTTGCTGTAATGTTCGCTTCGATCATCAACTACCCAACCATATCAAGGGCCGATCAGAAAAATGATGGAGACCTGGGCACAGATCAAGAACTGAACATCCTTCGAGTCATGAATCAAATTTTTGTGAAATTTGATGAGGTAATTGAAGTTATATTATTAAAATCAATGCACCTAATAGATAGATGATTTACAGCCTTTAATTTACAGTTAACTCAAGGAAATAAGTTTGGTAGATCGATAGAAAAAATAAAAATAACTAAATGGACTTACATGGCTGCCTGCGGTTTAGCACCCGGCTTGGGAGAGACTCATTATTTAAGAAACGAACCTACTTCTCACACTGTGATTACGTTACTGAAATTTGCTACTGAAATGTTGAAAATATTGCCCCGATTCAATGAAAGTACGGGACAAGATTGCAGATTAAGAATAGGTATTATTGCTTCTAATATATTATCGTACTTCAATCAAAGTGACTCGATTTTTAATAGGGATATCGTACGGCAAAGTGGTAGCAGGTGTTGTTGGTTCAAAGAAACCCTTATACGATATTTGGGGTGACTCTGTCAATATGGCTAGTCGAATGGACACCACAGGGATCCCTAATCAAATACAGGTAATTTTTATCCCAGAACACAATTATTTATGTTAATGAGCCAAATAACTTTAGGTTATGGAAGATACAGCTCGCATAATTCAAGACTACGGCTATGAATGCTGTTACAGAGATAGAATATATGTCAAAGGGAAAGATACCCTTCAACCGACCTATTTTGTCTGCTTGGATGAAAACTTTGATCTTATAAAAAGAAATGATGAGTTGTAATAGTCGGTGGCTAATAATTATAATTCTTGAGCTCATTCTCATTATTTTTCAGCCAAGTTCTGCAGCAATTATTAAAATTAGATTTGTATTATTATAATTTATAATCAACAACATTCCTATATTGTTTTATATTTTATTTATTTTATTTATTAAAGTTGTAAAACTTTTGTAAATAGTCTGAATATATTTTTGTTATTATACAAATGTCTCATGTGTTATTGCACGAGTGGTACAACTTTTACATGTTATGATTAGATTAATACTGGAAACAAATCATGTTTCATGGAGAGTTATTAGTTATAAACTGGTAGAAATTTTTCAACAGGGACAAAGAGTATTATTAGAGTATGATTTTGTGATAATGACCATCTGTTTATGTTTGTATTAAATAAATCACAGGAACGATTAACAATCAGTATGTAGGTATGAGAAAAAAACCATTATGCCAGTTTATTTTGAAACCTAGTGACACCCACAGTGCAGTTTCTCCCTGAATTATGGAGAGCGAGGGTAAAAGTTTTAAATTTTTCAAAACGAGAAAAACATTTTACTGGTACTTCCGCCCAGTCGCTATCCTTTGCAAGATTCTCGGTGTTTTTCCTTTACAAAATGTTCATCGTGAAAATCCCAAGTCTCTACAATTTCGTTTTTTCAGTCTTTCAAACTTATATTCGATGATTTTGTTTCTGAGCATGATAATCATAATCGGTTATAATTTTATAGCTCTATTTAAAGAATTTTTCGCTCATAATTACAACATAATAAACATTTTAACGATGGTAATGTTAACGAGATCTGCCACATCTTACATATTTACTTATAAAAGTTTTAAAAAAGCTCCTAGACTTATAAAATTATTAGAAAGATCTGAACAAGAAATAAACAAACAGCATGAAGACATGATGTTTAATATTGTCAAGGAAATTTTAAATTGGACTCTAGGCCCTTTAATAACTAGCGGTATCTTCTGTGCAAGCATTTATTATTTATCATATCAACTTATGTATGCTATGACGCCCATTACGGATATGAAACCACCTTTCATAATTATGTTATGTACATCATACAGTTTCCTTTGCACTTGGCAAATAATTCCGCTACATTTTTACATATTTTTCGCCAAGAGAATCATATACAACTTTGAAAGAATTGACTTTGCTTTTGCAAAGAAAGGCTATATGGTTAATTATTTCGAAGACGGTACACAAACCTTTGATGAAGAAATGTCTAAAACTGTGGGTGAACTGAGATACATTCATAACATGGTATCGACGTGTGTCCATGAATTAGGGACTTGCTATGGTAATTTCTTGGCGATGGATCAATTTTGCCTCATAGCAATGTTTGTCTTGAATATTACTACATACGTGAACAGTCGGAATCATAACAGTTTAATTCTGGGATTGACAATTCTAAACGCACTCGTTATGATTATTGTCATTAATACTTCTCACGGCATTAAAGAAGCGGTAAGTTTATTTTATAATCTTATACTTATAGAACTTTTTATTTAATCAATATTTAATTACACATCTCTCTGGTAAATCTCTTTAGAAGCTATCCCTCTGGTCAGTTCCCATCATCCTAACTGGGCCATTTTGGGGTATTATTAAAATTTACATTTGAATAGCAAGGAACCATATTGAAACTATCAATTTTCTTGGATAATTCAAATTTTCTATGAATTCAGTTACGATTGTAACAAAAAGGCAGCTTTAAGATGATCTTGAATTAGTTTTTGCTGGAAGTGGCTAACTTTGAAAATCATACCGAATCTTGACAGAATTTTAAAGCTACAAAAATGTTCCTACCTTTTCAGAGCACAAAAATTACCGACTCATTAAATGGAATCCTATTTTCAAAAGTTTCTAAAAAAACACGCATTGAAGTAAGTGAGCGAGAAATTCACATTGACTATTGGAACTATCCTCATTGCAATTGTTCTTATAGATTCAAGCATTCCTAATTCAAGCTGCGTCTAGACCTGTGGAAGTTTCTGCAGCTGGATATTTTGTTATGGATAAAGCTCAAATTCCTTCGGTGAGTTGCAAAATTTTATTGGAAATTCTTAAACTTTATATAAGTTATCTATATCTTTATTATTAATAATCTAAAACCTTATAATTATCTGGCATAGTAAATATTAACAAAATAAAGTATTAAGCACAGTTCAATAAATAAAAAGCAGTCCAGGATCAACACAAAACAATACAGGATCATTAAGACGGACGGTAAATAACTTTTTTGCAAAATATATGCATATACTATGATAAAAATGATAATAATTATCAGGATTAAAAATGTAACAAAAATTTGCTAGCAACATCAACATTCAGTTAGTATAAAACATTTCAGAAACGGTCAGAAATATCTAGTGAAAACTCACTACAGTAGAAGCTCGATTATCCGGAACTCGGTTATCCAGAACTCCGTTTTATCCGCAACAAACAAGTTTTCTAATACCTCCGTTTTATCCGAACTATCGTTTCTGCGTTCTCCGTTTTATCCGGAAACAACAAAAACAGTAAACAGCAAACACATTTGTTGTGTCGTGAAACCCTGCCTCTTCTCATGAAAATGCAAGAGATTCATAGCGTGCAAACCAGTCGCCATCGCTCGCCACTAGTACATAGATAAATTAAGGTTAAGTACTGTAGTCATTATTATCGGTTCGAGTTGACTAGAAATTTATAAATAAATCTAAGAGTGGACTGTGAAGTGTACAGTGTACATATTTATAAACTGATTAAGAAATAGCTGGTACAGAGTGCCCGGTCCGGGCCTCGTGTTCCGCGTTCCTCGCCGTTGATCAGCGAGCGCTGCCCCTCCTCGGCCGGCTGGCTTTACCGGGGAAGTCCCTGCTCACACGCCGGCGAGCTCTGGCAGCCTCGACGATCTATTTATAGCTTACATATTACAATATAATTTACGTACATAATGGCAAAACCAATCGATTCGAGAAAAAGGAAAAAGGTGGTAATCCCTTTAGAGAAAAAACAGGAAGCTATAATACGGTTAGAGAAAGGAGAATCGTTAAAACAGGTATGTTTGTATCATTGAGTGTGAAAATTTTTAAACTCCCAAGAAAAATTCTTAGGTAGCTGACTACTATGGTGTTGGCACTAGTACTGTTGGAGACTGGAAAAAAACAAAGAAAAAATCAAAAAATGGTGCAGCGTTTTGTCGTCTCCAGCACCACAGAGAAAAACCATGAAGACAGCAGAATATAAAAAAATTGATGAGTCTCTTTACTTACGGTTTACGCACCAAAGAGGCAAAGGTGTGCCTCTTTCAGGGCCAATTCTACAGCAAAAGCGAAGAACTTCCGGTTAGGGAAGCACCTGACACCTTTACTGCTAGCGAAGGTTGGCTGGCAAGATGCAAAAAGAGACATGGCATTCGCCAACTAAAAATATCCGGTGAAACACTATCTGCAGATGTATCATCAGTGAACAGTTTCAAAAAGTCTTTTAAAAAAATAATGGACGAAGGGAATTATACTGCTGATCAACTGTATAACTGTGATGAAACGGGTCTAAATTATAAAATGTTACTCTCGAAGACATTAGCTTCGAAAATTGAATCAGGTGCTCCAGGCCATAAAAAAAGTAAATAACGTGTAACGGTTCTGGCGTGCTGCAATTATTCAGGCAGACACAAACTACCCCTCATGTTAATTGGTAAGTCCACTAAACCTCGAGCGATCAAATCAATATCTCCTAATGTCTTACCAGTGTATTATAGACACCAAAGGAGTGCGTGGATGGATACTGATTTATTTAAAAATTGGTTTTTCGATGAATTTGTGCCATGGGTGGAGAAGTTTTTGAGAAAGTGTGGGCTGCCGCGAAAAGCTCTTCTGCTAGTTGATAATGCACCCTCTCATTCGAACGAAAATGAGCTCGTAAGTGGAGACATAAAAATCATATTTCTGCCTCCTAATGTAACAGCTTTGATTCAACCAATGGACCAAGGAGTGTTGGAAAATTTGAAAATAAATTATCGTCGTTTTTTGTCAGAGCACATTTTAGAAGCGGTGGAACAAAAAAAGTGCAGTCTGACCGATTCCCTGAAGACCATCAACCTAAAAGATGTGATTTACTGGGTAGCCGATTCCTGGAATAAAATCAAAGAGACCACTCTTCAAAAATCATTGGGAAACATTGTAGACCTTGACGTACCACTTGAAGAAGACGTTGCTGATGATGGGACTGAAGATCTTTATGATCTGATAACAAACATCAGCGGATGTGACGATGTGGATAGAGAAAATTTTGATGAGTGGTTAAAAGCTGATGAACAAGAGGAATTTACTGATTCAGAGCTTATAGGACTAGCATCACTTGAAGAACCCATTGTTGACGATGATTTCGAAGAAGACAAAAAACCTGCAAAAGTAAGTCATTTTGATGGAATGAAGGCGCTGGAAATGTCCATTCAGTACGTAGAACAGCAACCAGATGCAACACCAACTGATGTCTTTCTTTTAAGGAGGTGGAGGGACTATGCGTCTAGAAAACGTCTGACTAAAATAAAACAATCATTAATTGCCTCATATTTGCATTGAATAAGCATATTATGTATTACAGACACACAACATAATATGCACTTTGTAATAATAAAAATTCATAGCAACAAGTATTCAGTTTTAAATTATTTTAGCAGTTCCTTCCTTGCACCGTCTACGATGGTGCGTTGCATTATGTATAGGGTAACTGGTTACACCTATCGTGAGTCGCTTATCATAAAAAAAACCCTCTGGTTTATCCGGAATTTCGTTTATCCGGAATGGGTCTGCCCCACATTATTCCGGATAATCGAGCTTCTACTGTATAAGGGATCATCTCATCTGTTGAATCCTACTTCAACCTTGGATTCCCTATAACATTTATTAACCCTCTAATTATTTATGGGAAATACCATCATAGTTGCCTATAATAATAATAATTCTGCTCGCAATAAATTGATCAACCTAAAATTTGAACCAATATTGGAATAAAGAATTACTACTTAAACATATATTATGTTACGTAGATCACAGCTTAGAGACTTTCTAATATATTACAATAATAATAATAATAATAATTGAAATGATGAACAAATAAAGCACTACATCCTTATCGAAATATCAATAATAGAGTATTCAACTTGTAGGTTAATCCTATCTAATTGTTCATAAAATCAAACAACTTGTCTTAGTGATAAGGTATCATCAGATGTTTCCTAATAATTTATATACATATCTGTAATTTTGTTACAATAATTATTGACTCTACGATAAAAATTTTATAGAAAAGGAAACTTACATTCTCGATGCGATTATTTACACGGCAGAAATTCGTTTATTCTGGATATACGCAATAAACCGTCGGCATAATCTCCGTTTCTTTGGTTTGGGCCTATAATAAATTCTATGATAAAGGTAACAAAGCACTAAGAGGCTTAGCAGAACAAAAAAAGTAACTGTCAGGTCTAGATTGTCGTCTCTAGATCCTATGTCAATTGGTTTTGTGTTTCTCCAGCCCCAAAGGTCTGATTCGCCGTTGTTACCATTCGGATCTATTCCCGATGCATCTGTAACAGTTCAAGCTAATATCAATTGCCATTACGTTTCTTTCATTAATTAACAAAGCTTTAATTATCATAATCAAACGATAATAATTAGAAGGGGATCAAAAAACTGCCAAAATAACTACAAAAGAAAGATAAATGCCCCGATGTCTTTTTGCCTGACAAAATATGAGCGTAACTATAATAGTCATTCTTAAATCGCTGCTTATGAAAAAATCTGCAACCTTTAATCCCCTTCATTGATCTCAAAGAAATTCTTACCTTTAATTATATTATCTACATTGTTAAGAGGAATTATCGGTATCTCTTGCTCAGACAAAGACAGCAATTTCTGCGATTGAAACAGATTTGACGGTGCAGATATGTTCAAAGGCATAGGGTGGGACCAAACTAAGTGGGGGCATTGAGGCAAAGGTCGCGCTTGTGCTTCTCCTAAGACTCCGTGATGCTCCAAAACTTTACTGTACCGATAGAGACGGTTACCATCCATACGTCGTGGCACTTCTGTTGATGCCTGCAAAAAAAAATGAATCCTTTTCAACGAGCAACTCAGGGAATATCTACTGCACGTACCACATTTTTCCATTCGGGGTCATCGGGCATTCGGTTATCTGGGAAAACCGATGGCATGTGACCGAGGGACGTGTATTCCAACATTGCGTCCAGCATCCAATAGCACGGCTCTTCTATGTGACTCGCATCGATGCAATTACTGTCCCCGTAGACGATTATCCTGCCACCCGTCGGAGACTTTGTGTTTTCTTTCACATTAGCATCGGTGTCGATGGGACCTTTTGTTTGAAGAAAACCAAGAATGGGCACGGTGTATTTCTTCGTGGGACTATTATTTTCCCCCAACATCTGTTAAAAAGAGCCGTGAGAAAGAACTATGATAATAGTTTAATTAAAATTCATACTTGTACTCCTTGATCAACCAAATCCTTTGCTATTACAATGCCTTCCTTTGGAAATTTAGCGATACTGCTTCCGCTGGCGTAATATACATCATGTCCTCCTAACCTAAATGAATTTTAGAAATATATAAAGTTTTGTTGATTGACAATAGGAGCCCTAAAAAGGAAACATCCTTATCTTTTTACACTAACCTATATTTGCCTTCAAACACCCTATCACCCATTTGAATTCCCCACGGAGCAAGTAAATCATTGATGGCGGGAACATTAGATCCACCGGTATCCGGCATCCACCATTGACGGGTGTTTTCGTCATAAAATTTTACCTTACGCATGATCGTTGTATTGTACCAGTCGGCCATTACGATGAAGGAGAGCCCTTGATCGATATCGTGCTTCAGTTTGGTTATCTCTTCCGGGAAATACTCCTCTTCTGGGTCGACCAAGAGAAGGGTACCATATTGGGAGGCATCGAAACAAGTGTAGGGAGAACCTAAGAAGTAATTTTTTTTTTATTTCCCCATTTTATAACAAATAGAATCTCATCTCACCTAAGACTTCTACATAATATCCAGCGTTTCTTAAATTTTGATACATATCTTTAAAATTCGTATGAATATGATCACCGTTCCAATCCAGTGGATCATTCTTTACTTTCAGACTGTCCCTTGGGAAATATCCGGGCGGGTAACGTAAATTATGATACTGATCCCACAGAATTCGCTTATGTCTTGGTGGTGTGGGGATTATCTTCACTTTTACCGGGAGTGTTACCGTGCTGTGACGATTCTCACTTTCATCTTCTTCATCGTTTTTAACGTTAGCACTTGGTGATTCGACTGTGAGAGATATATGACCCTAAAATTAACGAAACGTGTAATTAAATATTGCAATTAAATATATCAAAATATTACTTGTGCAAATCCTTCATATGTTGCACCTTCACTAGAAACAGACAAGCTGACTCCGAGATATCCAGACCAAGGCCAGAGGAACTCTGAATGCGACAGAGCTACATCCAATAGCTGCCCTTGTTCGGGTGTGTACGGATGCCACTGAGGTTTACCAATTATATGCCCGGACACGCCGAGACCATTTAAAATTGTTATGTTAACTATAACCGGTTGTGCACCATAATACAACGGTTGAGTGCAATACGGCCACATATAGGGACATTCGCTCAAGTCTATGTAGCTTGGTGAAAGACTAGCCTGTGAAAAATTATTAGATACGACCAGACTCTCATAAATAAGAATTACTTACTTGTGGCTTATAACTGCTCAATATTTGATACGCTTTTACGAGGTTCAGTTTCCCGTGTCCCTGCTCAAACATGTTAACCGATGGTAGTCGTCTAGCCGAAGCCATGAGGGCTTGCTTCATACTAGCAGGGTTAACGACACCACTGGGAACGCCACTAGCTAGAAGGGCCACCGCTCCAGCGACCACGGGAGATGCCACGCTTGTCCCTGAAAGGACTCGACAACCACCTTTGATATTCGATCCTCGGACCGCCGATCCGTATGTTACAATATCCGGTTTTACCCTGCAATTTTTTTAAGCTTGGTTGTATTAATTCAATCTTGTTGCAGGTGAAGATATCCTGAAGATAGTCGGAAGTAGCAAGTTAATTGTCTATCAATAATTACCTGCCATAACCTTGTGGTAATTCCCAGGTCGTCATCCCTCTGGAAGAGAATTTAGCAATTTGATCTTCAAAATTTATTCCTCCAACTCCGATTACATCCATCTGATCTGCCGGATTGTTTAGAGTGCCGTAGAGAGGGCCATCGTTACCGATAGCGGAAACCATTATAATATTGTTTGCAGTCAGTTCCCATACTTTATCCACAAAAGGATGGTCCTTAAAATCGGGACCACCTTCAAAAAGTTTTTTTTTAGTACGAATTAATTACTAATAAATTGGTTTTTCAATGAGAGCTTACCTATACTTAGATTTAAAACATTAACTTTTTTGAGAATGGCATAATTGAAGGCATCCAAGAACCACGAAGTGTATGACACTTGATTATTGGTGAAAACTCGAAAGACGTGCAGTTCAGCATCAGGAGCGAATCCCAAGCATTCTTTGCTCGAAGCAATGACTCCAGCAACGAAAGTTCCGTGTCCTAAACCGTCATCAAAGGTCTTCTCGTTGGTCCAATTGGTGCGTTCTTTGATTTTACGAAAATGTGGATGCGTTTTAGATAGTCCCGTGTCAAATATGGCCACTTTTACTCCTTTGCCTGCAACAGTCGTGAATACATTTTGGTATACCTTACTCTCAGCAGATAGAATCATTTCTTTAGGTCAATAAAGTACAATACCTTACCTGTGATTCCCATATTCCAAAGGGAGTCCGCTTGCAAAACGGAAGTTATCTGCTTAGGCACCGCTCTCAATAGTCTCCTGTTGGCGTGGCGTTGGGAAGCCTGCCAGAATTGGTTTTTGTTATTCAAACTCGTTCGTCCTTTTCTCACATACTCGGGATTAACAAATTTTAATGTCCTCAACACCATTCGTTGAGCAGATACACTTTTAACATTGGGATGATTTTTCAGGGAGTCCAAGCCCGACATGACATCGTTGTCTCGTATGATAACAACGTCAAAATCGCTAGGATAGTCGCTAGCTGCATTTTCCCTAGCGATAATTTCCCAATGCTCAATTCCAGACGAGTTCAGAGCCGAGTTTATGTAGCTAGCTCTGGCGTTAGTCTTGTAATAGGCTCTGAACATGACAATGTATTCATTTTCGACGATTTTTGAGCTATATTCTACATTGACGTTCTCAGTAGTCAAGTTACAACACAGCGGTGATTCTAATATGTCTTCTGGGATTACTGTTTGTTCTATTGAATGTATGGAATGAATTATGCCTAACAGTAGGCCAATTATTAGCGGTTTAGTGTTCATTTTTTCGTTTCCGTTTTCTTCGATTCATCTTTCGTTCAGGTGACCCATTATAGAAAACAGTGCTGCCTTTTTCTGCTATATCTTCTGAACAGGCGCACCATTTTTAGAAGCGTCAATCATTAACTAGTAGAGCATGAATAATTGTTTCAATAGTTTATATTATCATGACAGGAAGCATGAATAACATTCATTAGGGATTTGAAGACTTCCAATTCCAATCCATTTCATTTTTGTTGACAGGTACAATACTGAACAGTATTTTATTTTTTCAATTCCTTGTTGTATAATTATTTCTCATTCTCATTATACTTGAAAAGACGATTTACACCTGTCCAATGTTCAATTATTAATTATTATTGTTATAGTTATAATAATTGTTCCGAGTTCCTGTTAAATGTTACCAATACCAAACCAACCCAGAACCCAACCATTTGCCATTTTGCTAAAAGCTAAAGCCTAAAGCTAAAACATTCTTCATTCTTCTTCTTCATTTATTATTGTCAGTTGTCGCAGTTTAGATTATTGTGCTGTCATGATGTCATGTCATGTATTCTTTGTGACTACTAAAGCGCCGATAACTACGCATGCGTATACAATACATATTTCCGTAGATTGGCCAAATTCAGGTGTTGATTAATAGTTGCTTTGCAATTCAAAAGTCATTTTTTTGCAAAATAAGCAAGTCTTTGATCATTATTAGTGTTGATTTTTTCAGAAATAAAAAAAAACTGATACGGCCATAGATTTAGTGAGCGTACTAACTTTACAATCATTGACAATAATTACCTATTCGTATTATTAGTCAGACTGACTGAAAACTGACAGAACACCTGTTCTTTTTATCGTTCTATACTTTTTTGGTCTTAGTATTCAGGTATTTATCTTGGTATCCAGATTTTTACTAGCTGGGTTACCTTTTTTGTAAGTTTTTTGTGTACACTACGAGAATATTTTTGGCCCTTCGCAGTTGAAAGGGATAAAAAAGACATTACAGCGCAAATCGAATTTATTTATCGGTTCTAGAAAAAAAATACCTACTTTGAAGTCCAAAACTTGAAAGTTTTCTGGATGGACACTATATCCTATTGATATCCAGATCTATAACTCTTCTCCAGATATTCCAAATATTTCCTTGAGTTTCTGAAAATGTTAAATCACTATCAAGAGAGTTGTATCATTATGATTCATATTTTCTTTTGCCCCACTATGACATAATTTGACTTTTGGTCGCAAATCTCCAAAATTAATTAATTCGTGAAGCGTTTCCCATTCATTAATCAAGTAGTTCACCGACTCGGCTTTTTTAATTTTAATTTTCCATTACTTCACTATTGCCCGTATTCACAAACGATAATTTCCTAAATAATTACGTAATTATTTAAATGAGTGAGATGGAGATATGCAGTTTTTTTGCAATAGAATGAGATGGGGATAATTGATTACGTAATTATTTAGGAAATTATCGTTTGTGAATACGGGCGTATATCTCAATCAAAAATATTATAATTTCAATGGTAAAACTGAGAGGAGAGGGCTTTAAATTAAACTCTAAAATATATTTGTTCAATAATTTATTTAATATAAAAAATAATGATGCATAAATAACTATACTGCATATAAATATATTTAAAAATATTGCAACCTGGCATGATTTAATTAACAGCCAGACGATGTTCGCATAAGCGTATGATCCAATAAGGCAGGTAAATCCTGGACATTATTTTTTGTTCTTGATCGTGACTTAAAAATCTAAAGCTAAGGCGTTGAACCACTCTGCTGCATAATGATTCACTCGTGAGTAGGTTAAATTATCACAGTCAATCCACCGGTCAGGGACGAACCACTATAATCTCTAATTTTTAATATGTTTTTATCATATAAAATACAAATCCCATACGGTATAATACAAATCAATGTTACATAAATATAATAAGGTATAGGTGGAGTAGAGCCGAATGGACAGAGCCAGAAGCCTCTTCTTGTGGCATCGCGTGTATGATGGCTCAGGAATGCTATTAAAATTATTATATGCAGCTTTATTGGAATATCCAGTTTGAAAATGTAGTCGAAAGTCAATAAAGTTCCACAAATAACAAATAAAATGGTTGTACAGTGCAAGGGCGGCCTATGTTTCAGATTCGTTACATCCTAAAAATACATTTTCCTGAGTTACTTGTTAATTTAAATTATACAGTGGTAGAATAGTGTGACCTCATTTAGTTTTAGTAATTGCAAGTTATAATCAAATTATGTCTTTTGAACTCACGCTGGAATAATAATTTTCAATTAACCAACAGACGAACATCCCACCTATTTTTTTTTCAAATTCACTGCCTGGTTTGTCAAATATGACGTCAGTGGGTGGGGCTAACGGAAATGGTTGCAAATAAACAAGTATTTGACAGTTGCAGGGTTGTCAATTTAAATCCTTGATGTGTCAAACTTCGGGACCACATTCACAACTAAATCACAGCTGACAACGGTTTGTTTACTTGGAACCATTTCCACTTGGCCCCGCCCAGTGACATCACACCGATGACATGATCGATATATAAATAGTAGTTAGAGACACTGGTCCAATGCGGAACAGGCATTTTTATAAGATCCCATTCTCATAAGATGACTGACTTATGTAGGATACCTGTATTACCAACACTCACGCTTACTAGGGTAGAGCAAAACCCGTCAGTTTTTTCATGGAAACAGTTGTACGCCAACCGTGAAAAATTTCCAAAATTTGGTGTTATGAGGGTATTTTATTTAGTAAAAATCGATAAACTTTTTGACTCAATAAAAAGAGGATTACTAATTGTTCGCGTTTGCCCAAAGGTAGCTTTCTAATTTTAAACTTATTATAGTCCTGTATCAATATTTATTCTATTACTGAAATATTCTGGGAAAAAAATTCATCCAGCAGGCAAAAATATTCGAGGATCAGAATTTCTGTACACTTGAAAGTTTGTCGGGTAGGTTTAATTACATCCTGACGTTCTTAACAAACCTTATTTTTACGCATTAGTTGGGGAGGTTTTTATAGACCATCCTTTTATAGGTGGGTCTGTGAAGACTCTTTTTCTCAGGAACCTATCAAGATATTGAATTAAAAATAATACCAAATGCAAATACTAAAGTCTACAGCCCAGGATTCATCTATCTCTATTTATGATATTCTGTTTCACTTTTCAAACTGTGCTTTTTTCCATTTGCTACCTAATGCCCGTATTCACAAACGATAATTTCCTTAATAATTACGTAATCAATTATACCCATCTCACTCTATTTCAAAAAAACTACATATCTCCATCTCACTCATTTAATTAATTACGTAATTATTTAGGAAATTATCGTTTGTGAATACGGGCATAAGCCTTGTATTAAATTTGCCAAAAATGCGACAGTCGGCTGTTCAAACATCTCCATATGTCAATCAAGTGAATGCGACTCTAGTAAGCATCACGTCAATGTCAGTAATACTGGTACCCTACATTTATTAAACAAAGAGGGCCATCGATCTAAGTGTAGTGTAGATTAGATTTATCATGAGTGGGCCATTGTGACACCTCCACTGCGACCAAAGGTCTACTCCAAAAGTAGTGCAAGTAGAATATGGTGATTGAATAAAGTAGAACAAAAAATCCGTCTGCAACGTTTGGGACTGCCAGAGCCCAGTTGTTGGATATGCCTTAATTGATATTCAAGTTATTACGCATAAACCCGATTGGGTTCCATATTTGGACCAGTTCCTCTACTAATAGTGGTTGGATATTACAGCACCAGCACCTCTCCAAGGCTTCGATTTTCAGACAAGGTCACACTTTTCACCAAATCAGCAATAATAATTATGAATCGTCTTGGTCTTGGTACTTACTTTTAAATAAATCGATCTAGCTGAAACAAAATGATCTAAATCAATAAACGATGCAATTGCACTGCACAAGCCAACATCGAATAAAACCTGAGAAGGCGAAATGGTGTATTTGCAGTTCATGTAAACTATGAACCAGGAAAGTCCTCCAATGATAGAGTGTGTGGCATTATCAAAAGTAGCTCTCAGTATTTGATTTTCCGAACGGAATGTTAAAATATCTCCGATCAGAGTAACAACAATTAACAAGAACAGCAAGTAAACATTTATATTAAACAACAATCTTACTGCATACATAATAGCTGGATATGTTTCCGGATTCCTGTTTATGTATTATTATTTACCATGGCTACTTTTTTCGAGGAAATATTTTGGACATTTCACCCTTTTCAACCTGAAACATACACTTTATATTAATTATAATTAATCAATACAATATTCATCATTCTTAATTTTCCATACTTTTAATAAATGAACTAATGAACAATGAACAATGAACTTCAAGATCAAGTTCACAAGTTCAAGCCAAGAACTTAAATGAAAATTGAAAATGAGTTGAGAGTTGAGGTTAAGTTAAGGTTTATGACTGATGACAGCAGAACACTTTTGTCACGCGTCATATGCAGAACTGCAGAACATTTCTTGCTAGAAACGACACAATTTTTAGAGTCCCTAAACATTATGATATGCCTTTTTCGCTTTTTGATTAGTTTATAAAGGAAAAATAAAATTTTTCTTGCCTACTGCATAAGACCTAATCAGCTTACACAGTTTACCATTTTTGTTCTGGGCTTGTTTTTAAATTCCCTTACCAGCGATAGGGTGCTCCGCCCTAAAGCATCCTATTTAACTTGTTATTGTTCGTGTTATATACAGATTCTCTATTCTGTGACTTTATTCTTCCTTTTTTCTGTTTCAGATAATGTCATCGGTAGCAACTTACGTAATTTGCATGCTCCAATTTTATGAAGATAACGATCGAAAAGATAACAATTGTAGTTAACTAGCAGAAATTAATAAATAATCGATGTGTTGGGTGTAATTACCTATTATTTTGCTTCTAGTGATTACTGATTAGGCTTAGGTGAATGTGCGTGTCTCGCGCATGCATGCTACTCCTTTTGTTTCTTAGTCTAAGTCCTAGTCGGAAATTATAATTATAACATGTCATGTGTCATGTCATGTCTGTTTTGTTAAAAAAAAATTAATAATAAAATGAGAAAATTAGGGTTAAGAATGATTGATTATGATTATATGATTATAAATTATAATATAATTTTGTTTTGCTGTATTATTTATTACACGTTATGTTTATTGTTGTTATAAATGGTTATTTATACATAGGCAATAAATTATTATTATTAAAATCACAAATAATAATACATTCTTAATCCGATGACCATGATGAGAAGCATTTATTTTTTGATAGAAGAGACTATGCCTAAATAATGTAATCGTTGCGGAGATCATTTGCTTAAGTTTTCATGACTTTTTGGGTTCAAAAACGAATAACTATGCACTGATTCTGGCGGAAAGCTTGAGCTCCTTTAAAAATGACTGCGTTGAGGTAAGAACGAGCGTCTCAAGAGCAGTGAGCGAACTTCATCTCTAGAAGTTGAAGAAGAAGAAGTTGGAAAACACATCAGTACGGCTATAACAACAGCTCAGCGAAGGAGTTTCCCTGTGAGGCCTCAACGTTCTTGGTGACCACACTCATGTATAGTTTGTGGTGCTTTCTCATAATAAAAAAACTCAAATCATTATGCGAGTCTGGTGTGAATGTTTTTGCTTGATCAATAAAGAAATATAGGTGCTACTATATATTTCACATTTTTATTATTACACAAGAAATGCTTCTGAAAAGATAGGTAATAAGTAATTATGTCTCTAGATCCTTATCAGTAGTCGTTCCCACAACCGCACGGATCTGGTTCACTCGAATCTCCTGCTGTAGGGTTATTAGTTCCTGGCGACTGGAAAACAGTGGTGTAGGAATGCTTGAGAAAGTTAACGTGCCCTTGAAGACTCTTAATGCGCATCTGTGCATCCTCGAAATTTTCATTCAGATTGTTAATCTGAGCTTGCATCTTCTGTCTTATTTCATCGCGATCTTTTTGTGCTGCTCTGGCGACCGCGCGGGATTGGGCCAGTTGGCGTTCCATATCCGATATCTGATTCTGCATGGAACGGCGAACCGTCTCGCATCTGTCTTTAGTTCTTGAAACCTGCAATATTTTTTTAGATATAATATGTCAATAATGACTTACGAAAACAGAAATAGTTAGGAGTTAGGCTTACCTGTCTAGCTGATTCCTCCCTAACATTTTCCAGTTGAGAATTGAGCTGAGCTATTTCGTGCAGTTTTTCCTTATATTTGGTCTCATTGCTCTCGGCTAATTCCTCGGCTTTTTGTAAATCGTTTCTCAACTGATCGTTCATTTCCAATAATTCCTCGACCCTTTCTTCTGCTCTCTGGAGTCGAGCGTTGAGTCCCATTTTTTGGTCTTCCCCTAATTGCTGGTCGCTACGTACTTGCTCCATTTGACTTAGCATCGCCGCCACTTTGTCCTGAAAACTATCCCGTGATAATAATCACTTTGCTATTTTAGATTTGATTACCTTGTAGGTTTGAAGTTCTTTAGTCATTGCTTCGTTATTTCTTTCAGCAAGAAGATGCATTTGCTGCGCTTCCTGAAGTTTTATTTGGGTTTGCTTCAAGATATCCGGAAGAGGTGTCAATTCCTGGAGCTTCTCTTGGAACTGATTCTTAACTCTCTGAATCTCCAAATTCACTTGCTCGCTTACTCTGTTGTTTTCCATTTCCATGAGATCTATTTGTCGTTTTTGCTCTTCCACTTGTTGTTGAGCTGCTAAATACTACAATGAAATTACGTAAATTTTACTTACACCAACAGATAGATCCTGCTGATATTACCTTATTTCTGTAGTCATCTAACTGTCCCTGCTGATCTTGAATCAAAGCGCGCAGCTCCTCCAGTTCGTCTTGAGCCTCTCTGAATCTTTGTTTTGCTACTGTTAGCTGTTGTTCTAGCTCTATGAGCTGTTCTTTTGACCCCAAATACTGTACAAATAAAAAATATGATAAAATAAATAGTTTCATCTTCTTCTTATGATTACCTACCTTATTTTTTTCTCCCTTGTAATTTTTCAATTCTCTCTCAAGATCTCTTATTTTATCATCGAAATGTTTTCTGGAATCTTCGCAATCTTTAGCGATAGCCTTCAGTTTCTCATTTTCCGCTCTCAGTCCGGCTACTTCGGTGACTTTGCCCTTGAAATCGTCTTCTAATCGAGAGTATTGTTCTCTTAGCTCTCTATACTGCTGATCACACGGCTAAAATAAGGAATATCGGTATTGAGTTTTTTACAAAATATTGTTAAAAGTAAAGTCTTACTGCAGCACAAGGCGCGGGGCAAGGGTAGCATGGTGGCGGTATCGGCATACAGGGATGCATTCCAGGGCACGGTGGGCATGGAGTACACAGAAGCTTACGATGATGTTCTAAATGTTCCCGCTCTTTTTGCACTGCTATGAGTTCTGTATGCATTTCTTTTACGTCACTTTCCATTGATATCAGTTGCTGTTCCTGTTAATAATAGCGTAAATAAAATGCCTTCTATCAAATCAACTATTATGGACACTTGAAAAGAAAATGATTGTGATTTACTAGTTGTTGTGTTGTGTCACTGTATTCTTCCAGGCGTCTTTGCACGTCCGCTGGACAAGTACCTCTGCCTTTACCACACGGCATTTTTTGGTTCTTCTTGTCTCCTTTTTGTTGGGTTTGGGATGAAGGAGGTCGTTGATCGTAATCGCCTCCTTGAGGACAAACCTAATAATAAATCAGATAATTTTATTAATATTTAAGGTCTTACTAGAACATTTTATTATTAATGTGTAAGAGTTACCTGTATTTTGTTCAGTTTATCATTGAGCATGCAATTTTCTCTGCAGATCACTCGCATTTCATTTTGCAAGGTGACCACTTGTCTTTGCAGGCTTTCCAGGGTTTGGTCCTTGTTGATGAGATCTGACTGAAGCTTGTATCTGCGCAAATATTAAAAAAAATCGTCTTATTAAATGAATATGGTGATGGTTTGTAGTTTTGCTCTTAGTGATACGTAAATTTTTAGTGTTGATTAAAATATATTTTGAAAGATGTCAGATATGATTTTTTTGACACTTGATCGGATATACATATTTTTTTTTTTTTGGATTCGGTGCTTTGACAATATAATCCACCTGAACCTAGAATATCGCAATAATAATTTTATACCGGGGACTTTCTACCGGGTGTATTTCTTTTGATCTTTTTCATCTTCATACCGATTTCTACTTCAGGAAATTGTTTTTTTTGTGATAGTAATAAAGAGAAAACGCTTTCTATAGAAGAAACTTCAATGTTGGTCCGTAAGGAAACATTACATCTTAGAAGAAACTGCATGAGAAATATTCTCATCTCAATTATGTGTTTTAAATTTTTGGCTTCTCCGGGCTCCACAATAAAAAAAAAATCCAAAGCAATCAATCTGACGACCATTAACCATTCAGTAATGTCTCTTTCTCCGAAGCCATCATCCTTAGAGAGGAAACAGTCTAATCTTATGAATGTAAACAAGAATGGAAGAAAATAGAAAAATTGGTAGCTTATGCTTATAACTATAAATACCTGGTGCACTCCAAGTTGGCATTTTCAGCAGCAAGTCTTTCCTGCATCGTGTAGCTCTGATTCAGCTTCGCAGCAAACTGTGGAACTACCGACTGAAAAGGAGAGTTAAGGAAAAATTTCAACAAAAGAGAAAAATTCATACCTGTGGATGTCTTCCACTTGGGCAAACATTGGTCGGCGCCCCACAAGGAGCGGACTCTTTTTGGCTGCTCTTTCTGCTCTTGTCATCACACACAATAATTTTTGGTATATTGTTTTCGGTTAAACCGCAAACTATCACTTTCGGTAACTGATCTTCGTTGTGCTTTTGCTGCAAAGACGGCTTGGGAGGTTTGTAATTTTCAAATAAGTTTGCCTGTCCTAACAGGAATTGAATTCGCTTGGTCTTTTCTTCAAAGAGAATCATTTGGGCCTTGAGTTCTCTGTTCTTTTGTTCTAGTTCTTGAGCTTCGATTTCGTTCATCTTTTCCTTTTTGCAAAGCTCGGCGACTCTCTTCTTCAATTCGTGAATTATTTTGGCTGTTTCTTTAGCTTGTCTTTCTGCGTCTTCCAGTTCTTTGAGAACAGCCGCATCGATCGTTGGGTCGAATTTAAATGCAGATCCTGCCTCGAAATAATCACAACAAGAATTAAACAAAACGTGTGACTCGAGTTATTTTTATTGTTACCTCCTTCTATGATCGGTTCTGCTTTACTGGAAGCTTCCAGTTGTGTCATCAGTTGTTGATTTTCTTCGGCTACTTGGTCCAGTTCTTTCGAAGCTTCTTTGATCATTCTTTCTACGTCTTCGATATCAGTTTCCTGTTAAATGTTATACAATGTGTATATTATTAAAATAGCAGTCTCGTTCGGTAAGAAGAAAAATACCTCAGGGACGTCTGTTACTGTGGCTTCAGTTTCTGTGACATCGGTGGTCATCGGAGTCATATCGCTAAAGTCTTCTTCTGCCATTTTGTTTATAGTTTTTTTACGAAAAATCGATTCTAATTTTTCTTCTTCTTTGCTGTAGATTTCGTTAACATCTAAGTTTGTTTCAGATTTGTTAAGAAAATCTTCAGCGGTACTGACACTTGATAAGTTTTTCTCGTCGAATTTGACAAATAATTCCTTCACCTTTATACTATTATCTCCTGATTGATAATTTAGTTTACTATCAGGGGTATTGGATTGTTTTCTTCGTTTTAGATTGTATTGTTTCTTCTGTAGCTATTATTTAATTGTTTATGAATATATTTTTAAAATCGATACCTCTAACTCTATAAATACTTACTGGTACTGCATGTAAAGTGCTCTCAGTTGGTTCTATACTTTTTAGAAGGCTGGAATCTCCGGCGCTCCTAATAAGATCAACATCGTCGTAGTTTCTCAGTATTTGTCTAAAGTAAGTGTCTGCGTCACCGAAATGTCCCAAGGATTGCTTCTTAAAAACACTGTTATGATTGCTAATAAGCTGTGCGCTTTTTTGCAATAAACTGTTCAGGTTGCTTTTCTTTTTCACGCGTTGATCACTTTGACTGTTGCGAACTTCCGATTCCGCACTTTTCAGACGTTTCTCCTGATGTAAATGTCTCGACGTCTGCTGAAATGTTTTTAGCAATTGAATTTATTTAACTCATTCTACGATCAGTCTTTACCTTCATACCGAAATATGTAAAAATTGCGACAAAAATAATTACTTTTTTTAAAGAGTAATCATCCACTTATTGTAAAAATATAAATTATATTCATTTAAATTAAACACTTTTGAGTGAAATATAAAATTATGTCAATAAGACAGTAGGTACTTTCAACTATTGCACACTGGGTACTGGATTATGAATTTTACAACCTGTTGCTTAAATTTCGCATTTTATTTATTTTCAATACCTAAATTTACTTAAATGCAACACTAATTAATCACTGAAATATTAAAATTTCCTTCAATGTATGATGCAAGCAGGAAAAGAAAACAGAAAGGAGCAGAGACCCAATCAGTGGTGACCAGATTCCCTCAAACACCATCTACTGTAGCTTACAGTAATTTGTAGATTTTAAGTTTTTAACATGGAATGATAGAGAAGGAACACTCACTGTAATGAGGTAAATAAGAGACCTGGGATAATAAATGGGAATTAGTTACATTTTATTTTATAAATCACTCTGCTGTATCTTCCCCCCGATATCAACTTTTATCTAATGGAGTAGGAATGGACTGCGCTTGTCTGCATTGGTTTTGGTTATCCCCTCACATGACGTCAGCAGAACTCTACTCTAAAATGAGCAATGCTCAGTCTAGTTGATAATATGTTTTTGATTATAAGATTGACAATTGACGTTTAGCTGAAATAATTGACAGATTGACAAGTGTTCAAATAATAAATGACTTAACATATGTGATTTTGATGGGAAATGTCACAAAGCCAGCAGATTCCCTGCTGTTGGCTCTTCTTCATTTCTGTACATAGATATAAAATATAAGTAGTTTTATTATAAAAATTAATTTGTTATGTTTGTCATTTTCACTTTTCTCTAATGTTAGCAAAGGTAAGGAAAATTTTTGCCAAGAGTTATTTGCAACGCTAAACCGCTTCGAACTTGCTGATTTGGCACCTGTGGCCTGGAAAAAAATCCTCAATTGACTATTGTTTCAGATTGAATCCCTCGATTGTCCAGTCAGAACAATGCATAATTTCAGAAACAGCAAAGACTTTCGACCATTGCCAAAATCTTAGTGTTTCCCATTTTTCATGTCTCCTATTCTCTGTTCCGTTTATTGTCCTTATAACTCTTGAGAGTGTACATTTCTCCTGCTAGGATTCTCCACAATGACCGAAGTACTCGAACAGTTGGAATCGAATGATAAAGCCATAGCCGAGGCAGCTAAAGAAAAAGTTTGTGAACTTTTTGCAACAGGTAAGTGCCTGCCTGTTACTATTATTCTTTCCTTACTTGGGGGTCTCTAAAATGTCATACTGGAACTTCACTGGCTCTTCAACTGTTGTGACGAATTCTAAGCTCTCTTTTACTCAGTTATTGTAGCTACGTTTCCACTAAAGTATCAAGATGAATTAATAATTAATAGATCACTTTCATAATCGATCACCTGGGCACACTATAACACGTTACCTACCTGTTGGAGTAAATTGAAACACCCATCGAAAGTATTTCAAATATCAAACACCAAATACCTTCTAAAGCACCTACCTATTTTACATTTTCAATTACCAAATACTTGAAAGAAGTGCTTACCGTTGCTGATTGACCCTCCACTAAGTCAGGTCTTTGGTCAGGTTTGGTATTTTTTTCCCTTGCCCTTACGGCTTTTTATCCAATGTCATCTAAATTTTATAATTTACTTACTTAAAATTTCAGGGAAAAAAATACCTAACCCGACCAATGACCTGAGGCATACGAGCCAGGTCCCTATACTTAAAGATTACTGAAAGAAGTAATTGAAATATACAGCAAATAAAATATTTCAAATATCCTCCAGTATTTAAAATATCACAATTTATATTTCAAATACCAAAAAACAATTTTGAGGTATTTCGAATCGTTTATTCATAGGTAGGTATTCAGATTTTAAGGTTTGTGATAAAAATGACGTCACAAATTAGGAACTTCTTCATTTTCTTCGACTTGAAAGTTTTTGGATTTTTTCAAAACTCAACCCTTCTAGAAATATTGGACTTTTCTGGAATTTTGCCACACCCCGTATATAAGTAGACACATAACACGTGTTCGTCGCTTTAAAGAATTGCAAACAGTTTTTGAGATAAAAAAATTATTTAATCTATGAGAGGTTGTTGCAACCCTCTCTTGTAATTTAAATTTTGTGAAATTCTCCCTTATCAAACGCCTACACCCTCAAATGAAATTGTATGCCAAAATTTAACTTCTATGTCAAGCGGTTTGAGCTGGACCTACTCATTCTAGTGCTTTACTACCTAGTACCTACTTGAAATACCGATACAGTATTTGAAGTACCACAGGGTATTTGAAATACCGGAGAGTATTTGAAATATCAGTATTTCTGAAAACCAAATACTCGACCAAAATATTTCAAGTACCAAATACCGATAATCGAGAGGATTTGAAATAAAATGCTCCAAATACCGGAGAGTATTTATTTTGAAATAGCTTTCCAATTATTTTTATTTCAAATACAGGTCAACTCTATCCAAGGGGTAATGGGAAGTTGTCAAGACACAGATTTTAATTGTTTTTAAATGAGACCATGTATTGTAGGGTAGGTACCACTGGTACCAGACTTTATGATAATTTCAGCTTTGGTTCATAAGTTGTTGGAAATCTCGTTCTAGAGTCTATTTCCTTGAGTGTCTAAATAATTCAATCAGGTGGTAGTACCTACCTACATTCAGGAATCTGTTGTGTTGGAATGATTTAGGATTTAGCGGTAAATCTGTGCTGTTTGGCAAAACTAGACAGTATCGTCATATTTTAGCTACAATGATTGAACTATAAGGCCTTTGAGGTCTAACTGGATTATTTTTCAAATGAGTATTGCCTATAGTTTGAGCAAAATTCTTTGGGAAAAATGGATTATTAGTTTTCTTGCAAAATGCAAACAATAAAAAAACCTTTTTAAAATCGAGAAAGCGCAGCTTTTTCAACATTGGCTGAAAGAGTGGCAGAAAAAATCATTGTCCAGTGCGTCCTCGAGCAAATTCTTAAAGCCCCCGCCGAGAAATTAATTTCCTTCTTGTTACCTGATTCAGTGCAAATTGCAATTTTTATAGAGAGCCATCACAAACAATTTTTTATTTTATTTTTATTAAATTTTAATAATAAAATTAACCAGTGAGCACATTAATATCTTGAGACTCTTCTTGAAAAAAACAATTAAAGCAAAATAATAATTAAAACACTCATCCCTGTTTTAATTATTATTACAGTGAAAGATCCATGGTTGGTGAATGGTTTATTCGATCGATACCTGCAAACCAGTTCCATTAGAATAATCGAGATTTTAGTCAACTTAGTCGACACACACCATTCCTTTCTGTTTGATAAGTGAGTTTTCATTTAGTTTATTATTTAAATTGTATTAATAATTAATAATTGTTGTAATTATAGGTTAAATGAAGCGATTAAAAATAGCAACATCGACATCAAAGTGAAGTCGCTGACTCTTTTAGGCCACGTGGTCCGTAATCAACCTATGTGGCTGTACAAAATTTGTGAACATTCTTTACTGAAGAACATACTAACTCTTCTCAAGGTAATTTATAATAATTTAATATTCATCATCCAGTATGTATTATGTTTTAGATTTATTAATAAATTAATTCATTTCAGAGTGAAGTAGAAATATTACCTTTGATAAGTGCTCTTCTGGTTGTTATTGTGTTGATACCCATGATCCCTTCTTCGATCAGTGACTTTTTAAGTGATATTTTTGAAATATTTAGGTAAGTAACTACTTGCAATAAAATGCTTGTTGCATTTTTATTTTTATTTATTATTTAATGTTGCAGTCGTTTAGCTTCATGGAGTTGTACTAGTGAGAAATTAATGCAAGATTACCTAGAACATCTGCAAATGGCATTATATGCACTTTTCATACGACTGTACGGGATGTTCCCGTGCAACTTCATAGCTTATCTCAGAACTCAGTATAGAGAGAAACAGAGGGCGATATTCGGCCATACTATAAAGGTAAACTTCACTTTTTGATGTACATAATTTATGCTAATTCATAATGAACCGATATTGCAGCCGATGTTAACCACTGTCAGGATGCACCCTTCTTTAGTAACTTCATCAAAAGATACCGAATCCACCCCCGAGAGATGGAAGTCGATGAGCGTGCACGATATCATAGTGGACTGTGAAAGGTTCTCTCTCGATGCGAGCGATAGATGCTGCCACGACATTCACTGTCATTCGTCGTCGTCCTCGTCGGGGTTCAGATCAAGATCGGGCACTAACAATACCTCGCTAGGTTAGTGCGGTGCAGGTATTCAATTAGGGGTTGTTTTATTCTATCAATTTTTTTTTTATTCCAGAAAAATCATATCAAAATTTAAAAAGTATTACTTGTATGCCAACTTCGGATATGGAATTTTTTACCGCTGATTCGATAATTAGAAGTGATTCACCTGTCAAACCTCTAGCTATAAGACCTGCTAATCTCCCTAACATAGAAGTAAGTTTTTTGTGTTTCTTTCAAGTCATAAATCCTCAAGATGACAATAATTGATTAAGTGAAAAAATATTATAAAAAAATATAAATTGTATGGGGGGTCTATAATTTTAGTATTAAGTATTGTTTTTTAGTTGTAAGTTTAGTATGTAAGTTTAGTTTCAAGACACCATCAGTTTCTTATGCACAGGTATTGTCATACCTCTATAAGAACTACTATTGTGTTGTTATATATAATGGTGGTAATGTAACTACTGGCTTAATAAATAAATAAAACTATAAATGAAATTCCAGACACGTGAAGTCAGTCCCAATAATGCGACAGTAAAGGGAAGGCCTATGCTTGTGCCATCGAGTCCTCTGAGAATCATCCCTCCCAGTTCGTTTGCGGCCTTTCCTCCCCGAGGTGCCGGAGATCATCCTCCCGATTCGCCTTGCTGCTGTGAAGACGACGAAGTCTCCTCTATCAACAACGACGATGCCAGTACGAAGAACGACACCAGCAACAGGCAACAGCAGTGTGACAGTGTCTTGCACGATAATAACTGCGGTGGTGAGTCATGGAATTATTTCGTTTGATATCATTTTGTAACAATAACACTGTTATTGTGATATAATGTTACCTAACTCAAATCATCTAAGAAGGAGTCCAAATTATTGAATGATTTGAAAAGGATGAACACTTGACATTCTTGAATTCAATAATTTCAGAGATGTTTATGATGGCAAAAATGAGGAGTCCCGTTGAATGCATTTGTATGAAATTATTACTTCTTATAAGGGCCAGTTGCACAAACGTTAATTAAAGGTCTGTCAGATGATTACTGATTTTAAATTGCAAATTTTGAAAATGGGGTGAATATTTTGAATGATCTTTCATTTTTTATCAGTAATCAACTCTTCTAAAAGGGAGTAGAGTTTATTTCCAACAATATCAGACCAACATTTTGATAATACAGGGAATTTTAATATCAGTAATTATCTGACAGATCTGTAATTGACGTTTGTGCAACCGGACCATAGACTATAGTATATTCTTTGAGTGTAATGTTTAAGGAATTATCTGTTTAAAACTGTTAAATTCATGTGCGGCTCAACTAATGGTTGCACGAATAGGGCTAAAATTCCACCACTTTTATAGGACCTTTCATAGATTTAAAAAAATAATTTGTAAAAAAGCAAAAATTCCATTTGTTTTATCCAACTTTTTTCTGATTTTCGGAGCAGAGGTAGGTATAGGAATTGCTTAGAAAAAAGAAAAAAAAAACTAGTAGAATAAATTGTCTTCAAAATGGTGAGTTGACAATTATGTTTTGATAAAAACTGACCGAGTTATAGCCGCTCAAACTTAAACATTTTTAGTAACTATTTGTCTGCCAAATTTTCTTCCTAAGGGTTCCACTTCACTATTTGAATTCTTTTTCTCGAGAAACTTCCTTGAACCTCCCTGGGCCCAAATTAGTATTTCCTGATTGGCAACATGGCTGACCCCTGCTTGCATGAGTGTTATTTGTTATTCCAAAAAGGCAAGTTCTTTTTCTGCTGTATTACATTTCTAAGCACTTCTCACGGATGACTGATCGATCTTCTCTCTCTCTGTTGTGTTACTGCAGTTTTCCCATGTTGCTCACCATCTTCCTATCACTTTTTTGCAGATGTTAATTAATGAATATTTCATATTTTTTGATAAAGTTTTCTTGAAAAAAACTTTTTTATTGAATTAAAAGTTAATTTTTATTCAAAAACAGGTACAGCTTGACATATTGCGCGAGTGTCTTGAGCTGTATAAAAAAAATTCAGCAGAATTTTTGTGACGTTTAATTACTGTCAATGAAACTTGGGTTGGGTTCATCACCATATTCCCGAGACCAAACAACAGTCAATGCAATGGATCGAGGTGTGAGAACTACCTCCGAAGAAGGCGAAAGTTGTTTTTTATGCGGGAAAATTGATTGCAACAGTTTTATGGGACAGCCGTGGGATTATCATAATTGAGTACCTTCAGAAAAGTGAAGCCATCAATGAAAACCACTATGCCGCATCGATTGAAGGCCAAAATCAAGAAAACCTACCACACTTGGCCAAGAAGAAAGTAGTACTGTTTCACCAGGACAACGCGTGCGTGGTCGCAACTCCACAATGGAAAAACTGCATGAGCCGAAATTCGAATTGCTTCTGCACCTCCCCTTAACGATATTTGTTGGATTTGTTACCGAAATAATTTTTTTTTTGGTAGTTTGAAGAGTGAGGAAAAGCGTTCGACCAAATACGAGGAGACTATGTCCAGAAATAATCCTGCCTTGGCTCAAAATCTGCATTTTTCTTGAAAAGGCCTGAAACTTGTCAAGAACTTGTGAGAATGAGTACAAAATTTGGTTTTAATTTTTACATCTGTCCAGTTTTTACACTGTTTAGTTTTACACAAGTCCATTTACGTTACAATTTTGCAAAACATTTACATAAACTAATAAATAATTCAAAATAGAAATCTTTAGTTTAAACAGTTTTTCTCATTTATTGTCAAATCTATCTTAGGATTGTTGTTTTGAGATGGACTGAGGCACTTTTCACATGAAGCCAACGATTTGTAGACCAACAGAGTGAGAGAGAAAGAGAGAGAGAGAGTTGCTGAGTAAAAAATTACTGTTCCTTCATTCCTCTCCTATGTGTGTGTTTCAGAAGGTGGAGAAGAGATCAATTCTGATGACAGTGAAGAACACGGATCTCCTTGTACAGCTGGAGGCTTACACATGCCCAATATAGCTGCCCGTAAGCGAGTGTTACGCCTCCGTTATTACAGTCTCTCTTACAGCGACCAAAGGGACAAACAGCAAGTCTCCAGCGGCAGTAGTCCGGGGAACGGTAGGTTTTAAAATTCGTCAATTACCAAGGAGTGTATATTAACGTCGCGTGTTGAAGGTATCGTACCATTCCCGGACAATAGCATGGTTCGAAGGGCCAGTTCGTGCCCTGAAATAAAGAAGAGTCCCGTCTCTGTACGCGGAGACAGTATTGGTAACACTCTAGAAGAAACGGATGAAGAAATAGTGCCGCCGGTGTCCATGGGACAAAATGGGTTGATAAAAAAGTTTTCTTCGAAGCATTGCGTTGAAATGGAAACGCAGACCGATAATTTCTGGCCGATGCCGTACGAACATTTGTTTTTGGATATATTCCCTCCGCAGCTGGAGAGCGGCGGTGATAAAACTAGTCCTACACAGCCACAGCAAGGGATGATTATCGACAGAGGACAACCGTCTGTCTATGATATATTTGATAGGTATTGTAGTTTAAGAACTTTGTGTGGGAATTGGATAATTTTAATTAAATTTTAGGTACATGGAGTCAGCTTGTAATTTTAATGCGGATAGAATGAAGGATAGGATACAGCTACAGCTGCTGTATCAACAGTTGTTGTTTGAAAGATCTCGAAGGGAAACTCACGCTTATAGGAATAGGAGACTTTTAGCCGATGCCAAGAATATTCATCTGTTAGAGGAACAAAATTCTGCTTTGGTGAGTTCTAATCTGATTTCTATTTAATCGTCAATTTAATTTTCAATCGATTGTTGCAGAAAGACCTAATACAATTAAAACAGACAGAGATAAGCGATTTGCGGACTGAGCTGGAAACGATTAAAGAAAAACAAAGATCTGAAAAGTCGCAAAAAGGGAATTCCAGCGTAGATTTTTTACAAAAACAAGTGAGTAAATGTTTAATTATTATTACTTTTTGGCATGGAATTATGTGAATTCTTTACAGAATGAAAGTCTTCTTGAAGAATGTAAAGAGCTGCAGAAGCATTCGCGTCAGCTGGAAGCTGAATTGAACGACACCAAGGAGAAATGTAAAAAATCAGTCGAGCATCAGAGAAACGCAGAAGAGAAACTCAGAGATGCTCGTGCAGAAATAAGCGTAAGTCATTTCAAATTTTGTGCTTTATGAGATTGTTCACTTCAAGTGAGAATCGTTTCAGAGCATGAAAGAGCAGATTGAGGCCGGAGAGAAACGCAAAACCCAAGTGGAAGCGCTGAAAATGAAGTCGCTGATGGCCAACGAACTGCTGATCAAATATCAGCAGAAACTGTCTTGCGAGACGCAGAAACCTGATCACGGCGTCGAATTGGATCTGTTGAGGGAAACTTACCAAAGCGAAGTGAAAGGTAAACAAACGAGCCCGATCGTTCTTGCATTCAAGTTTTTAATATCAAATTGTGCCTTAGGTTTTCAGCAAGCTTTAGACCAGAAAAATTTGATAATCGAGGCCAACAATTCTAGAATAGCGGAATTCGAGCAGAAGGTAGCGTACTTGGAAAAAGTTACAGGTGAACTGAAGAGAGAGTTGGAAGGCGCTAATAAAGTTCATAAAGATCAACTTACGGTGAGTTTTGCTTTAAAAAGTGTAGCTTTTTGACTTTCGTAAGTGGCAACCTTCTTAATTCAGCAGCAAAGTCTGATGAAAGTAATCAGTGACGGGATCTTATATGATCTCTGTCAGATTATGAAATTAATGAAAGGACAAAATAAATCATCATTCATATAAACAGCAACAAAATGTCTATGTAGTGTTTCATTTTAGTATTGTTTTGATTTTAAGTTAATTTTGAGATTATTTACTGCTTCCCAAACATTTTCATCACAAGTAAATCACTTTATTAGTCAGTGGCATCACTGATGAATCGAGCAGTAATAAAAGAACGATATTTGCAACATTATACATACCATCAGATGGCTCCACTGATGAATTTTAGAACACACCCAGAAGTCCATTAAGTAACAATTTGAAGAGACTTCTATTATCATATTTTTCATCAAAGTCATCATCTCAATCTCAATAAACCAACCGGTTTTCTCTATTGTCGATTAATCCGTTGATCTCGGAACGTCTCAATTATTGAGACACTACAATTTTTTTAATTATCTAGATACATTTTTCTATAAATTTCGCTGTATTTTTGTATGACTGTCTTACCAATAGAAGGCAGCACTGAGGCCTTAAAATTATTATTTTTAATTCTAATTTAGCCTAAGAAAAACAACTTGGATGAGATGACCGGATTTGTCACATCTCTATGGAGATGTTCCCCATCTAAGGAGTTAATGAAACTGCAGTTAATTGTAAATTTAAATGACCAATCGATCTTTTATTAAGTGTTATTTAATTTTCTAGAGGCTTAATAACAAAATGATGTATAACGATTTCTGTATTCTTATAGACCATGAACGAACGATACCAGAACCAAGTAGGCGTCAATATAACTCTGGAAGAGCGCATGTTGGAACTCCTCCAAACGGTCGACGCACGTCAAGAAAGCACCCGCTCTCCGGACCTGAGCAGCTGTCAGGAGGTTATAGCGTCTCCGCTCTCTCTCTCCATAGAGGGCGCCGGAAAGCAATTAGATCCGCAAGACTTTCACAGTCTGCAAGATACGGTATCGGGAATCAGGGAAGAAGTCCTGGACTCGGGATCGTTGGAGGGAGAGACTACTCCCGAGGTGGACTTCCTCGAGGGCTCTCACTCGTCGAGCGTCGAGGTGATGTTCCCTTTACAAATGTCGCAGAGGGCGGCGCAGCAAGAGGAAGTCAAAAGGGGCGGCAACATCGGGGAGTTTGACGGTGGAAGGAGGCAGTCCGGCAGCAGGGGAACACCGAGTAAAAGCGGCAGGCCTGACGGAAAGTGAAATTAATGGATGGAACTTGATATGTACAAAACACGACTGATACTTTCAATTTTTTTTTTAATTATAATTTTGATGAGGGAACACAAAAGTTCAAATTGTGGCATTAGATTTTCAGCGAATAGGAGTTTTAAGGAAATGCTATTTACAGTTAACATTTTATACACAATATTGATAGGTGGTACTTTGATTGTTTTTCATATTGGTGTTAAACACGTTGATTACATTGTTGAAATAAAAAGGCTCAAAGAAACAATTATTAAGATGACTTATTAAGTGATTTAAAAGATTATTTTTTGCGTTATTATTATTATTATTATTGTTAATCTTATAAGGCTATTCTTTTGCTTGATAAAATGATAACCAAGTCTACGTTTTATGACTATGCAGACTTGGATTATTGTGATTGTAGGCAAGACGCATTGTGAAAATTTACACTAGTACATATCTAATTTTAGCCAAGCCAAGTAGGTGATATCAAAATTTGTACATTTTTGTTGAACCGGTTTTTTTTTTACTTAAATGCAATATTCTATAACAAGGTACCTATTAAAAAAAAAACAAAGCTTGTGGTGTCCTAAACTGAATTTTCCAAAGTGGTACTTTGAATTTTGTTATGAATCTTTCTACCTACTTGCAATTTTTTATGGAATTGCTTGTTGTTATTATTACTGTCTGCAGATAAGAGGTTATTTTTCTCTCTAATTTCTAAGTACGCTATAGTTTTTTTCAGTGTCTTTCTATTTTTACGGATCTTTTGTTTATTTATAATGCTTCATATATGATGAAGATCACACATTCAGGAGGATATTTCATAATGTGTGAAAAAATCTTGTAAAGATGATCTGAAATTTGGCATAATTAGTATTTTAAAGATGCTACAAAAAAATGTTTTGTGGTATTTTTTTGCTTTGCATGGGTAAAATTCACATAATTCGATTCTTTACAAAATGATCCCATACTTTATTGACTTTTATTTATAATTTTTTGAATTAAAATGTTGAGAGTCAATACAGAAAACATAATAATATAGGAAAAATAATGTAAAGAAGTGGACTTCATAATTTAGTGCAAAATAATATTTGTAATACAGGTATGGGATAAATATAAAATGAGATCAAGGAATTTCTGAAATCATTGTCATGATATAGCTATATTTATACAAACAGTCACCCATCCAAGTTCAAATCACATACTTCCTGCTTAACTTTGACCTGACCTGCATTTAAACATTTTCGCCGTACGACTAAGTAATTTATTTTATTAAAAATTATCAAATATTTGCAAAAATAACAAATGCAATATAAGTCCTACCATCAGAAATTCGTGCCAAAAAAAGCACATTCATGCAGTTACCAAAATGAGAGCTATTATTTTTTTTATCAAGCAAATAAATAAACACCCGAGAAAATTTTAAACAGCAAAAAAAAATTTAAATAACTAAAAAGTATGTAACGATTTTCCTTAATAATAAATTCATGGTACTTATGCTTTACACACTTGCAATCAAAAATATTTTATGAAGTAATCATCTTGATAAATAAATTAAAAGAAAACACTCTGTATTATATTATATGCATAATAATATAATGAAATTAACATAACTAGAGCCAATATTGTATGGGATTTTCTCAAGATTTTGTGTACTTAATTTTAGAATTAGTTTTTGGCTTTGATGGTTCATATTATGTATACCTTTTGAAGGTTTGAAGGGAAATTATTTCAAGTCCTGTCAGGAGGGATGATATATTTTTCCACTAATAACTATGTTTCCCCCCATAGTAACAAACCAGGGAAAATTATTTTAGATTATAGGTAACGTTAAAAATTAAAGTTGGTGCTTTCGTGGGAAATGTCTTCACTGAATCAAGAATCCTAGTCAACCATTAAGTAATCATAAAATTCCAAGTTTACAAAAAAACATGAAGGCGTTTTCAGGTTTACTATTTAAAAGGGATGAGGTGCAGTCGATTTATTTTAAAGAAATGTCGAACAACTTGGTCAAAAAGTAATGATTGTAAAAATATTATTTTATTTGAGGATTTGGAAAACTAGTCATTTTGGTTGTATATTTTTTTTTTACAAAATTATTAATGCACTCTTACAAGGGGTTGATTGTTGATGGAAACGTCATTACGGTTGGATCCTAAGGTGTCCCAGAATAATATTGAAAAATTGATTATAGAAAGGGGAGTGAAATCCCGAGACGAGCCGCATAAATAATAGCGGTGAGGGCTTGAACAGATGAACGCTTAAAAATGGATTTCTCTGCTTCAGTTGTTATTTATATATCATTTTTGTTATATTTTTTCAAATTTTATTAGGGTATATTTTGGTAGAATAGTATAAATTAGGATTTTTAAATTATTATAAAGTAAATGTGTTTCTTCTTCTGAATATAAATCAACCAATTCCCGAAAACAGAGTGTCACTGAAAATTGGTTAAGCTAGGCTAAAATGTTTTTTTAGAAAGTACTGAAACAGAGAAAGCAGAAATGCCTGCCTATCAAAAATTGTTTGTCGTTTATGTTCTAACAAAGTCTACTATACCAAAAAATTCCTTATTATTTCATTAGGTTTCCTTTATTTGAACCTAAAATTGATATTGATAAAATTTTTAGATATCAAAATGTCTCTTAGAATTTATTATGTAAATTGCAATAAATACTGAATATTTTTGTGTTATTTGTGGTTTTGTTTTCTTATTTTCAATCATCCCAGTAGTACCCCTATCCAACACTATATCATTTCTCAGGGAAAACAAAAAAAATTGTCTTTTAAAAATGATTATGTGCTCCTCATTAAAACAATGAAAAATTTCTTGCATAATAAAAATTTAGAGTTTTTGCTAAATTTTTTATATTTTTTGGTTTTTCATAAATATTTTAATTGTTTCTCCATGTATTGTAACCAATATCAAGTGAGAAGAGTGACAAGTGTAAGTGCATGGTAAAATCCAAAAAATATTCTTTACATTGTCACAATTTAGTTTTTTATTATGATCACCATTTTTTGGGAGTTTAAAGTTTTATTAATTAAAACCCGGTTATGTGCATTAATAAATTTTCTGACCTATACAAGTACATTTTATTGGTTATTATAATAATCTTTTTTATTACATTTAACAATGGTAAGAAAAGATAATTTTTCTTATCTATAATTACGATTGTGGAGAAAAAATATTGCTTCAAGAAATGAGAAAAACTCTAAAATTTACAATAAAAATTAGGGATCCTTACTTGGACTATGTTAGCTCACAAAAACCTGATCCAACCTACAATCTTTAGCTACTTCATTCCATAGAATATTATCTATACTAATATACAGGTGTTCCTAAATATGACGTGCATAATATGCAAGGGGGTACCTAATTACTTGGCTTATTTCATTACCAAAAGTTTATATAAACATAGGTCCTGCAAACGCTGCTTTACTGATCCAGAGTATTTTGAAATATGGAGATTTTTTTCTTTATAGTGGTCACAGATAATAAAAAAAAACTACAAGAGACCAAAGTTTTTTAAAAAAGGAAAACATTAATATTTTATTTTAGAATATACCAGTTATTATTGCAAGAAAGTTCAGGGGGAGAAAAAGGTCCATGACCCATGAAAAATTCTGAACAAATTTGTTGTACAGAAAAAAGAACTGAATTTTGGCACACGGATGCATTTTAAGGTGTATGTTTAAATAATGTGTTTGATAAGGATTTTCAATCTTGAATTTGCATTTTCTTAAGTTCAACACATTTCTTCTTACAATCCAGAATTCCTGTGAACTCCGGTGGTGCAATGATTGAGCATATTATTTTCACTCAGAAAATCATGGTTAGAGTCCCGCTCAGAGTCACTTTTAAATTTTTGATATTTCACCTAATGTGATAAAATAAAATGTACGGTACAATAGTTTCATCATTTATTTACATAAATTTTCAACACTTCTTGGTACAAATAAAAAATTAATAGGCAACCCTTAGGTATTAATTTATGTTTCAATTTCTTTGTGATCAAAATAAATCTATTAAAATCATCTTCTTTAAACACCTGGCAATGAAAAATTTCTTCGTTTCCATAAAGATGTTGTGAAACATTATCGACACTTTCCACATAACATTGTAAGGAGTGTCGTATTATCTGTAAAATATAAATTATTTAATGTTTTTCAAAAGATACTACAAAAATGGAGCACACATGAAAAATAAAATTTTGATACCATTTTTTCATTATGTTCAAGAATGAATATTCCCAAATTCTTATTAGTTAAAAAAAAGAAATACTTACTAAACAGGAACGAACTGTATTAAACGCTTTATCTTCCTTATAAAGACTTCCAGGAGACCTTTATCAGACTCAGAACGGTCCTGTAAAATTAATTTTAAAAAAATTAGGTACAAAAGATAACATTTATTTACAGTAATCTACAGTGTTGCATGTACATTATAGATTAGTACATTGCTGCTTGTGATTCAAAACAGATCTCTCTTTACAGCAGTACAAGACACTTTTTACGAAACCGTCACAGACAGCATGTTATGAAGCCAGCGTCACTTCACTTTTTATGAAGCCAGGACGGACTGTTTTTTTATGACATCAGGTCAATAGAATTTTTTTTAAACTAATCTAACAGCTCCTTGTGACCAGAATTTTATTTTATGATGCCACATGTCACTTTTTATGAGGCCAGGTCACTAGGACTTTGTAAGCCAGACTTAATAAGAGCTCCTTGTTAGGTGACTTTTTTGAAGCAAAATCACATTTTTTATGAAGCTAGGTCAGTAGGCTCTTTATGAAGCCACAACAGGCCGTTTTTTTATGAAGTCAGGTCGACGTCCATTAGTGTTTTCAGATTAATTAGTAGCCTAACTAGACTATCTATCTTTGAAACCAAGACAACAAAGAAAAAAACATTGTATCCAATCCAATATGGCCAATAAAAAAAAAAAACTCACCTGAGCAGTTTCAGTGAGTCTCTTGCAAAAACTATCATTGAAGACAGAAACGAGACCTTGTTTCAATGTGCTGATATCATCAGTCGACACTCTCCATGTAGCTTCGGTCGCTGAAGCCAAAGTTTCTGCAAAAACAGCACGATAAAATTACGTCCCAAAAAACACTCATCACACCTACGATCCAAGTTGATGCTCAGATTCAAATCGGCAGCTCCAAACGCCTTCCCCTGCGGTATAGCCTTGAGCATGTAGAAATCCAGATGCGTCCACACTAAATACAAACAATTCTCAATGATGTAAACGCAATAGTCCAACTCGGCTCGCTTCTTCTGCAGCTTGTCCGATATAAACTCGTACACGTACTGCCTCAGCGAAGTCACGTCGTACAGTTTCTTCGACTCGGAAATGAATTCCCTCAGATCCACCGAATTCATATCGGGAATTTCCTTAGTTTTCCTGTTCAACAAGTCGTACGTGACTTTCTCCTGATGGTAATAGTTCACGGTGCAAAGCAGCTGCTGAATCACCGCTCCCAGAGACGGAGTTTCCTCGTTGTAAGCTACATTGAATTTGTTGGTGGTACTCAGCAGAGGATCGTTTAGAGTCGGCCTGAATATTATACCCACCTGCAGAGGGAAATATGATTTCTATGAATCGAGCACCTAAATTATAATGTAACGACTTACTCCAGCATGATCAACTCCATGATTGGCCACTGTATTCCTGGCGTAACATAGCAGGTTACACATTACTTGCATGGCATACAGAAGTCTCTCGGAGGTCTGAAATGTGTTTTCACTGCCGTCGGCTAAACTGGACGATATCAAATCTCTGACCACTGAATCGGAGAGCACAAAACGGGGTATCAACGATAACATCAACTTCTGGATCCTGTACAATTGGGAACGGTTACTTTGATGAATTTCCGGATTGTGTAGAATCGAGATCAGATCGTTGTTGGCGCATCTGCTCAATACCGATGTCATCTAAAATGCAATTTTCAATAATTACTGTCAGATCATTATGGAACATTCAAGAATATTCTCAAAATGTTCCAGAACTTTAAACATTCTGGAATACTAGAATTCTTCAGAGCATTCTAGAGCTTCCTACAACTTCCGAGTGTAGTAAGACAAAGTACAAAGTACTGATCCAACATAACCTTACCTGTGACAACTCCTTAAGCGACATGGGTGACAAGCTCGGGCTGCCAGATCTCAACACCAACTCCACGACGTCCAGATGACTCATGACGTAATGCATTATTTGAACGACGGCCGAACGATTGTCCGTTCCCAGGGTCGTCAGTATCGTGCTGCACAGGTCCAACGTCGGGAGGAATATTTGCAGGTAAAGTTGTTCTCCGCTGGCGAGAGAGAGATCATCGCTGCCGATCAGTTCCTGTTCCTTGTTCCAGACCTTGGAGATCTCCGGATGACGGCCGAGAAGGGACATGTTGCTGAAGCAGGACAAGACGCGCTGCTCGAGGAGGAGCTCGGCTCCGACGCGATTGCCCGCCAAACGGCAGAGCAGCAACAGTTTGGAGAGGTAGAGGTAGAGGGCCTTGATGTCGGTCGGCTGGCCTGCCTGTTGCTGCGCGATCACTTTCGAGAGATTCTCCTCTTCGCCTGAATGAAAATAATTATATTTATATTTTATACGGCCACAAGATGTTATTATTAATGAACCTCCTATGATGCTGCATGAAGAATTGAACATTGACCATATACAATTTGTTGAAAATATGGAACGTATACTGGTTTTTTTTTTATCAGCACCCCGGAGTGCTGTGATTTTTTTTATGTTGGTCAAAACTAAGAATCCCCAACTATTAATGTTGATACATTACATTTACTGTCTTCGTTATTTGGTCGAGTTTACCTCACTTGATCTTTAATCAAAACAAATTAAAACGGTGTGTGGCTATAAATTTTACTGTAAAAAAGTGAAAGTTTAGAAGTATGGAGCAGAAAATAGGGGATCTCTCAAACAATTGATTCTCATAAGAACATGCTTTCTCTTATTGTGTAATTTTTTCATTATCTGGGAACTCCAGGAACTCTAGACAGGTGTATAATGCAAAAAACAAACTAAATGAAAAGAATAATCTAACAACAGTGTTAAGGAATTAGGAAAATGTCACCCTAATAAAGCCACCCGGGATGGGAATAAAAAAAAAAATTGCATTATAATATTGAAGTGAAACCATACCTAAAAGACTCATGATGATATGTCTGAGGTAGCCCCTCCCAGACATGAACACTATCCAGTTGGGATTCCCCGCAACAGTGATGAATAATCCGACACTGGCCATGGCCAGCACTCTGCACACTTCGTGCCCGCTGATACAATCTTGACAGATGCTCTCGATGAGTTTTTCCCCGAACGCCGACAACACATCCATTGCAATGTGAACCTTGATGTCGTCCTCCTCTGCCGAATGCTGGGTACTGTCCAAGCGGCTCACGTACATGCTGCCTTCAACCTGACGGGCATAGGAGAAATGCGTTTTTCGAATGTTACTGTTGTTTACACTAAGACAGTAGTAAACTTACCACTAGATCTTCGTTCTTTTCTTCAAAGTTGATGAGCTGCAATAAAGCGAGCAGTGAAGCGTATTGTTCGATATGCAGTTTGTCGTTTGTCACGTCCGCCACCATGATCCATTCGAGAATATTTGAAAGGATATTCTTCAAATGATTGTTATAAAGCTGTAAAATATCATCGTCTTTCACTAAATCGGGCTTCGAAGCGCAAGCCTTCGATACTTTCTGTTGTTTCTTATCTCTCACATACGTCTCGCGTAAATTTTCCAGTAAAATCAGCACGACTCCCGCGAGGTACTTGTTGACTTCAGGTAACAAGACGCTTTTAACGATTTTCTTCAAAATGCATTCCGTAATTTGCAGGGAGAACAGCTGCTGTTCTTTGGGTGTTAAAATTTCAGGTGGGATATAAATACTAATCACCTCGACCACTTGCCTCCAGGCATCGACGAAACGAATAACCGCAGTGCCTTTCTCGCAAACTCTGTTCACCTCTACGGCGAATTTCAAAACTCTTGGGATTTCTTGAGAGATGGCTTGTATCTGTCCCAAGACGGTGGTGCCTTGCAAGGTCTTCAATTCATCGACTAAAACTTGATGCAGTTTTTTAATGTCGATCATTTTCGGACTGGTCGTTGTTTGGCATTTTTTAATCGTACTGCTGAGAGTGGTCTTGTCAAAGAACTCCCACTGGGGCATCTCCACTTCTTTTTCTGCCAGTTCGAAAGACGACGCCAACTTTATCATGAAATTTTCAGACTCCAACTCCTCGGCCGGTGTGAATACGTTGTCGGTCAGTTTTCGATTAAAAGTGTCCTGCATCAACACTTCGCTACTTGACTGGCCTTTACTGTTGATCGAATTGAAGGATTCCTTCTCGAGAATCAACAGCTTCGGCATGTTAATCAGAAAATTGGTCAACTGCCATATGTAACTTATCTGCTTCGTGTTGGAGCAAACTTTTATTTCGACCGCCAAAGTCTTCAACAACCAAGACACCTGTAAGTAAAGAACGTAAAATAAAAGAGAACTTCTCTCTTCAACTAATGATAATTACCTGATTGAATTGATATAAACCTTCGTTCATGTGTTTGGTAGCGTATGCCAAGTGTCCTTTGAAGAAATTAGGCCAGGCCCGTAAAAATCTCAACACGGGCTGGGAAGTTAAATTGTTTGACGATAGAAGATACAACAGATTATAGCACGATTCTAATAACTGGGGCGGTGATGGGAATCCTTCGATGGCGCTGGCGTGAACCAAAGTGACAGCGGACTGGAGACAAGTCTTTGGTGCGTCGGTGAATCCGACGGCCGGGAACTCTGTCTTGGTGATGTCGTGTTTCAAATTGAAACCTAACAAAAAGTGACTCAAGTTCGGTGCTTTATAGCCCAGGCACTGCTTCAATAATTTCAATATTTCTAGTTTCGTATTGACGACTAACTGCAGATCTTCCTCGACCGAATCCATGCATTCAGTGAAACCGTAAAGAATGGTTTGATTGATATCATCGGAACAAAACAAATTTCCGATAAACGACTGATGATTTTTGGGCAGATTTGTCAGATCCGAGATGATTTTCACAGCGAGCAGGGTGTGATTCGATGAAAGCATCTGATACGTCACATATTTAATGATATTCAAAGCGTAGTCCGGTCGACCGGACCTGGGATTTATATCGTTCAGTAATATCTTCGTTAGAGTCGAAAATATCGTGGATTGCGAGGACATCGACGTCATCAAGCTAAAGAATTTCGGCTGATGTAGCAACACCTTATGGATGATACCTAAGGACCTTTCGGTGCATTTCATTATCATCGGATCAAACGGTAGCGATACGTGGCTGTCGAAATAGGTACAACCTTCATGGATAATGTCGAGAATTGCGTGCAGCATGTTTGTTCTGTTACTCAACTGGGCCATGACGTGGTAGCCGGGAGCGGCGTTGAACTCATTACTGGTCTGGAAATCGGTCACTTGCGGTGAATATTGAGTCAGAAATTTCTCAAACAATTTCAGACACAATTCCGCAACCATCCATCTTTCTGACGGATTTTTGTAGCTTCTCGATTTATATTTGTTGAAAACTGATTCGATTATGTACGACAGATATGGATCGAAGCCCGGTTTCCTTGGTCCCGCTCCTAACGTTCTTGGAATGCCTGCAAAAAAATTAAGATCAAGACTGAGATCAATCGTTGAAAAAATGCAAAGTGTGACCATTTTTTAGACAATTTTTACATTGATTGATCTAAATATGAAATGGTAATGGTAATAGGTGGTATAGGATAGGGCATTAAAGGTTCAAAAAGTCCGTAAGTATATGTCTTTTAATATGACGTTTGAAGTTTGAAGTGTAGTTTTAACAAATTTTAGAAATCCAAAGAGCTCGAGGTAGGGTTTGTAATTTTTTTTAAATAACCATTTTGTCAAGTTACAAGTCATAAATTGGACGATTTGTTCTATAAAATTTCAAATTTTGATTCAAGTTAAATTAAAAGCAATTTTTTTTTCAACTGAACCCAACTGGGAGAGAAAGCGCCCTATAAAATAAATAATGAATTTTGTTTATGGTATAAAGAAAAGGGGGAAAAGGGAATAACTTAGTACTTACCGACATCAGTGAGAACATCAATCAAAGTTAAAAACGCCCTCGTCAAAGGGTATTCTTCAATTCTCGACTCCACTTCCTCGAGTTCCGTTTGTACGCCTCGCGACTGATAACTGGAAGTCGAAGGAATGGTAACTAAAAGCTGTGCCGCTTCCAAGTTCTCCCACATCTGAGCGGCGTTTTCGCTCGATCGAGACAGAGCCGCCAGAGTGAGCAGCAAATCGGCCTTCAGAGCGGGAGGAACCGAACAACTGACCAGTCCCAGTAGAACGCTCAAAGGGGCCCAGCCGGGATGATCGCACAACGCCAACCGAGAAAATTCGTCGTTCTCGGCCACAGTTCTGATCAACAGCAGTACCGCTTGTAAGCCGTCTATTTCTTGCGGCTGTACCCCTTTCTGGTACATGGATCTTTGGCGGTATATTGTGTCCCCGACTGGTGCCTCTTGTCGTAGGAAACTGTAGTACTGCGTGAAAGACATGAAGAAATGATCCCAGGATATACTTGAAGATAGCTGCGTTCCCAGTTTCAATAAATTGAAGCAGTTACGAGCAGCTTTTTGGGATGTCGACAAGCTGCTCAGCATTGATATAAAAGGCACAAATAAGTTTTTAGGCACCATGTTGCCGACCAGGCGGACAAACTTGAAAAGAGACACCGCCCTGGGAGGAGCTTGATAAGCGTAGCTTTGGTTTGGATTTATGTCGATCGGACTCCAGTATTCCAAGACATAATCCTCTATTTCGCCGTTCTGTTTCTCCTTGGAATAAAACTTTGCGATCGACAGTAATAAGTATTCAAACGGTTTCGAATGGGACGGAGCTTCCAATCCTTCACGTATGTAATTTTGAACTGTCCTAGAAGCGTCATCAGCTCTTATTCTCAATTCCTTCACTTTCGGATACATGTAGACAATAAAGTCGGAGAACAGATAATGAATACGTCTGTAAATGAATTTTTCTTTGTATATGAGATCGTTTTCTAGGAAAACGTTGTGCATGAACTCAAACAACTTCATATCGACGACATTGTCCAAGATTATTTCATCCTTGTTGATGACTTCTTGAAACTGTTGATTCTGAGGTAGGAGTCGCAACGAGGCCAGACAGACTGATAAACCGAAAGCCGAGAGCGCTTGTAAGCCTTTCGATTTCCATTCTTGCTGCATCGAAGTGAGCTCATTGACAACTGCCGGAATCAAGCTTGGATCACTCAGAATCGGTAACCTTTGAATAATGTCTTCTCCGTCTTCCCTTGAATGTAAAATACTTAAATCAACAGCCGATAGAAAAGCGGTCTCCAACAGCATATTGACATTGTCTATTTTACCGGACGCTTCTTCTTCTAGCTTCACCTTTTGCAAGTGCTTCAATAAAGCAAGCGTGGTGTCTCTGGTTAAGCCGCTTTGCGATGACCACAAAAACACAATGTCCGCTAGGAGATACCTTGTTTCATTGAAGATGTGGATGATCTGAAATGAAGCTTCTATCAATTTCTTGAGAAAAAAATAATTTTTTCATATAGTTTGCCATATAGAAGACCACTATGATGGGCCTTGACTAAAAACAAAACATCTTTGGGCATCTTTTTAATAATTAAAGTAAAAATTCGACATACCTGTCTTCTATGTCGAGCATTCCCAAGAGCCAAGTTCTGCTGCAATTTGGAGATCTCTTTACTAAGATCCAGGGTCTCCAGCAGATTTAATATTCGGCCGAAAAGTCCGTCTTCCATTAACTGCTCGGTGTACATGGTGATAAATCTTTCGGCTTCAGGACTCACGTCGGCACGCCACAGAACACCTTTTCTGGCCTGCACCAGCAAACGAAGGGCGGCAACTAGCGACTTTCGACCATCGTAGTACAGTAGTATGGCGATCAAACCCCTAGAGAGCAAAACAAAATAATATTGTGCATGGTGAGGGGGTTATTTTCATCTCTTACCTCGGTAAACCTGGATGATACGGTCTTTGCAATTGTGCCGTGCAGAGAAGATCAAGAGCAGATAGCTCGTTCATATCAAACATATCGGATAAAATGAGTGCTTCCTGGTATAATTCCTTCGTGAGAGTTTGATGGACCGGATGAGCCCCTAAACGCTTCAACGTTAATCCTTCTTGAACGCCTTTCTGCAGTTCTTTCAAGCTCCAAACATTCTTAGGCTGATGATAAAAAAACGGAAAGTTGAGACGTTTTCTACAGCAAGACAAGAGTTCACTACTACTACTGTTACTTACGGGATTTTGAAGAAGTGCCATGAAGTTTTGCTTGTGCTTCCGTAGCACGGTTTCAAACTCCGATGAACTTCCTCTTTTCTCCGAAAGGTAGTTCAGGATTACACGGTGTAAGTCCTTGTAAGGAGCCCACAAATCTTCCGTTTTATTCACTGAAAATAATATTTCTTAAAATGTTTGATAACAATAACCTATGAAACACTTACTGTCAGTCATTTTCAACAGGTAGGTAGTCTGGTAGAGATCTTGAATATTTTAAATGCAACTTGCAAGAAAATGCATCACCTTTGGCCGTAAAAGCTCTCTGCATCCGTTATTTCAGATAGATTCCTTTTGGCTTTTCATTCACTGTGTAAGTTTTAGGATTTTCAATTTCTTTCTGGATCTGGAGAAGGCAGTTGCTTTGCTGCAGTTTTGGTTTGTTGCCGGTTGCGGGTTGCCGGTTCCAGTTAGATGATGATAGATTTATTTTTTATTTAATTCTTCTTCTTTTTTATTTGCGTCTGCGCATTCAGACGGAACAGTTATAAGTCATAGTTTAGTTTCAGACAGTAAAACATCCGGAAGGACTATAATACCGATTGAAGGAGCGGTGAAAGCGATAGAAATCGCCATTTTGAATCCTCCATAATTAAAAGTTTGGACATTGACAGTTGCCAATATGAAACGATACTATTTTATATTCTTTGAATAACATCGCAGTTGTGATATATCTATGTGTCTAGTTCTATTTGTGAGTAAGTTATTTTAAATAATCTTATTGGAAAATGGAAAATGGATGTATGTCATTTATATCATATCTATTAATACTCCAAGTATTGGATATATATGGTGTATTGCGTCAACCATTTTCAAACACCTTCTGACAGTTCTAGCTCCAGCTGTTTGGACGGTATTGTCACAAGTCACAACAAGAGGTTGATTCTTCTGTGGTTTAGTCTTTCTGGACGTTTTTAATTCAAAAACTACTAATCATACCTGGCCTCTCGTAAGCGATAATAGAGATACAGGCTCGCGGTTGAATTAGAGAAAAGTTGCACAATTTTATGCTCATTAATAATTTGAAACAAAATTTATGGAAACTTCACTTCAGGCGTGAATGTGATGAAATATTGAAATATGAAAAAACTAAAAAATGTGTGCGCATTGCGCATAAGAAGAAAGGTTTTTTTTTCTCATGAAGATGACTGACTAAAAAGACACTTAAGGTTATCGATCATTGGCAGATTCTCTCTTCTCTTCCTCATAATAGGGAACCTGTATTACCGACACTGACGCTTACCATTAGTGTCGGTAATACAGGTACCTTATCTCATAAAAATTCAAGAAAATCAAATGGCCATTGATTTAATGACCGAGCTAGTTTTACGTTAGGCGGGGAAGTAGCAAGGGTAATTTTTTTAAATAATTTTCTGTGGGGCATTGGACTGGACCTTGTGACTGGACATTGAGAAGTTCAAACTTTGAATGGTGAGAGGCCCCTTGATGAGAATTTTTGAATTTCTCCGAGTGGACCTTTCTGTGTACTAGGACAGCAGGACTGAGGCTGATGGTACTGTGTCGAAACTATGGAATCTTTTTTCCAGTTTTTGGTTATAGCCAAAAATGGGATAGTAAGCACTTTAATCAATCATTATTTAGTGGAAATAAGTCTTCTGAAGTTGTTCCTTTTTATATAAAGGGCGGTATTACAGATGAAACTATAATAATTGAGTTTATAAAGAACAGCAACAGTATTTTTATTAATTTTGTTATGAATTATTCGCTGTGTGGATTGTTTCTTAAAGTATAGTCCGGTATAATAAGTACCTCCTAATTTCTAGGGAGCATACAGGGGAGGTGAAAATAAACCTAGTCTCTCATTAAAAATTTCCTATAAAGTGTCCCTAAAGGGAGATACAGAGCCTCAAAAAGGTACACAACGATTTACTTTTTTGTAAATGGCTTAATGATTCTTTATGGCCTCTATAAAATATTAAAATTTCGTTGAATTAAACAGGTCGGTTCAAAAGTTACAGCCAAAAAAGTAAATCGTTGGGCACCCTTTTAGGGCTCTGTATCTCTATCTCTATCTCCGTTTAGGGACACTTTGGGATCTTTTTTTTTATGACAGACTAGGTTTATTTTGACCTCCCCTGTATGCTCCCAAGAAATTAGGAGCTACTTAACGGACATCGGTATAGGTACTTTAGACTTTATAGAAATAAACTTCAGTTACGCCCACCATTTCACACAAAGATTTTCTAATTCCTTGATTTTAGAAGCAAATTGGAAACTACGAATCCATAAAAATAGTTCTGGGCAACGAGTCCTGTGACTTGGATTCTACAATTTCACCATTATTGCTTGGATACTTACTGTACAATCAGTTTGTCACCGATGACAAGAAAATTCTAATTCTTCCAGTGTTAAACGTTTCCGAAGCGAATTTCCTTCTTCACACAGAAAACTGTTACGTTTTGAAAAAAGCAGGACTCGATATTGGTTCACTAATATTTAGGTAACTCTGGTACTTCAAATTTGAATTACAATAATAATTCTTGTTGATATAATTTCAGGGACCAGATCAAATTTGAAGAAATAATTACTCTGACTAAGGTTGAAACTTACATGGTGGACCATCATGTTTTAGGAAATAACGATAGTTGTTTAAAAGAAACTGTTGTGTCCATATTTGATCACAGGCCCCTGGACATAAATTCCGACTGGGATTTAAATAGAGTTAAAGTCTTATTGAACGAAGTGGGCTCATGTGCAACTCTAATTGCTGATGAAATTTTTAAAACGAAACCTGAAATCCTGACAGAATCTTTAGCTCGTCTTTTATACGGTAAATTGTATTATATATGTAGGTACTTGGTTCCATAAGATAATAATATACTCTTCCAGGAACAATTATTTTTGACACAGTAGCTCTGTTACCTGAGAATGGCAAGGCCAAACAACTGGATATTGAAATTGCAAAAAAAATCGAGGAGGTATATAAATTTGAGATTAACCGAGAGAAGTTATTCGATGAACTTTGGGCAGCTCACAATGATGTTTCTCATTTAACTCCTCATCAATTATTAAGAAAAGATCTCAAAGTAGTATTACGAGTACCGGTCCCAGGTTTACCTTATTTGTGCGAGAAGTTTTTACAACTTGAAGGTGCTTGCTTAGCTCTAGAAAAATTTGCTGAGGAATATGCGAGCGATTTAGTGCTTCTTATAGGATTAGAGGCCGTTAATGGTACTATTAAAAGAGGTCTGGCAGTTTTTTGTACAGGAAGACAAGACTCTTCAAGATTGAAAGATTTATTAATAGGTAAATTATTGGAAAAATCCAATGGATTCGGTCTCACAGAAGTTGATACGACACACAAAAACGTAAAATGTTACCATCAAGAGAATATACGAGCTTCGAGGAAGCAAATTATACCAATTTTGAAAGACTCGATTACCGAATTTAATAATCACAAACAAAGTTCTGATTTATAATTTGGGTGCATACATTTAGCATACTCAATCGTCCTGCTCCAGAATGATTCCAGAGCATTATTTCATCACATGATTTATGGAATAAGAAAATATTCTTAGAAAGTTATAAGAAGAATAAGACAGAGTAGCAGTTGCATCTGAGAATTGTGCTTTTTCATCCGTTTACTTAGTTTATGTTTGATATTACCAAAGGATGTTGTGAGTTTCCAAAATTGGTTGTTGTCCATAATTAAAAATACTATCCTGTACGGCGAAAGTATTTGTTTTGCTGGACTATAACTGCGGAGAATTTAATTTCTATTATCCTTGACAAATAGAAGGTTATTTTCACTGATGTCTGATGGTGTTGTTGCTGCCAGATTTCCCTTTGTTCACTTGTCTTAAGGTGATTCAGGCAGATTACCGTACATGAATCAGACTGGCAACATTGTGTCTGAATAGAGCCATGAAGCCATCCGGGAAAACAATCTTGACCAGGGGGGAGGGGGGACCCGACTGACAGTACAGCGAGGAGTGATTGATTTCTAGAATATCTTCCTAGGTCTGGAATTAGATAACTTTATAATCTCCAGGTGATTAGAACTTTTGTCACCTTTCAATGTTCACTGGTTGATGTTGTGGGGGTGTTACCAGTTCCATTACCCTTTGTGTGCTTTAAATTGTGAGCTTCTGCGTTAATTGTTCTTATTGTATTATTTTTGGCTGGGTCTTCAAGAGGATTGCTCTCTGGAGCTTCTGAGGGTTCATATGAGTCAGTGTTTCAAACAAGATATTTTTTTAAATTCTAAAATGAGTTCTTTCAATGGTGAAGTGAATTTTGACTTTTAGTAGTTTTTTTAAGTTAGTGTTTTGATAAAACAGTTTTGAGTACCTTACTAACTAATTACTAATAAATTGTGTATTACTTATAAAAGTGTTACTAATGTAAATTAATGGGAGTTTAATTTATTCTATCTGTTTAAACTCTTAGGGCCGGTTGTTCGTACGTCAGTTAAAAATTTTGAGATAACTACTGATTTTAAATTGCAAATTTTGAAAATACGGCGAATATAATTAATGATCTTGTATTTTTAATCAGTAATTAACTCTTCTTAAAGCGAGCAGAATTCATTTTCAGATATATCAGACCAATGGTTTGATAATACAGGGCATTTTAAAATCAGTAATTATCTCAAAATTTTTAACTGACGTACGCCCTTAATAATACAAAAAAGCTTGGGTGATTTTTCAGGAGGAATTTACTGTAAATTGGTGTTGTTATTTATTGTGAAAGACATGTAATGTGTTTTAATAGTCTTAAAGTCGTAATCTATATTATTACTTCACTGTACAAATCTTAAAAATTACTACACCTCACAATGTAAGATGATAAGGAGCAGGTGTTGGCACGCTCATCAGAGGACTGTTAACGTCCACCTCCATTACATCCAGTATGGGAGGCTGAGGCTGTTCCTGAGCTGCTCTTACCCTCTCCTGCAGTGTCTGGTACAGCGCGTGCACCCGTTCGCTGTGCTGATGTGTCGGCTGCAGCGCTTTCAGCAGCGTGTGCAGACGAGTGGCCGGCAAACGTGAATGAACGTGCCAAAGCAGACGCAGTAAGTGGCGAGTAACGTTGTCCCGCGACAGGCCGGCGAAGAAGAATTCATCGAAGAGGGCTGTGCAGAAGTCCTCTGCTGTGAATTCCTCCGGGTTGTGGATAAGAAGGGACACCAGCGAATGCAAGAACGGGTCCTCGAAAGCCCTGTCGTCCTTGCAGCTCCCCAGCACCGTCAGTATCCTGAGCAGGGCCACTCGATCCTTGACCCTGGCCACGTGCAACGTGTAATACATGGCGAGAATGCTGGCCACCGCGCTGTCCTGGATGTAGGCTTCGACGGCGTCGGGCAGCGGGCCGGCGTGCTCGATCACTGTTATGGCGGCTTCTCGCTCGTCGGGCGGCAGACGGGCCGACATCTGCCGCACCTGATCGTCGACCATCAGGGACATCAGAGCCGGCAGGAACTTGGTCACCACCTGCGAGTCCAGCTTGGGCTCTTTGAAGTCTTGCGAGTCGATCATGACCCACGCCGAGAGGCCGAGAGAGAGCATCCGCAGGAGTAGGAGGAGGATCGTGTTTTCCTAGAATGGTTGAAACGACTTTTATTGACGACAAACTCGGGGATAGGTTACTTACTCTGGGCATGCCCTCGTTATGAATGAGATGCTGGAGAATCTTGATAGCTGAAGTAGCGAGGAAATTGATAGCGTAAGGATCGCACAACGTCATCGACAAGTCTCCCAATACTTGCTCTTGCCCTCTTTTGACGTTGTCTAGAAATCCTTGTAATTCACGACTGCGTTTTATATCCACATTTCTTTCACGGATACAGGCATCCAAACACCAGGTAAACTTGTGACAAGGATCCACACAAATTATGTCTTGTACCTAAAAGCACACGCACGGTATAATTATTATTATTATTCTCAAAGGGATTAAATTAAATTACCTCTAAATCATGTAACGCCATGAGTAGTTCAGCTCGCAGTGTGCAATAATGAACATTTCGAGTTCTTAGAAACAGTGTCCGTAAAAACTGTAACACCATATCGTACAATTTTACACTAGTTCCAATCATATGCGCTAATTTTTGTACAACTTCACCCTGCCTTCTTATCTAAAATAAAATACAAATCCAGTCTTATCGGTCCCAACTGGCAGAACTACAAACCTTTGGAGACGGGCTAAAAAACTGTGTAGCAAGATTCGTGTGATCAAATAATACATTCTCTTTTTCGCTAATGTATTGACTTAACAGTGGCGACACTTCGTCTCCAAAAAGCGACTGATTATCTTTCCAAATTTGCCTCTTCACTTCAGTATCGGTATCATTGTATAACTCGCGATCTCTCACTAATACCTGTAAATTTATAAATTGTCCTTTCTTCACATGCAAACAATTTATTTACAAAATCTAATCACCTTTAGATAATGATCATCTATTTGTTGTGTATTTTTTAATATCGACATCACAATGGGTCTCAAAGCTTTCACTTTAACCACGGGGAAACTTTTCATCAGCAACTCTTTCAACTTTCGATCCCGGTCTTTTCCGTCCAGCTTGCCGATGTCGTTGATATGTGATATCAACTTCTCACGAAGTTCCTGGAACAAAAAAAACTCGCTGAAAATAATAATTACGTCATTTGTAACTGAAACTATTCCATGCTTGCGTTGATCGGATACAACTGTTCTGGAAAAGTATGGTCCTCTTTTAATGCTCTCTTGTAAACTTACTTCGACAACTGACATGTGGAAATCCAAACGACGAACTCCGTGCAAGTCCAATAAAGGCAACATCGGTCTGAGTGAAGGCAGCAGTATTCCATTTGTTACCTGGAAATAATAATTTAATTCAAGTAACTTTTAAACGTTTTCGCTTCAATAAATACACAGAATATGACAATCCTGTTTAACAGATTTGAATGGTAAAAGTTATATTTTGTTCGTAGCATTAGCAAAGCAAAGTGCATTATTGTATTTATTTTTTCAAGGCATTTCTTAAGGTTGGTAATTAACACCCTGTGTTCTCATCCACTAACCCCCCTCCTCTTTCTGTGCTTGTGTTGCTCTCAAATCCTCTCAGTGTTGCCACATGCAATCCGTGCCGCCATTCGTATAATTAGATACCTATCAATAATACCTACCATTTTCGTAATATTAGTGTAGAAAAACCCTACCTGATTATTAAAAAAAACAATGCCGAAGTGGGTATATAATCAATTTTAGTCGAAAATCGAAGTTAAGGGTCAATAATACCATTTGAAGATTTCCGCTTGTTTGCACTGTTGTATTAACAGTAAAGAAATTACGGGCCAGTTGCACATAAGCGAAGCAAACTCATGAGAGAGAAACGCGTAACACATTGGGTGGTATGAATAAAAGAGAGTATGTACTTTATGCTCGGCTTTTTGGAGTAGATACTTCAATTGGTATGAATAAAAACTATGAGTACTTACTCAAAATTTTTCATATGCCGAGTATTTACTCACCTATGGAGTAAATACTCTTATGTACATCTTTTTGAGAGTAGGTACTCAGTTTTGATATGAATAAAAAAAGTTTGTGCTCACGATGTATGAGTATCTACTCGATAAATTTGGAGTCTGCTGTTAGGCAGACTCCGCTTGATTATACTTCAGTTTTTGATGTGATGCAAGTGTAGGTGCCAGGTAATCATGGCTGAATTTATTAATAAATAATGCACGTAATCCTAAAATATATAAAAGGAGAAGAATCACAGATCAACGGGACTACAAAATACTATATCGTTTCAGTGAAGAAAGTGTAAATTGGATGTGCAATTATTTTTTTAATGACGACAGAATAGAAACTAGGGGTGGTGCTTTACCAAATAAAATGAAACTAAAGTGTTTTCTAAGATATATTGGAGATCCCGGCTTTCAATCTGGAGTAGGTGAAGATCTCGGTATACGCCAGTCAACAGTATCAAAAACTATTTCTGAAGTTATAGATGTAATATACCAGGTAGCATCTCAGTGGATAAAATTTCCGAAAACTAATGACCAACTTGACACCGCAAAATTACAGTGGCAGGAAAAATATAATTTCCCTACAGCAATAGGTGCATTAGATTGCACGCATGTAAGTATTAGAAAGCCACATTTACATGGCGATGAGTACATTAACAGAAAAGGATTTCCCAGCATCAACGTACAGGCTACATGTAATACCAGGGAGATCTTTACGAGTGTGGATGCCTCATGGCCGGGTTCTGTTCATGATTCAAGAATTTGGCGAAATTCGGAAATTTATCAAGAAATGCGACAAAAAAACAATGTTGTGCTCTTGGCTGATGAAGGATATGGAATAGCTCCTTGGTTAATGGTACCATTTAGAAACCCTGCAACTCCCGAAGAGATATCATTCAACAGATGTCACACTAGGGAGCGTGTTATAATAGAACGTTGTTTTGGACAAGTAAAACAGCGCTTTCCTATTTTACAAAATAAAATTCGGTTATCACTAGAAAAAGTTCCACGGTTGATTATATGTTGTTTTGCATTACACAATATTGCTAAACATTTGAACGATGACTTTAATTTTGAAGAACTAATAGAAGATAATAATAATAATCCACCTTTACCGAATCCAGCTGATGAACGCCAGGATCAAGTAAGAAGACTTGGACAGCAGAAGAGAATGCGTATAGCTAGGATTATACACAATAATAATTTACAGGAGGTAAGTAAAATAAACACACAAGTACATAAATGTAGTTTATAATGAAACTGAAACTATATTAATAATTCATGTTCAGAGTATGAAATCAGAACAAACTAAAAAACAATTTTAAAATCTTGTCACATAAAGTCTGTACACTGAGAGTTGTCTGTTGTGAGAACTAAGGATACATCATCTCGTTATGTTTCTTACTCCTTCTATTGCATTGCATAGTCAATCGAGTTAAAATGGGACGTATTGTCAGAAATACGTTTGAATCGTCAGCAATTCTAAAAAGATGAGCGAGAGTGAGACGGAAGTATCGACTCGCGTCTTGATACGCTTAGATTGATACGATATTACGATCGTCGCTACTCTCAAGTGTCAGTGTCAGCGGTAAATATACTAAATAAGGTTTTTGTTGTGATTTGAAACGTTTTTAATACGAAATTAGTAGAATTACCTGTGTTATATTGTACGGTGTGATAAACTATGAGTAACTTAATTTCGCGAATGCCTAAAAATCTATTTCCTTGTTTTGCCTGGGAAACGATTGAACTCTCTAGTACGTGGTCTTGTGGTTAAATTGCTGGAATATTTTACTTGCAAATAAGAAAACGGAGGTGTTATTCTTTCTTTTAAACGGCAACCAGCAGGTAGGTGACATGATATTTCTATCATGATGATAACAATAATTATTATTATCATTCTTATTTACTTGCATTATGTAATATTTGTTATCAAAAAGTTGCAAGGCTCTACTTCGTCAATAACTTGTCGAAATAATATATTTGTAGGATATTCATTATTCCTCAACACACGCCACTGACACGAACTGCGATACCACATCTGGTTCGACTTAGAAATAAGTGTACGATTCAAATCGAATTAAATGAAATTGTTTAGTCAGAATCAGTGCGGCATGACAACGGACAACTCTCAGTGTACAGAGAGTAGGTACCTACACCTATGTAATATTTTATAAAACGGTTCTACAACTTAAAAGTTAAATAACAACAAAATTTGCCATTTTCAAAAACTATAAATTAAAATACGTATATAATTCATCTTGATTTGGATCAAGTTCATCAGCATTGCTGCTTGGAATATCATCCTTTTCTTTACCAGTGCCAGTACTGATTATTAGATCTCGTTTTAGCTTGGCTTCCTTAAATTTTAAAACTTCTAACTGTTTTAACAGAACGAGCCTTTGTAGTTGAACATTTGTTAAATTTTTGGTTTCATCAGACTCGTATTTTTCTAAGGGATTAATTGATTTTGTTATTTTTTTAGAGAGTTCAGGAGCCTGTTTAGTTATCGTAGCAGATGAAGATGTTGGAGGAGTTTCAGATCGACTACTAGAACCACCAATTGAAGCCGCACCTAAAGAAATTCATTGTTACCTATATAATTACCTACATATCTTATAAATTTAATCAAAGCTTTTTTTAATTGGTATTATTATTATTATTATTGCCTACATTCAAAATATAATGTCTATTATATCAATAAGAAAAATAATAATAAATTAATAAATAATTAAATCGTTATACCTACCTGGGATTTTATTTAATACTGGATTCGTATCTCCTTCCATAATTTTTAAGAGTTCTTTTTCCCACGATTTTAACTTAATTTTCTTGTTTCCAGTCCTTTTTGTATCTGTTTTTGCTTTTAATCGAGATTTCATATTGTTAATTTTTTTTAGCAATTGTGATACTGTCATTTCTACTCCAAAAGTTGTTTCATACATTCTTTTAACAGATTCCAGGCTTTCATTTTTCATTTTCCTAGCAGAAGGCGTCTGCGATTTTTCAAATATAATTGGATGATCTTTTACTAGAGCTACAAATGCTTTCTGTGATTCTTCTCCCTCAGCCACATTTTCATCTTCAGAAGAACTCATGTTTTGTTAATAATTTTATTTATTTTATTTGATTATTCTTCAAATATCCAACACAACACACAGACAGATACCATACGACTGATTCAATCGACAACTGGCTTAAATTAATAATAAAATAGCATCAGGCAGGTGGTTCCCCGCTGTATTGCTTTGTACATATGAGTAGATGCTTTATATACTTGAGTAAGTACTCATTCGGCTAAAATAATTTTTATTCATATCAAAACGAGTATGTTCTCCGAGTTAGGAGCATCTACTCATTAGTAGATGCTCATACTCTGCAGTAAATACTCTGAGCAAATACTCGTTTTTATTCATACCACCCATTGTCTAGAGAACTTAATAGAACGGCTTGCTGCAGAATGTGGCAACACTGAGATGATTTCAGCGCAGGGCAAGCACAGAAACTGATAGGGAACCTCAGGGTGCTAATTGGCAACCTTAGCAATAAAAGTCTGAATCTTCACTTTTTCCACTTTGTTATTTTTTTACGTTTTATTTAGTATTTGGGTAATCCTTCATTGGGTACAACTATCCTAAGATAAAAGAAGTTACCCTTGTTCCTTGTATCACTGGAATCGGTAACCTGATTGTTGAAGTAAGTACACTCACCTGGAACTCTTCAATTGCCTTCAAAGGATCTGTGCAACTGGTTAATGAAGTTTTTAAAAAACTTGGACCATTGATTGCGAGGGCTTCTAAGGGGAACTCTTTGGTAGCCATTTGAATTGGAATTAGAAGTACTGAACTGTTTCTGCTGTCTTCTAAATTTTATGGTTTTTGCACTTCATCAAATAGATAATTGAGCTGTATTATTTTGCACTGTATATAAAGTATGTTTACTTTTAATTATTATTATTTACCACACGTCACGGGTTTCATTTCAAAACAAAAACCAACCGAGAAACCGTGCACACTGCACTGCACTGCACACAGCACAATGCACAATGCCACACAATGCACTAATGCCACAGTGTATAGAGTCCGGTGCCTGGTGACATTGACATTTCAGCCAAAAAGAATTAACTAGAGAGGGGCTAATCCGTAGTGAAAAATTGGTAGGGAACCTGCATTACCGACACTAACGCTTACAAGTAAAGCGTCAGTGTCGGTAATACAGGTTCCCTAAAAATTGACACCAATTAGCGCTCTCCTCCAGTCTGGCAAGAACTAACCTTAGCCGGCACACAAACCACAGATACTGTTGTTAGCCATTACGCCGCGTCCTAGCTGCATCCGGGACTGCGTTGCGTGCGTTGCGGGGAACGATTAAAATAAAACACATGCAAAGCAATGGGAGTGTCCTCAGTAGACGCGTTTGCCCGCAAAGTCGTACGATAAAACGACACCGCAACGCACGCATTGTTTTAAATTGAAATATTTAGTTTTTTCATCTGTCAAAATCTCGCGATTTTTGCGGCGGGCAGGAAATTTTTTGAATTTCGATTGCCTTCGTGCCAAAGCGAAACATTTTGTGCAATAAGAGAAATCTATTTTACAAGAACAAGAGTCAAGGTACACTGGGAATGTGAAAATGTCTCGAATTTAGGCTTTTAAAGTAAGTATGAGGTCTATTAACTTCTATTGTAGACCTTTTTATATTTAACCTATACCTGCTATTTATCTATCAAATCTATACCTATTTCTATAGATTACTTGCGTCTTATTGTTTTTCTCTTAAATAACATGTTTCTTTCTGTGATTTTCAAGTCTTTCAAGCTCCAACAACCTACTGGTTTCCAAATTAAAACGTATTTAATCTGAAGCTGCACCAGAAATAGTTGGATTGGAAACCATTTTCTCGCCCGCACCGCACGCATTCAGTTAGGACACACTCAAAATTTCTCGTGCGAGTTTGCGTTGCGTGCGTTCCCCGCATCGCACGCAACGCATTACCCGGATGCAGCTAGGACACAGCGTTATGCAATCAGATCCTATCCTATATTTAGCCTTGATATAAACGTCAATTAAATAGCATATTATTATTATTAATGAGCGATTATGAAGCCATTATTTCACGAGATGATGATAATGCCACAAGTTTTAACGAGTGGCATTGTCATCATCATCAAGTGAATAATGGCCATAATCGTGAATGTAATACTATGCTTTTTCTACTATTTTATACAGGGTGTCCCATAATATGTGGGCCATCTCCCGGATTTGGGTGAATTTCGTAAAAATAAATGAAAAAATAGCTATAAAATTAATTCCTCAGAGACACCCCTACAAAGATATTAGCTGTTGAAGTTGAGGGTAGAAAATCAATTTTTTGCAATAACTTTTTTATTTCTTGACCGATTTTGATAATTTTTGGTTTTATTTTGTATTATTTTGGACTGTTTAGAATAGTGTTTCATAATCTTTGGTAGCACATACATAGACCTCGGGATGGCATAACCCTCTCATTCACTTGAAATAAAACAATAAAAATAATAATTTTACAGTTTTTTAAGGTGTATTTTCTTTTTATTTGACATTTTTTACATAAAAAATGTATATTTATTTATTTCGATAGAGCGAACCGTTATCGAGATAAACGTCCTTCTAATAGGTGATGCGTCGCAGGAACTTTCTAAATTTCAAGTAAATTTCAACAAGATGGCTGACCTTTGACAGTAAATTGAGCAGGAAACAAAACAATAACTTAATTAAATACACGTCAGTGTCAAAGATTTCATTTCATGCAGATTCAATTCTAACTGTTTTTCTGCATATTCAGCGTTTGTGTAACTCATTTTAAAATCAGTTAGAATTGAATCTGCATGAAATGAAATCTTTGACACTATTTGACGTGTATTTAATTAAGGTTTTGTTTTGTTTCCTGCTCAATTTACTGTCAAAGGTCAGCCATTTTGTTGAAATTTACTTGAATTTTAGAAAGTTCCTGCGACGCATCACCTATTAGAAAGACGTTTATCTCGATAACGGTTCGCTCTATCGAAATAAATAAAGATAAATTTTTTATGTAAAAAATATCAAATAAAAAGAAAATTAACCTTAAAAAACTGTACAATTATTATTTTTATTGTTTTCTTTCAAGTGAATGAGGGGGTTATGCCATCCCGAGGTCTATGTATGTGCTACCAAAGATTATGAAACACTATTCTAAACAGGCTAAAATAATACAAAATAAAACCAAAAATTATCAAAATCGGCCAAGAAATAAAAAAGTTATTGCAAAAAATTGATTTTCAACCCTCAACTTCAACAGCTAATATCTTTGTAGGGGTGTCTCTGAGGAATTAATTTTATAGCTATTTTTTCATTTATTTTTGCGAAATTTACCTAAATCCGGGAGATTGCCCACATATTATGGGACACCTGTATAAAAAATAACAAATTTTAATCAAAATAATTTTTTTACTGCTTGGGACAACTTTCAGAACCGAGTACCGATTGCGCACGCGTGGATTCTGAGAAAATTCAGTTATCATTCCTATACACCACAGCTTTGCCTCTGTTTATGGAATTTGCACTTGTAAGCTTCGATTGATCCACGAGCGAATATTATGAATTGCTAGTTGATTCTAATAAGTAATCAAAAAGTTGATTTATTTGCAGATAACCTTCAACTAAATATTGCATTTTTGTACAACTGCCATTAAAAGTCACACTTTTAACGTCAGCTGACAGTCTTAAAAGTGATTCTTTACATGAAAGTGTGTATATTTTTAACACTGGCATCGTTCAAAATATTTCTATCTACTTTTTCCGTACATTCTCTTTTTGCACTACATTTTCTCATGATGAAATTAGACAAAATTATAGGTACCTAATAAGATTTTTTTGTACAACTGCCATTAAAAGTGACACTTTTAACGACAGCTGACAGTGTTAAAAGTGATTGTTTACATGGAAGCGTGTTAAAAATATTTTTAACACTAGTGTTAAAAGTAATTCTATCTACTTTCTCTGTACTTACATTCTCTTAACTACATTTTCTCATGATGAAATCAGGCAAAATTATAGATGATAAGATTTTTCATATTCTCTCTATTACTGGCAAACATATTAATAAAACATAAGTACCTAATAGTCGAAACATAGGCAAACAAAGGCTGGACTCCAATTAGGTATGCATTATCATTCAGATATCAAACAGGATCTTTGTTAGATTATGCAGTAAGAAAAGAGAAACTGTTATTAGAAGTGAGAAAGTCAATTGATACCGGAACTTTGATAGACCTCATTGCAACTGGTCTGCCAATTTTTGTAGCTGACAGGATTGATAGGGAAACATTGGAAGATACAAAAGATCTATATAATGAAATAGGTAAGTTGGAACATCTTGTTTACAAAAAAAATAACGAAATAAAAATAAGTAAAAACTATAACACCGAAAAAAAAATACCATGTAAAACTTGTAAAGATAAAGGCAAAGGTACACGTTTCCACCCTGAGGCTGAATGCTGGTTCAATAGCAGAGATAAAATAAAAAATGTTAACAACTCAGTATTAGAAACTGACTTGAATAACCAACATCAAAAAAACTAGACGAACTAAAAATTGGACCTTATAAAATTGTAGAAAAAATATCGAACACAATATTCAAAATCGATACGGGCCACAAGAAATCAACACTAAAACTGTTCCATGTTACAAAGCTTGTTCCAATTCTCAAAGCTGCAGATCCAAATGGAAATGAAGACTAGTAGCAATTTTGGTAAACAAAATTTTTTCTTTGAGGGGGGGAGATGTAAGGAAATATTTCCCTCATTTTAGTTTGAATTTCCCGCACAAGTACGACGGGTCAATAAAGCAGCTATCAGATAAGGCAGACCAGTCGCAGATATAAAATAATAATTAAATATTAAAATTAAGAGTATGTACCTAACTACCTAATATAATAAAAATTGTTCTTTAAGTAATTGTATAAACTCCTAACCGGGTGAATTAAAAACATTGAATGTTGTTTCTTTGTTTGTTTACAGGTTTGTAATAATTATATTATGATGTACATTATAGTTATTAGTTATTAGTAATAAAAACTTTGTTTGTTTACAGAGAAACTATTCTGTCATTTATTTTAACCCGAAAGAAATTATTAAAATTGATTTCAAGGAATAACCAAGCATTATACGTATAACAACTTCATGCAGCAATAATAATAATTTCAGCAATGGATTAGCTTTAAGAAGTTTTACCTATCTATTAAGGCACTTTTCAACTTAATTGATCAGATCTGAAAGTCATGAAATGCACCCTGCTCTTCTTCTTCTCAAGATTGATTTCCATATTCTTCACCCTCCCATTTTCAGCACAACAACCGTTCTGTTTCTGCTAAACTTGATTCAATAAAAACGTGAATTAAATTATAATTTCTGATTTTTGACACGCAACATCACTTATTACGATTGATGTTTAGTTTTAGATTGTTTTGTTCTTTATAATAATTTATGTATGGCAACCATGAATGCGAGGATGGTAGTTAGTTCCTGCCAGGTTGGCACAACACAACTTATATACAACAAAAGAGTAAGATAATCTACGAAAAAGGTCATATTTGCATTAAAGACAATGGCGTAGAAATTATTTATTAAAAAAGGTAACACATGTCCAGATCTCCGCCACTTGGATTAAATGACTTTGCATTGGGGGGAGGATCACATCATGTGCCCCAATTAACACAACTACTGTTCAAAATTTCAAATTATTCCAATCAGCCAATTTTGATATATTTTAAAAATAAGAAATTTATTTCATTACAATACTTTCATTACAAATGAAAGTTTCAATCTTACTTGTGTTTCAAATGTTTACATTTATGATGTTGCGTGAGATTATATTTATTTTTGGTTTCATAAGAACATTCCTCACACTTGTACACTCTGCCTTCTTTTGTATGTTTAATTCTGCGATGTTGAGTCAAATTGCCTTCATATCTCGTTTCATAAGAACACTCCTCACATTTATACACTTCCGCTTCTTTGGAATGTTTATGTTTATAATGTTTGTTCAAATGACTTTTATATTTTGTTTCAAAAAAACATTCTGGACATTTGTACACTTCACCGTCTTTTAAATGCTTACAGATGAAATGTTGCTTGAGATTTTGTTTATTTCTGGTTTCATATGAACACTCCTCACACTTGTACACTTCGCCTTCTTTTGAATGTTTAATTCTGTTATGTTGGGTGAGATGGCCTTTAATTCTGGTTTGATATGAACACTCCTCCTCACATCTATAAACAGTACCTTCTCGTGAATGTTTAATTCTGTGATGTTGGGTGAGGTTACCTTTTCTTATTGTTTCATAAGAACACTCCTCACATTTGTACACTGTCGCTTCTTCTGAATGTTTAATTTTATGATGTTGGGTGAAACTGTCTTTAATTCTTGTTTCATATGAACATTGATCACATTTAAACACTGCAGCATCTTCAGAATGTCTAATTCTATGATGTCTGGTGAAATGATATTTATTTCTGGTTTCATAGGAACATTCCCCACACTTGTATATTTCGCCTTCTTTTGATGAATGTTTATTTCTATGGTGTTGGGTGAAATTGCTTTTACTTCTGGTTTCATAAGAACATTCTGTACATTCATATACTTCACCTTCTTTTGAATGTTGAAGTCTATGATGTCTGGTAAAATGACCTTTGATTCTGGTTTCATAAGAACACTCCTCACACTTGAACACTTCACCTTCTTTTGTATGTTTAATTCTGTGATGTTGGGTGAGGTTACCTTTTCTTATTGTTTCATAAGAACACTCCTTACATTTGTACACGGTCGCTTCTTTTAAATGTTTATGTTTATAATGTTGAATCAAAGACTTTTTATATCTTGTTTCCATGGAACATTCGTCACATTTGTACACTGTGGCATGTTTTGAATGTTTAATTTTATGATGACTGATCAAGTTGCCTCTAATATTGGTTTCATAACAACACTCATCACATTTATACACTTCATGTTTTGAATGTTGGCATTTAAAATGTTCGAGAAAGTAAGCCCTATTTGAAGATTGATATGGACATTCATTACATCGATACACTTCTGTACAATGTTTGTGTACACGCTTATAATGTTTGATGAAACAAAACCTCAGGTTTGTCTTGTACGGACAATGCGCACAATTATACTTTGCGACGACGTGTTCTTCACTTTTACTCCCAGAAGAGCAATTGAAGTTATCATCCGCAAAAACAGAGTCACCTTCGACAAGTCTGGCAGCACTGCCTGTGTCCCCCAACAGGTCCCATTCTGGCTTGTGCTCTTCAATGTGGACTTCTTCTTTTAATGGCACATTTTCTACTGGTACTGGTAATTGCCACTTATACTCCAAGTCCTCTGTCTCCTTTTTTATCGGATAAGAAGAGAAAGCCACCTCCTTACCAGAACAATAATAATTGTAGGTGTCAGAGATTTTGTGACAATCGCCCTCAATTTCATTTTCACACTTCAAAGTTGAGACCAGGAAGGGAACAAATTTAATATTATCCTCGTCCTTGACTGTTTGATTTCCGATCGTTTCTTCTTCATTTTCAGCACAATAATTGTTTGCTTCTTCAGAACTCATGATGCTTATTAGCGCTTATAGTCAAGTTCCTCTGTAATTTTACAAAAAAATCAAAAAATCAAAAATGATAAAATATCAAACCAAAAATAGGTTAGTTAGTTAGTTACCTAGTTCTTCTTCTTTGTTATAGATATTTTAGCAACGGGCTAAGGTTAATTATTCGACCAATCAGCTTGCGGCCGCAAATACGTCACACGGACGACTCGTTTAAATCAATCGATATTGAAAGTAATATTATGAACATATTTTTTGTTCCTTGAAATGAATTTTACGAGAGTATCGTGGTGGCATCTCTTAATAACCAGATCTGCAAATTGTTTATGCAGTTTTCTGGCTAAATACCTAATTAATATGAAAGCAAATAAGTGCTCTTCATGAAAAGTTCACCTTTATTTAAATAGTTCAGAAAGATCACCTAAATTAAATTATTATTTTTAAACGACTGGGCGTTATGTGTGTGTACATTAAACGAGATGCGATAGCGGCGCAACGACATTAATAGCTGAACTCGAACACTCGAACTCGAACACTGTCGACTGTCGAGTAAGAACATGCCACGCTCAAGACTACTTCGTGCTTTGTTATTACTACTCATCTGTTGTTTTTTTTTATATAATCAGCATGCCACAAGGATGGTCTGCTTTGTACCTTGGAAATTAGAATTTCTCTTGATTCATTAGAAAACTTCTTTGTGTGATTACTGATTACCACTCCTATTTAATTTCGTTAACCTACAAATTTGCAATAATTGCCCTTTACTAGTTCGATCATGATAAACAACTAAACACAGAACAACGCTGGGTCATTATTTTATTTACATCTGGGTAATGGGTATCCTACAGTTTCACTATGGCACCTATATAGAGGTGGAAGAAAACATACATATAGGAACACCAGGAAGGTGTTGCAAATGCAAGAGTAGCCCCAGAGGTGGATTTACAAATGTGCCGCCTATTAGGTTGTCCAAGATGCTGTCAAAATGGATTCAATATGGCCGCCTGTAGAACTGAACAGCTCTTATTGAAAGTGGTGTGGATTATTAAGATAACATTATTTGTTTATTTCTTTTTTATATACTTAAAAGTTGAAGCCTTTTAAAAGGTCATATACAATCTCTTATTCCCTATTAAATTGGTTTTGGGTTAAAAATGCCTACCGCCTGCTGTTGTGTTGTAATAAAGTGTGGAATCCGTGGAGATCGGCGATTTTGAGCATCGCAAAGATCTCAATGAACTTTCTAAAAAAGACGTGTGAAATGGCTTCAAGCAATTAGAAGATCTGATTTATCAGAAACAACCTAATATGCCAGGGTTTGCAGCAAACATTTTTTGTCTGGTAAGCTGATACCTACTGATACGCATTTATGTAATAATATGTACCTACCTACCTAATCGGATATTTTTTCCTGTAGATGTAAATGGACCTCGTTATGCAATAGGGAACCAACTGACATTCTGCGAAAAAATGAGATAATTTGTATTTCTAGCTCAACTAGGGTTCTAAACGTTTTGCAATAGAGGAGCCAAGTGTTGGAGCTCTGCTTACACCATCTATTAATCACATGCACCAACTGAAAAATTTAGAAGGCATGTAGGTACTACATTTTTACTACATCAGTAATTTCTCATTTAACTCAGTTGTATTTCTGTTGGTTGGTTCCCTATTGCAAAAGGGGGTCCAAATGCAATGTTATAACGATGATAAAAAAATACTCTGTTCACTTCAAATTTTTGATTTCGATATTTAAATTTTAGGAAAACCATCAGCATTAGTTGATGAAAATTGAAAACGATCCTGACAGGTTTCCTTCTTTGGCCATGGGATATAATAACTCAGATGTTGCTTTAAAAAGGGCTAAAGATGATCTGCTCAGAAAGAATACAATACAGAGTTGAGAAAAGAAGAAAAAGTTCAAAATGAGAGTATTTCGGAGGTACTTAATTTGTGATATTTTTTGAGTTTATTTATTTATTAATTTCGTTAACTTGAGAGTTTTTATGTACCTAGGTGACAAATCATGGAGAGTCCTCCAGTAGTGCTGTCGCCAATCTGCAAGATGATGCTGCTGGCAGAAAGTGATAAAACAGATTCAAACCATCTCTGTTCTGTACAGGAGATGACATAACACAAATGTTACCTACTGTCTTCTAGTGGCCTAGATATTCAGGGTTGGTGCCCTTTTTCTATTTACGAAAGTTTTTTTTTTAATTGTTAAATATTTATCTGTTATTTTATTCCAACTTAATTTAATTATGACTTGAAGTTGCGTTAAAAACCTTTCGCACATCAATCTCATAAATACAGTATTCTTATGCGTTCATTCAATTTTGAATACTTTCACCGTTTTTTAAATTGGCTTTCTGAATTTTTTAGTGACACAATCATATTAGTACTATTATAGTATTATTAAAGTTACCTACTGTAAAAATTTCAGTCTCCAATAAATTAATATATAAAATAATAATTGTGTTTTTATAAAACTGTAATTTTATTGACAACTTTGTAATGAGCACCAGCTTATGTTACAATAAAGTATTTATAATAAATAAAATGTATGTTTCTGAAGTTGTTGATTTTTTCTACAATTGATATGTTATCCCCATGCTGAAGCTATTATGAAGTTTCATAAACTCAAAATAATTCTTAAAAACAATTATCAAGATTATAATAAAGGTTTAAAAACACAAGTATAAAAGATATACTATAAAATTTATAATAGTACATTAATAAAATTAGTTGATAATGTAAGGGATTATGGTAGGAGTGATAATGGTGATTGACCTTCAATGGCAGGAATTTCGTCAACAGAATAAGACGGCGCTTTTCTACATTGGATTTTTTATTTAATTCCATTTCACTAAGTCGAACAATTGGAACTTCTGATATTTTTGGAACGTTCTATGCTGCCACAGCATCTGTACACGATGAGATGGTTTTTGTTCTGTGATTATGCTCCACTGTGAACAGCAAAGCAGCAACATGACTACAAACTTCAGAGAGCCCAGCCATGCAGGTGCAATGGCCACAATTTATGGCACCGTCTTCTTCACAGATAATTCAAGCAAGCAAGGCGGTTTGTTCATTCGTTGAGAATGCTTTACCCTAAACAAAAAACAATACATTAATAAAAACAAGTTAATGATCAAGATATTTTATTGCTATGGGTCATAGGATAGTATTTTCATTTTACCTTTCCAATGAAGATCACACATGATTAGCAATTTGCTTCAATCCCATTAAATGCAAAAGCCTGCACTTGTAGCCGCTTAAACTTTTATAAGCCTTCGTTTTCCTTTGTATAAAAACTGTGTGGCTCAACACTAAATACGACACGATGTCTGGTGCAGAAACAGGGGGTCCAGGATCCTCTGGAGTTAAGAAAAATGGATCAACGCCGTTCAAGATCCTAATTTTTTCTTTATAGCGAACCATAATGTCGGAAGCACCACTTTCTAAAGATAACAGGTAATCATACTTTTCTTAGTAACATCACTGTTATTGTAACTGACAAAGCACACACACTGAATAACAGTAAACTTAAGATATAGCTCGATGTTCGAATTGATTATTTCGAAATGTTATAAATAAAATAAAACTTCTCTAATTGCCGCGTGCTGACTGTTCTGGTTCGATGATTTGCGTTTGTGTTTCTACAGGCCGCCATTTTGACAGTTGAAAGGTCACGTGTTCTGGACAACCTAATAGGCTGAATCAAATCGCCGCCTATTATTGTATTATTTAATCCCCGTCGCACGCAGAATCCCAGGGTCTTCTCCCGCGAAATTTTTTAATTTTTTGCTAAAAAAGTAATAAAAAGATCATAAAAATGCCAAAATGTTTATTCTGTAACAAGTGATGCTGCTTGTAAATGCAAGCCCAGGGCCCCCTCTCGAAAAAGCGCCGCAGGCAAATTTTTTTTCAATATCCAAGGTCACGTAAGTTCCCAGCACTCGAAAATATTTTTGGTCTTCGAAAATTTGCCGCCTACAAAAATTTGCCGCCGTAGGCTATAGCCTACCTAGCCTAATCGGAAATCCGCCACTGAGTAGCCCCCCAAAAAAAATGGCACTAAAATCGGTTTTAGAAGTCCGGTCCTGGCTAGAATCACGGATAAATATGTCGGGTCGCAGACGCAGAAGTAACAAGCACTAGTTGACGACAAGGTCAACCGTTTTGAAGCGTACAGAACAGGATTGGCACCGGATATAGCTTTCTCATATCGTATACCTACAGGCTATAGGGACTGATGTCAGGCTTTTTGGAATGAAAATGCACAATTTAAAATAATAATCGTGCTACTCTTAATCTCGAAGATATTCCTTGCCCTGAAAGTGAAGAAAAAAATAGAAATTCGACCGTAGTTCCAAAGAGGCCTTAGTGGTGACCTTGATATTAGTTTGCAATGGCTGTTTTTAGCTTCTTACCCAGGCCAAAATAGTAAACGCAATTGGTGTGTATCGTGGCATTACCTACATTCAATGAGAAAAAAAATTGAAAAAAGGAAAATAAAAACTAAATATGCAGCCATTGTAATAATTGAAGGGCTCAGTGCAAAAACCAGTCAACTCCATTTTTTACTAATTTTTTAATCCAAGACATTCAAATTTTTTTTTATGTGTCTGAGTAAAATTTATCTTTCAGTTTATTATTAAATCACTGCCAAGTCCCAATATTTAATGGTCAATTTTGTTCGAATCCAAACTTTGTCAAATAACATTTTTAGAAAGTTTTATTTTTTTATTTCCCACAAATTATGAAAAATGGAGTTGACTGGTTTTTGCACCGAGCCCTTCAATTAGTATTGCAGGGCACAACATTGAAAACTTTGATGAAAACTTACAAACCATAAACTTTTCAAACATCATAATTCACCACAGCGATTATTATGTAACAGATTAAGATCAGTCATCAATTGATTGCACTAATCCTGATTACAATCTTAGTTCTTTTTTTGTTACCCTCATTGTTACCTCAGCAAAAGTTCAATAAGTAAAATCATTTTTGTTTCAATTTAGTCGAGATTTATATTTAAAACTACCATTTTCTTTTACTTAGTGTTAACAAGTAAATGTTTCAAATACATTTGCAACGTAAAAATAGTATCATCTACTACTAACTCTGCCGTATTAAGCTTCTTCAAAGTCTTTTCAATTCTCTCCAAAGTCTCACGTTCTGGTGGAGTGATCAATTCTTCAATCTACAAAAAAAATCCAAAACAATAAACAAAAGAATTTAAACAAAACAAGTAAACAATTACCTCGGACAGTTGTTCCTCGGTGGCCCCCTCTTGACTCAGCCCCATCGCAATGGTATCTACACGCTGCTTTTTGTCAATAATTCTTTTATTTCGCTCCTTTTCATGATTCCGCCTGATGATCATATTGAACAGGGTTTTGTAGCACATCTCCAATACGTTGTTAACGACTGTGTTAAGGCGGACATAGAAAACATAAAAGAACTTGTTAGTGCCTCCAGAGGAAGACTGTCTCTCCTCTTGTAGTTGCAGAAAATTATGTTCATAAAGCAGGTATGATAGGTGTTTTGCTTCTTTATTTGCTACCTGAAAAATTTAAAATGAAAGATTATTTTTTGTATTTCTTTTTTGACAGTTTAACAACAGAGTTTTAAAAGAAACATTATTGGTTTAACAACTTGTACATATAATATATACCTTAGCAAGTTGTTGAATTTTATCGGGATCAATATATTGGTTATCACGGACCAATTTGAATATCCTGGCCGCTTTCGTGTCGAATTTTTCCAATATGACTTGTTCTATTGTATCCCACGCGTACAGAGTGAAAGCCTCCTGCATATCTATTTGCAAAGAGCCACCACCCGCTTTCCCAGCATTTCTGATTATATTATTACTATCCTGCTCTGAAAAGGCCACAAGAAATATTTACATAATATGTTTATGTCTAAATACACAGAGATATATTATATTATTAAAGTAATACGTTATATACCTAGTAAAGTGATATATTGATCAAAATAGACCAAAAGTTGTTGTCTAGTATTCTGTTTCCTCACAATATCCTTCACTTCGACAACGGGGATTGGATTCGAAGCACTGGCCCAAGGCTCTGTTCTAATATACATCTGCTGCAGTAACAATTTTACAAATTCTCCAGCGTTTTCGTCTAACCGATTAGTAATACCAGTCACAATCAGTTTGTCTCGCATGTCTTGATGAAACCGATCAAAATTGGTAGTCCAATGGATATCTTTATCCGGCAGTTGATCTGCAGTGATATTCCCCAATTGGTATGCTTGCAAGATCTTTAAATCAATAGACGGATGAGAGAAAGAGTTTTCAAGATGTATTGTTAAATCTGGAACCATCGCTTCTCCATCTGGGGTGGGCATTCGAATTAAATACTTAGCGACTATTAGTGAAATCAGCTTCTCTTTAACTTGGGCAAGTGTAATGTTCTTCTCTTCGGTGGCGTTGAGCCTGTTTGCAGTTCGCACAATCAAATCGGATGCCGTGCAATAGCCTTGCTGTAAGGTTTCCTCTAATATGACCTCCGATTCTTCTCCGAATTTCTTCTTAATCAGGTTTAAATATTTGGGGTACCTGAGCATAAGGAAAGCGGTTTCCGGTACTAGGGTATAGTTCGCTATGTTTGGATTTTTGTTGGGTGTAAATGAAACGAGTCTGTATTTTATTAAGACACACAGAGCCTCCTTTACCTGTAACAATAATAATTGAGACAACAGACTTTTGGGAGCATGTTTATTGAAAAGTTGATTTTCCGCTTACCTTGGAAAGAGGTAGCTGTGTAGATTTGGTAATATGTAACAGAGGAACGGATCCGCTTCGAGACAGATAATCAACCACTTTGACTACAACTGGGCCAAACCTTTCCGCAACAACTAAAGAAACTACTTTATTGTAATAGTAAGACATCATTTTGCTTTAAAGGTGAGACCTGTCGACCTGTGATAGATTTCACTTGAAACTGGTACAATAAAAATTCTTCCAAGAATCAAAATGTGTCAAAATTACGACATAACACACATGATTTTTTAAGTGTGGAAGCTTAATTAATAAATCGTTTAATTATTATTAATAATTAAATTTATATTTGGAGTAACTGCAAGAGACTGTTATATTTAAAACAACCAAAATAAAAATAATTACACCACTGCTAGAGCGCCGATAAATTTACAATACTTCGCATGCGCATGAAACACGTTTAGAAATTCGGATGGTGAGTTTAAAAGTAAAAGTAGATTTTCTCTTACAATAAATAAAACAAAAACTGTCTAATGCCTCATAAATGCGTAATTTAGGGTTTTTTGCTATAAATTTTACTAAAATTAAATAGCCATAAATTCAGTATTATGCAAATTATCGACTCTATAGCAAAGTGTAGTATTACGTAAATAACCTATAAAGTTGCACGTTGACACTTCTTCTTTATTTTAACTAGAACAGTTACCTCTGGTCTCGATTATGAGCTCGTAAGCCACTAATTTTTGTTCCAATGTTTGTTCAATTAAAAATAAAAATAATTTAAATCAAAGTCGATGATATTCATTATTATTAATCTTTAATACTACGGTTATTAAAACTTGACCAGACTTACAGAATCAAAAAAAAAACATGAGTTTTTATTTCTAAAATACCTAATAATATATTATTGAATATAACAACGTGACAACGTCGCAAAACGCAAAACATACAATTATATTGAACTGTCCATAAATGACATTGTTGACATTTTGCTTATGATCTCACGTCTTTGCTGTGATTTGTGAATTCTTCAACTTATTAAAGTTTATATCGAAAATGAAAAACCATTTTTAGCAGTTATCATGTTGTATATTTTATGATTAAAATATAATTACTTTTATTAATATTCGTTTATTAATCTTTCTTCATCTTACATGTTCGACATCTCGTGCCTCTCTGCTAGGGAACCTGTATTACCGCTTTACTATAAGGGTAGCGCATTCACTCGTTGACGTTTACTACACACGGTTATGTTTGAACAGCTGGATGTCATATTTTTGGCACATTTGGTCACAGGCGTAGCTATTAAGTGGAAAAAAGCGAAGTTTGAAAAATGAAACAAAATAATAACACGAATAGAAATCGATAATCCTCTTTCAGTGGGTAATAAAAACAAAATTACGGGTTTATAGGATCTACGAAGCTGTAGACTTTAGTATCTAACACGTAGTTACTGAGAAAAATACGTTTTAATACGCGGACTTAATAACAAATTATGTGAATTTTTAGACAGTTGTACGTTCATGGAAAATTTGACGTTTATGAAGTCAGATTTGACATTCCCAACTTTTTGTGAGAATGAAAATGCGCTACCCTAGTAAAGCGGTAATACAGGTTCCCTACTCTCTGCCCGTTGGCAGCGACCCCTGCCATCAAGTTAGATCATAAAGGGTCGTTCACCTCCACAACCTTTATGAGGCTGGTTCACAAACAAACAACTTACAAGTACAACTAAAAGCATATTAATATTAAAAGACCCACATATAACATATCCTACACTCCTACACATTTAATTTAAGAAAGAATTAAAACTGGTAAAACGAGTACGATCATCAATTTGGACCAAAAGTTGAGCTTTAAAGTGTTTTTTTTTTGTAAATTTATTAATCGTCCGCAATTTTCTTTGCTTATATCGTCTATTAGTGTATTTTTTAACAAAAAAATACACTATTGAGGACGACATCACTTTTTTTAAGGTAATCTTGCCCCCTATACAGGGTGTCCCAATATTCCATGGACATGGAGCAACCACAGATTACTGAGGTAAAAAAAATTCGCTCGGACCAAACTTATCTCTATACCAAAATGCTTCGTTTGTCCGCTAGAGGGCTTAAAGTCTTTTGAAAATTTTAGTTTTTTTGAAATAGCTCAAAGTCGGCTGATTCAAATTCGATGAAATTTGGTAGGTAAATGTCTTATTGAAAGTGCTAATTTCTGATGTACATGATAATTTGACGGAAACCCGGGAAGGGGTGAAACTACCCCTACCCTCCATTAAAATCGATCGTAATTGTTGATAGGGTAGCAGGAACGCTGTTCATGTTTTTTTGTTTGAAAGATACATCGTTTTAGCCCATTTTTGGTCTCCTACTAAAATCTGTATCTTTCCGAGGTGCTATGTGATAAAATAAATTAGTCGATGATACCTAACCAAAATTTTATTTCATTCTTTTAATTTGAAATCAAATTTTCAATTGTGCAGGTGATTATTTGATCTAATCTCATAAAAGATGTTTAGTATGGTTCGTTTTTTTTTTCTGGTGTTTGCAAACGATTTTTTTCAAACGCAGTAAACAGTTTGCAAAACGACGAGGTTCCAAGAAAAGTTAAAATCATTTTTTTGCGCAGGATGGAACTTTCTAGGGTCGAAACCGGCGCCCACATCGAGCATCTTTTATGAGATTAGATAAAATAATCACCTTACAATTGAAAATGTGATTTCAAATTAAAATAATTAAATAAAAATTTAGTTATCATCGACTAATTTAATTTATCACATAGCACCTCGGAAAGATACAGATTTTTGTAGGAGACCAAAAATGGGCTAAAACGATGTATCTTTCAAACAAAAAAACATGAACAGCGTTCCTGCTACCCTATCAACAATTACGATCAATTTTAATGGAGGGTAGGGGTAGTTTCACCCCTTCCCGGGTTTCCGTCAAATTATCATGTACATCAGAAATTAGTACTTTCAATAAGACATTTACCTACCAAATTTCATCGAATTTGAATCAGCCGACTTTGAGCTATTTCAAAAAAACTAAAATTTTCAAAAGACTTTGAAGCCCTCTAGCGGACAAACGAAGCATTTTGGTATAGAGATAAGTTTGGTCCGAGCGACTTTTTTTTACCTCAGTAATCTGTGGTTGCTCCATGTCCATGGAATATTGGGACACCCTGTATAGAAATTTTCCCAAAAATCGGAGTGAGTTAAAATGCACTGGAACCAAAAAGTGGCTTGTATCAATGATAAAGTAGTTTTGTATCTTAAACAGTTCCCCAGATATATTAAAAAAATTGGAAAATTAATATTTCTTTGACACCTGTATCTCAAAAACGGTGCATTTCCGGACACACATTATACAATAGAAAACTTTTTGTTTATTTTGAAGCAAATAATCTGTATACAGGCTGTCGCTAAAGGGTACCACCTGTTAGATAGAAATGTAAAAGAGCATTGCGGTTTTTAGTAATTGGTAAGTTTCTGTGTAGCGTAAACGTCATAATTGTTTATTTACAGAAACATGTTAATAAAAAAAAGAAGAATAATAATATGTATAATTTTCTCGTGGATGGGATGTGATGAGTTTTTATATTATTTTATTTATTAACCATTGTTTTTTAAAAGACTTTATTCTAAAGAAAATACAAACGTAAAACGTACATGATCTATAGTCCAATAAAGTCTAAAAAGTCATACGTATCGATTAAGAATACACATCCTTTTGATAGTTCGATTTATTTTGTTTCATTTACTGGTTCTCGTAGAAACCGTCCGGTTTGTCTAAACACTCCATCCCGCATAAATAAGTATACGTCAACATTGGTTTTGAATGAGAATTAAATGCACAACACAGAGGATAGAATGTCATTACGTGAATAAATTTTATGTAGTTGTCAGTGGCTCTCAAACTGACGTAAGCGATTTAATTCATTGTTTGAATGATTTCTTCAATAATTTACGCTCCTTTACAACTTGACAATTAACTGTTTGACATTTTCTGGTGAAATTAAAAATATTAATTCGGACGGTTAGTGTGACGTCACATCTGACTTTTTAAAGTTAATCCTACTATATATATTAATTCTTGCTTAAAAAAAATGTTCTGACTATTATTATTATAGCTTTATTCGGGTTTCATTTCTTGAATCGTTCAAGAACCGTCCTGGGATTGCGCAGAACTAGTTGCGCAATCGTGCAGTTCTAGGAACCGTTCTCGGATTGTCCTGGAAGTGTCCGCGACTTCACAAAACTCGAACAATTCCGAACTTTATAAATCTTGTAAATGGAAATCTTTAAAAGAAGAAGAACTTAGAACCTAACCCTACTGTTCAATATGTAAAATTCAAATAAAAAACGCAAAGCAAAGCATATACTGATCAACTTTTCTTTTAGTGAGAAAAGCGCTTTTGTTTGCGACACGCAAAACACAGTTTATTTATGTCTTTGTTTATAATTTTTGTGAATTTACTCAATTTTCTGATAACCCAACCAGTACCTAGGTAGGTACTTAATAATGGAAAGTTCATCTTGCTCTTCCGAAGAGTCTGATGAGGATAATGATGAATTGAAAAGGATATTTTATATGTAGTCATCCATTATTACCTAGGTATGCCTATTACCAATTACTTATCTAATAATAATTAACCTGATCAATAATAGTAAAAACAAAACAACAAGTCCAAGATCAACAAACGCCAGCGAGTACCGTCCCCTTGCCGTCCTACCGTCGTCGTCGTCGTCGTGTATCGTGTAAAATGAAAATGGGCATGCGTGAATTGACAATCCGAAATCAGTTCTTACTCCAGAGCGAGGACTGGTTTGGACGGTTCTTGAACGGTTCTAAAACGGTCCTGAGTTAAACCAAAACAGAGAACTTCTGTCTCAGAACTAGTTCAGGATTAGTTCTACAAAACCCGAACGCATGAATTTCGACTGCGCAAACTCCTGACAGTCCTAGAACAGTAATAGCAGAAACCCGAATAAAGCTTATGTCTACTGTCTAGGTCAAATTAAACTTCTAAATATAAACATATCATTCTGTTCTGTGTTTCTGCTTAATAGTTTACATTAATACACTTAACCTTAAAATCTCCAGCTGTTTTTCTCAACAGGATGGTGATGGTGGATGTTAAAAATAAAATGTAACTTTAGTTTTATATGTTTAATAAATAATAAATAGAACAATAGAACGTTGTTGTTGTTATTATAATTAAAACAAGTGTGGTGTCATGTAAAGCAGGTACAGGTTAAAAGTAAAACTCGGGATAGGTACAGTATTCCAATAAAAATAAAAATCGATCACCTCACCATCAACGTTCTACAACACATTCCCGAGTGAAAAATATGACGATTTAACCGAAATTATCTATTTCCCAAAAAGCCATCCTTTTCAAGATAAAGCCCTTAAAAGGGGGTCAACCAAAAATACGTTTTCCAGAATAAGTCGAAAACGAATTAGCTGGAGAAACTTCAAAATTGCACCATTTCCTACTGCTATTAAGACCAATACACTGCTATATAGTTTTACAAAAACATTGACATACAGGGTTCTGGTTTTTGATGTCACGTGTCTCACTTTTTACTCCAGAATTTTTTCATCCGCACGCCACTGATTGATTCTGTATTTTTTGTCCAAAAGCCGTGAGTATTTCTAAAGGTTTTGTCTTCTAAAAGTTTTGCATCTTGCATGGGTTTTCCCATAATTAGCTGTTAATTATTATGGTTTTACACCACGAATATGTGTTTATTATGAAAATTATTAGTATTTGTGAAAATCTCATTTTAATTAAAATAATAATTTTTATTTCACCAAAACGATTTTTTTCTCATTTATTGGTCTTGAGAATAAATAATGGTAGTATGTGGTGAAACTAGAGGTTTTTAATTTAATTAGTTTTTTTGGAAAATGTGTATTCAGTCGACTCTCTTTCTGTAAAGAGCTGTGTCTTGAAAAGGGCCCATTTTACACATAGATAATAATATTGTCAGTTAAATCAGCATATTTTCAACTCGAGACTAAACGGTGTTAAGCTTATAGGGATAAAAATCTTAAGAGTAAGATGAGTATGATTTTTAATTTCAAGAGATATCCCAGAAAATTATTACATTTGCACATACACGCATCCAGGTTAACCATACTTTGCTTTAATCTCAGAGCTCTGAGGTTTTGAAGTAGTTTTCACTGTTATTGATAAATTACTTGGAGATTTAGCTTTTGCCTTATTGTGTCTTATCGATGTACTCTTAACCTTTTTTCCTTTTACCCTTTTTGCAGACTTCTTTCTACTTTTATTTTTAGAATGTTTGCTATTTTTCGAGGCGAATGAAGTAGATCTTGGGTAAATTGATTTGGTATTATAATTATTATGCAACATAATGATTTCGGTAACATGTGGAGTAGTTTCTGTATGTGAAGCTATTGTAAATAAACCACCACCACGACGAGGTGTTATTGTAGAAAATGGTGCAGTTGTAGATGTTCGCATTTTCCGTTTGTCCTTTTTCTTCTTATCATCAACTCTTTTATTGGTTTTGCTTGCAACTGTAGTATGCTTTTGATAGGTTGACTTATGTGAAGAAGTTCTTCCGTTCTTTGATTTTCTAGAATATTTATGGGCCCGTTTCTTTGTGTATTTACGACCACGTGATGGTTCCAATGTGCTCGTGCTCATGTATTTTTCACTCACAGAATCTGCGAAGCTTTTAGTTATTTCGTTTCCTGATAGTCCTGCAACAGGATTCGATGTTGCGCCTTTCACGCAAACTTTATGAACATAACAACCGTGGTAACAACATTTATGCAATATGGGACACATCTTGCCGTTGGAACATTCAAATTCTGAATTAAATTTATTCACTTGTGAATCGCATTTTTGCACGGGACAAAATAATTCTTTATATTTGAATAATTTTACTTCACTATTATTCTTCTGATCGCCTTTGTTTTCTCTCAAGTTGAATAATACTAGTGGATTATTATCAAAGCGCAAATAATCGAGATCGTGGCCGATTATTTCATTCTGGATGGCATTATTGGAGTTATCTAAAACAAAATTTTTCTGCAATTTCATTTATAAAAATATTTATACCTACAACAGGGTGACCCATCGAAAACGAAACAGTCCTGCAGTAACTTGAAAACTGAAGAAGAAAACGATGAAACAGGTCCCTATGCTATGATGATAAGTAAAGGGATCTGTTACAAATGGGGTGAACTTATATAGTTAAATTTGTCCCCTAAATTTATGTCTCTCGATAAAAAAATTAACATGTTTCGAAGTTTTTCACGTATATCTTTGGATTCGTAGTTATATTATTATAGGTATTTTTGTTTTCAATGGGCCACCTTAATTGTAGATAAATTTTGGCGTTCTGGAAATTAAGTATGTAACCAATAAATAAAATTAAAGGAAATTGAACTAGTTTTAGTCAAATCGTAATTAATTATAGTAACTACCCCCCTGAAAATTTGAAATATGAAGGTGGGGTGGGCGTGTGATATATCATTTGGAAGGTAATTAAATTCTCTATTCAGCAAACTTAAACTTTTAAGGATTTTAAACGTCAATTTTAAATTATGGATAAAAACATTTAACGATCAAAATTGGCCCAAATATCAGTCCTTTTCATTTATTTGAATGTATGGTTTTTAATTTTTTTGGGTGCTCGAGGCTAAGGCGTAGCTGACCAGAGGCGTAGTATACCAGAGCTGGGCAAAATACTTTAAAAAAGTAGTGCCGTATAACTACTAATTACTTTCTAAAAAAAAGCAGTTTAACTATTTGGTAGTTAACTACTTCTTAAAAAAAGTAGTTGAGTTACTAACTACTAAGTAGTTAGTAGTTAAATATGCAACTACTTTTTTAACTACATACTTACAAAACAAAACCTTGTTATGGTAGTTTAAAAATCAGTTTTTGTGTGGATGGTATTTAAAAAAAATTATTCAAAAAAAGAGAGCTGAAACATCAAATAAAGAAATTAAAAATAAAATAAAATAAAAATGTATTTGTTATTAAAAAAAAAAAAAAAACACATCGCTAAGCAAGAAAGTACTGACTGACTATTCAACAAAAAATATTAACACAAGAACACATTCTCTTCAGTTCTCACCGGTCGGTCGAACGCTACGCATATAAAATCGAGTGGCTGAAAATTGGCAAGTAGTGAAGAGCAAATAAAGTGAAATCTGATTACTTAAATCTCATACTTAAATGAGCAAAGATAGTGAGCCCCCTGATAGGGGCAAAACGTTGCAGGAAAACTGGACAAATTTATTAGATGAAAATACGGAACAGAGAATGGAAACGGAGACGAGTTACAACGATAGATACAGGGTTCAGGAACCACAAGTAAGAAACTTTTTGGAAGAGTTGGGTAGGGTAAGTGAGAAATCTAGTATTAAATACAATAATGAAAGTGGATATAATATTGGTCAAACTTCAGTAACGGGTAGTAATAATAGAGTTGAAAATGATGTCGATCTGATTAATATAAATGGTTCGCCTTCAATAAGTCCGTCAGATAAAAAATCTGATGATAAACTTATCTCAAGGCCGATTAACAAGTATGAAAATCATATGGTAGGTCCATTCTTTGTTTATGTTAAAGGAATTAACGGTAAAAATATAGGAAGAGCAAATAAAATATGCACGGCTAGATTAATTAATAGATTAGTGCCGGATATTCAGGAAAATATTTTAAACATAACAAGTGTAGGGATAAATCTCATAAAAATAGAACTAAACTCGTCAAAAAGTGCTAATCTTCTGGTAGAGTCTGAGAGTTTAAAAAGAAACGATTACTTACCGTTTATACCGCAATACTTAACAGCCAGAACGGGTATCATACGTCATATAGATATAGAATTGACGGAGACCGAACTTGAACAATTAATAAGTCCTTTGGGGTACCAAAAATTTAAGGTAACATATGTAAGAAGAATGAACCGAAGGATAGTTGAGGGGGATAATATCAAATATGTACCCACACAGACAATAATGGTGTCCTTTAGGGGTAATATACTACCAAAAAAAGTATCAATAGAGAAGATAATATTCGAGGTGGAACCTTATATACAAAAAGTTAGACAATGTCTTAAATGTCTGAGATATGGACATCTGAGCACTACGTGCAAGGGCAAGGAAAGATGCAGCAACTGTGGTGGGGAACACGCAAATAAAGACTGTAATAAGAGTGGAACCTTCCACTGCATACTGTGTGAGGGAGACCACTCCGCAACAGACAGAAAAAATTGTCCAGAGTTCGCTAAACAAAAACAAATCAAACATATAATGGGCACAGAGAACTTGTCTTACAATGATGCAAGGAATAAATATAAGGTGTCATACGCGACTGTCTCACAAGAGACGAAATCACCAAAAACTATTTCAAAAAACAAATTCACGAGCCCCCATACATTTCTCCCACCTGAGACAGGACCAACAAAACGGAAAAAGATGGACACTAACAAAGACCCAGATCCAGTTCTACAACTGCACAAACAAATACTCCAGACCCCTTACGTATCAACAACTCCAATAATAAATCCATACCACCCTAACTATACAGCGATACAACCTCGAGAAAAACAAGTTATAACTCAAACACTAACAACATTTTTAGTAGAAATACTATACAAACTGGAAAAAAAAATACTAAACACAGATCAAATAAACCAAATGATAGGGACAAAGCTACACGAGATTCTAAACAGTCCACAACATTCAATATAAACATTATGCAATGGAATTGTAGGTCAATAGTAAAAAACAAGGGATATCTAGAAAAATTTGTGAATGAAGAAAATATTAATATAGCGATCTTAAGTGAAACTTGGCTAAAACCACACTATAATTTCAAATTAAACGGTTTCAATATAATTAGGGCAGATAGAAACGACGGCTACGCCGGAGCTGCTATTCTGATTAATCAAAAAATTCCTTTTTATCCAATAAATAATTTCTATAAACTGGAAAATACAATGTGTACAGGTGCGAAAATAGTTGGTATAAATAAAGATGTTAATATATACTCAATATACGTTCCCCCAAACACTAGAATATCATCCAATCAATGGGGAAACTTTTTCAGATCATTGAAGAGACCTTTCATACTAGGGGGCGATTTTAACGCCCACCACCAAACCTGGGGATGTACAGAGTCAGACTACCAAGGAAATAATTTACTCTCAGCTATGGAAGATGAAAACATAATTTTCCTAAATGATGGCTCCCCAACGCTTCTATTAAATCCATTAAGTAGAACAAAATCAGCTATAGACCTAACATTAGTATCCCCCAATATTTCTCCGACGTTAAACTGGACAGTTCTTGACGAAACACTAGGCTCAAATCACTTTGTAGTTAAAGTTAATAGTTCAATCAATTGCTCGGACTATGAAGATAAAGATTATAGGAAATGGAATCTCAGCAAAGCAGATTGGAAACTTTTCTCTACGGAACTTTGTAAACTTATAACTTCAAACCAGGAAGAGGATTGGGACTATGTTACATTTGTCGAGTTCCTAAACGAAGCATCCAACAAGTCTATCCCTCGGAGGTCCCAGGCTACCAATCCGAAGTTCCGCAAACCTTGGTGGAACGAAAATTGCAAATCCGCTATTGAGAATCAAAGGAAATCAATGAAGGACTACAAAAGAACTCCAAATCTTCGAAACTTCATCAAGTACAAAAGAAATATGGCCCTTGCAAAGAGGGTAATTCTAGAAAGCAAAAGAGAATGCTGGAGGGAGTACTGTAATTCATTAAATAGAAACACGCCTATAAAAGAAATATGGACAAAGGTGAAAAGAATTAAAAGCACATATGCTCCTTCAAGGTCAACACCAAACCAGGAACTGTTAAAAAATGAATTTTTTTACAAACTGGCTCCATGTTGGGTCCCGGAGAATTTGAAAATCAATCACCAAAACGCTGAAGTTAGTAGTACGGCACATGAATTGCTAGAAAATTTCTCACGAAAGGAATTGGAAATAAGTTTGCAAAACAGAGTAAATAGCTCTCCAGGTCTGGATAATATACATTATCCCATGTTATATAATCTAGGATACACGGCCAAGGGCAAATTACTGAACATATTAAACCAAATATGGCAAAAAGGGGAAATTCCAAAAGACTGGAAAAAATACCTTATTATACCTATAGCAAAACCGAACAAAGACCCAAACCTAGCTTCCTCCTATAGAGGAATTGGTCTGGCATCATGTGTGTTGAAAACTTTTGAGCGAATGATAAAAAATAGACTGGAAAAGTGGCTGGAAATAAATAAAAAACTATCCGATACCCAATATGGATTTAGAAAGAATAGGTCTACAATGGAAAATGTAGCGCATTTAGTCTGCGATATCTATGAATCCTTTTCAAACACTAACAATCTGGTTGCTCTATTTGTTGACGTTGAGGGGGCCTATGATAATGTAAATCTAAAAATACTTCACAATAAGATGACAACGATTGGAATCCCTCCAGAGTTCTCAAATAGAATAACAAGCCTCTATCAGGACAGAGAAGTTTTCTTGAAAATCAATGGAGAAATAATCGGACCCAGAGTGGTCAATATTGGATTACCACAGGGTAGCATCATTAGCCCGATACTGTATCTGGTTTATACTCACGAGATAGACTCATATGTTGATGGTATAGAGGTACTACAATTTGCGGATGATATATGCATGTATGCAAAGAATTGCAGATTAGAAGACGGAATCAACAAAATGAATACGGAGGTAGCCGGCTTGAGAGGCTGGTTATCTGACCTAGGTCTCCAGATATCTGAAAAAAAATCAAAAGTATGCATATTTTCGAGAAAACACCAAAGCAGTCCGGAGAGAATAAATTTGGATGACATAGAATTTGCGATAGAATCCAATATAACATATTTGGGAATAACATTGGATAGAAAATTGTTGTGGAAAAATCATCTGGAACGACTTTCAGCCAAATTGGAAAAGTCAACCAATATTTTAAGAGCTACATGCCACACTAAATGGGGAACAGATCCAGCAACAGCATTATTGATCTATCGAACATACATTAGAGCCATAGCGGATTACGGATCCATTCTATATGATCAAGCGGCCAAAACGCATCTAAATAAAGTCAATACAGCTCAAAATAAATGTATTAGACTAATACTCGGGACCTTAAGATCTACCCCGATAACAAATATGATGAGCGAGATAGGAGAAATGCCTCTCAAATACAGAAGGAGAAATCTCACAAATCGATTTGTACTAAAGTTATTCAGTCACAACAGTACTTTAATAGACAAATTGCATCGACTATACATTGCAGACCTGACACAAAACTATTGGCAGAAGAAAAAGTCCCCACTATTGACTGAGGTATATGGGGAACTGGTAGAATTTAGAGATGCCATACAAACCAGCACAGTTCCGTTAGTGTTGAGCAGAGAAAGCTATACCAGTTCTGGAGTAAAGTATATCAATAGCTATGAAAATTACCCGGAACAGATACGAAATAAAATGATTGAGCGCGATTTGGAGGAAATGAGAAATAGAAACAATGCATATTGTATATACACGGACGGATCTAAAAATAAGGAGGGTACGGCGTGCGCTATATATGTTCAAGAAAATGGTTACAAAAAACTCATCAAACTAAGAGATTTTATGTCCATTTTTACTGCGGAGCTAATCGCAATGTTGGAAGCTTTGAATTATGCAAACACATGTCAACAACAAAATTTTATGATAATATCTGATAGCAAGAGCGCATTACAGAGTATACAAAGAATGACGGGCGGGAGACACCACAACTATATCGTAAATAGAATCCTAATAGAATTAAATAAAGCCAGAAACAAGGGTAAAAAAGTCTCCTTAGTGTGGGTCAAAGCGCACTGTGGAGTAAAAAACAACGAAATAGTAGACAAAATGGCAAAAGAATCCATACGAAAAGGAACGCTAGCAGAGTATAAATACCCTTGGCAAGACATAATGGTTCGCATGAAAGATAGGGTAAGTAGTATATGGTCGACGGAATATACCAACAGCACAAAAGGATTATTCTATATTAAAAATATACAAGAAACTCCTCTCAGAAATTCCTGGTTCAAAAATATGAATTTGAACAGAACAGAAATAACTACGGTAACTAGACTGAGATGTAACCATGGACGGGTACCCCAACACTTAAACAAAATAGGATTGTCAGACTCCCCAAATTGCCGTTGTGGAGAAATGGGGGACGCGGAACATATGATTCTTAACTGCAGTCTGAACTCTAACGAAACAGATAGATACACGAAAGACATATATTACAATGACAATAACACTATTACCCTACCTTTCAACCTCACACAAATTCTAAGAAACCCCAACGCAGATGACTTAAAAAGACTGGTCAGACATATAAAAAACAGCAATCTGGACATTTAAGCATATAAGTAGAAAGTAAACCATAGAAAGAAATTAGTATACAAGTAAAGTGGTGTAGAATACTGTCTCAAATTAAAAGTATCATAAATTATTGGGAAATAGGCGGATGGACGTAGTTTCCGTAGCCAAAACATTCGACATACACACACACAACACATTCTCTTTTTGGTATAAAAATTCAAAATCTAGACTTTTCTTAGGCATTGAAGGCCTACAAATACAAAACAAACTGTTCCTTCACCCTGGACCCTGGAATGGACTAGACTAAACTGTGACTGACAGACTGAAGTACCTACTGAAGGAACACCCAGACCCAGAACATAATAATTGTTATAACTTTGTTTTTGTCAATCTCACGTACACGTGAGTATATAGTCGCGGTAGTTAAATTACAGAAAAGTAGTTAAAATAAACAAAAGTAGTTAGAATACCTAAAGTAGTTAGCACTGAGTAGTTAACTCTTTTTTAACTACTTTTTGCGAATATTTCTTATAAGACTTAAAATATTCAAGTATAACTACTTGGAGAAAAAAGTAGTCACAATACAACTACTTTTACTGAAAAAGTAGCCCTATATCTGCTGTATACCTACTCATCTACTTACCTAGGTACGGTACACCTACTGTTAATTAATTTGTTGCAAATAAAAATTATATTACACCCAGTTTTCGAAACTAAACCATAAGTGGAAAATAAAAAATTATAGACACTTTTTCTCCGATTTCAAGCAGTAGGTATATTGAAATAACAAAAATTCTTAAAAATTTAAAAAGAATTTACTGGTATGAAGGAATAAATTCCAACTTACCTGTCATGACTAATGACATCAAGAAGCAAATAAATCCAGAGATGAGGGTTAATGAATAATAATAATTCATGGTGTTTATTTTAATTTTTTTTTTTTCAATAAGTACGTACTGCACCGGTACTCGTGTGAAAAAAATATATCCGGTGGACTATACTGCCCTGTTAATTGAAAAGGGCGTATCTACGAAAACCTTGTTTTGAGATATTCGCATTTTTCTAATTTAATAAGATAAGCCCTTCCTATTTTTCAATTTAAAGACCTTGCTGTTTGTAGTTAGGACTTGTGTAACTAATAAAAAGACACCTCGGGCTTCAGGCTTTCTGATGCATATTGTATCAAAAAATGATCAGAAATGTAGATACGCCCTTTTCAATTAACAGGGCAGTATAGGACTATATCAAGTGCTCATTTTTATAAGTGGAAACTAACAATTTAAAAATATCACTGAGTAAATAAATATTTTCCCATCGTTTACACCGGCTATAACTGTTTGATAACTTTTTATTATTATATTATGTACTTATGTGTAGGGAAAATCAATATTAATTTAAAATACATTTCAGATAGGTATTTGCAAACAACCAGTTATAAATAATGTAAATATGTATATCCATTATTGGTATTTGAATATAAAAATTCAGAGGCCCTTGATGTAACATTATAAGTAGAACCTGAATGTTCTGAGAACAAAAAAATACTTTTTTTGCGATTTTATTTTATTTGGGATCATATTTCTTGACAATTTTTCTCACCAAATTACTCAGACGACACATATAGCGCAAGTTTAAATTTTTTATCTTTTAAATTTTGCAAATGAACAAGAGTGATGGACCACCCTGCACCTGAAATAATGAATCAACACAGTTTCGATGTCAATTATTTTACCAAGAAAACCAAGAGAAAACTTTGGTAGTGATACGTGGCGAATCTGTGGAGTCGTACCCTGGAGACGTGCTAAAGCGTGGTGCCGAAACAGTGGAGTCGAACCTCGATGATGCTTTTGAAAGTGGAGTAACCGAAACTGTGAAGTCATAAGTTGAAGATTCCTTGGAATTCGAAATTATTGAGTCGAATGTCGGATTTACGGTTGTATCTGGATAAAGCGTTGAATCAAATTTGGAAGATGTTTTTGAATTGGCATGTGGTGAAGAAAACATCAAGGACGATCTAGAATTGGGAAGAACTGTCGGTCCCCTGGTGCCAGGTTCTGAATTTACAAAAGCTGTTGAATAAAATTTCAATGAAGCTTTCGAGGTGGGAACTGTTGATCCCTTAGTCCTGTATTGCGATGATTTCGGAGGTGATGTTGAAGAAAACCTCGATGAAGCTTTAGACTCGGTAAAAATTGACGGATACTCAGTTCCATATATCTTCAGTTTAGAAGATGTTGCAGTAATTCTCAACGAGGACCTCGAGTTTGGAATAATTGTCGAATGAGAGTTGGACGGAGCTTTTGACACAGCAATTGGAGGTCTCTTAGTTTTATGGTTCTTGTTAGAATATGGATATGTTGCTGAGAATCCTAAAGAGGACCTTGAACTTGTAAGAACAGTTGTACTTTTATTTTTCTTGATCTTTTCTGGTTTTGTAGATTTCTTATTGTTTTTGTGTTTAGGACTCTTCTTCTCATGCGTATCAGCAGATGACGTCAATTTTAGAAGAACTGAACCGGTGCTAGTGTCATGTGACGTTGATTCTTCAGCAACTTGCGGAGTTGGTAACACTGTAGATAATTTTATATTTGAAGTTTCCGTAGATAAACCACTGGGTGTTATGAACGGTACAATTATTGTTGTTGCATCGGTTGTATGTATTTTCCGATTTCCTTTTCCTTTTGTAGCACTTTTTTTGTTTGGCGTTGTAGCCAACATTTTTTTAGTCGTCATCTTTGGAGTCGATTTCACTTTCTTTGATTTTTTTGAATTTTTATGTATTTGATGTTTGGTTTTTGTTGTGGATCCAATATCAGTGGATGTCGAAAATTTTCTATCCGAACTTTTCGTAAATAAACCACTACCACTGGATAGTATGGATGGTTCAGTTGCACCAGATGTATGCTGTTTGTGATTTTCTTTCCTTTTTTTGCCATTTTTTTTGTTTGAAGTTGTGGTGTTTTTTTTGTAGGTCGTCATCTTTGAAGTTGGTTTCACTTTCTTCGTTTTTTTAGATGTTTTATGTGTTCGATGTTTCGTTTTTGTTGTTGATTCAACATCACTGGATGTAGAAAATTTTATATCCGAAGATTTAGTAATTAAACCACTACTAGACGGTACGAAAGTTACAGGTACAGTTGCATCAGTTGTATGGATTTTGCGATTTCGTTTCCTTTGTTTAGTATCTTTTTTGTTTGAAGTAGTAGTTAAAGTATTTTTGTGGGTCGTCATGTAATATGAAGTTGGCGTAACTTTCTTAGTTTTTTTAGAACTTTTATGAGCCCCATGTTTGGTTTTTGTTGTTAATCCTCCAGGACTCGTTACTGTTGAGTCTGAAATTGTTGAAATTGTTTCCGCTTCCAAGACTTTAACTGAAGCAAGATCCGCCAAAGAGAAATCGCTTGGATATTTAATAACCGCAGATTTGGAGCCGTCTATTTCTCTGGGGGCAACACAAACTTTATGGATGTAGCAGCTATGAGAGCAACATTTGTGACCACCGTCACAATTTTTGTCCGAAAAGCAGTGATAATCCTCGCTTAATGCTGAAACGGTTCTCGTGCAAGCGTTGCTGGGAGGACACAACTTATGTCTAACTCGAATCTCATTTTCTGAAGAGCTAAAAACTCTTGCAAAATTATCCGCTCCCTTGACACAAACTTTATGCGCATAGCAACCGTGGTAACAGCATTTATGGAGCTTGGGACACATCTTGTCGTTGTTACATTCAAATTCTGAATTAAATTTATTCGGTTGATGATTGCATTTTCTTGTTGGGCAAAATAATCCCTTGGACTTGAATAATATTTTACTGTGTTTGGAGTGAAATCGGTTTTTTTCTATGTCGTATGTGAGTGAATTTTCCAAGCGAAAAGAATCGAGATTATGGGTTTTTTGATGCCAAAACCCGGAATAGCCTAGAAAAAAAAAACAATACATAATTATTATTCCAAGTATAGGTACCTATCTTGAGAAAAGTTCACATCAACGAAACGAAAGCAGCTTGAAACAGCTCAGGTTTAACCGGATGAAGATGTTGAACAAAATTATGTCTTATCTCTTATCTCAGAGAATTACTCCGGTATTAATCTTAAATCTGACAGAACCTTGATGTTAAGAAAACTCTTAAGTTGTTGTTATAATAAGAACTTTTTCATTTCTTATTTTTCTCAATAACATTAAAGGTTTTTGAGTTACTTGATCACTTGAACTAAAAAATGAAACAATGAACGTCATGTATAAAATCAAATTCTGAGCATATAAAAAGAAGAACTTTTTCCTTGGGCAGGTCTCGTTTACGAAATATTTTCAAAAATGTACTTTTTACGTAGGTTATAGCTACTGATGCCTTCATCCATATAGTTCTACATCTGGAAACATTTCATATTAAACGATGCCAGGATCTTGAAAAAAGTTATTCTATTTTTATGCTTAAAATATGATTTTATACCTTTGATTTTGGCGGTCCAATGCCAATTACCAAACACCCTGTGTATTAAATGTCGAGTTCAAGTTTAGGCTGGTTTACCACAACCAGATTACTTATTACATTTAGAGCATGCCTAAAAATCTGGTTGTACCAAATTTCATATTAATATCATACAAGTTTTTTGAGATTTATTGAGCTATTTATTTAAATTTTGTAGCATAATCAGCCCTTTATCTCGAAAACTATGGCACTTTAATTAGTCCTATAACATAATATAATATACAGGATGAGTCCCCTAAGATGGAAAGCTCGATTACACCTATACCATTAAAGATATCGAAATGAACGAAAAAGTGCTGTAAATGGGAGGGTAAAGTGCAGTTTGTAAAATTATTTGCAGATACACAGGATGGCCCAATATCGCTGTACGCCATACAACTTTGTTATTTTAAATAGGACACCCTCTATATTATTACATCTTCAGATTATTTGAGAAAAGTCAAAAAGAATGGTTTGTAAAGTTGAAGTTTGTAATGAGCGATTTATGAGTTATAAACAAATGAAAATCGCGATTTTCCATTTTCAAAGCAGCTTATATTGAAAACGGCTCGAGATAATTATGGAAAAACGGTTTACCTACATGTTCCTATCTTAACTTTTCAAGCGGTATCCTATTGGATGGATGAATTTTTTATACAGAGTGGTAAAAAATTTGATTATTTTCATCACCCGGTATAAAAATTTCAGCTACATGATAAGGATACCAAATGAAAAATTAAGATAGGAACATGTAAGCCGTTTTCCTCTATCTTGAGCTGTTTTTAAGCGCGATGAAAAAAGTATTTAGATTTTAGAATTATTTATTTTTTATACAGGGTGTTGAAAAACTCGTGGAAAAATCAACATTAAAATCACACACTATATGATATGATGGTGTGGGATTTCAAAAATCAAAACAAAATATTCTATCTTCATTTGTTTTTGAGACATAGCAATAATTTCTTTTTAAAGTATGGCAACATTGCTTTTAATTTTCAGGTAAGAGAATACAGCCTGCGATCTCTTTTTGATATTGCTATTCTATGGTTGCAGTTTGCAGTCATACCTAAACCTAATTGTCAATTTGTCAAAATGTAGCTATCTTGATAATTTGAAACTGACGTGTGATTATCAAACGTCTATAATTCTCTGCAGCGTGATGGGCGTTCAACTGAGATATTGTTAGAAATATTAGAAATGTTTAAAGGACTCGAAAAACTAAGTGACTTGTAATAACTAGAGAAAAAGTGATAGCATATATGTACCTATAAACTTCTTTTTTAATGCTGAGTAATACCTCATTAATTTTTTCCAGGAGTTTTTGATCACCCTTATTATTCCTATCTAAACTCCCTTTCAGATTTTATATTTTCGCTAAGAGGACTTAAGTATAATATCTAAAGCAGTAGGTAAATAAATAAAAAGTTAACGATTTAAAACGCATCAGAAAAAATGTCTCATATTCTCACATACCTACATAAATAAAGTAGGTAATAAAATTATAAATATTTAGGGTGTTGATGATACATAAAGCTTTATTAGCATGCACAATTATAACTCACCTGCTCTGGTTAACGATATAAAACAGTATATTAACGAAATTACCAGCAACCATTTTCTAGACATTGTGATGTTTTCTTGGGATAAATTACTAAATAGGTACATATATGTGATCGGCAGGTGAAAAATTTACAACTATTGACTTAAAATAGCGATTCGCTATTTATTTATAGGCCTAGATATAACTAAAGATGTTTAAATATCAGTAAGCAAATATTCTTTTTTCTCATCCATTCATAATCCAGTTCATATTTGATGAGTACCTAGGTATACCTACACTGTTTATGCGTAAGGTAAACCAACATGATCGAATTTTTTAGATGTTTACTAAGAAGATAAATAGATAATGCGTACAGACATCCAGTGTGTGTCCCCAAATATTCATAAAAATTATTTATAAAGCAGTTTTATGATATTATGTAGATATGTAGGGCTAGCGACCACCGCCTCAAGGAAATTTTTCATTGGGAAATTGGGACTCCTTATTGGTACTGACCCCGCCGACTTCCACCAAAACATCCAATGAATCGATTATTATTGAACCAGTTAATCTTTTAGTACGATCTAATAGATTCCGTCCAAAAGTTGTAAACTCATGAATTTTTTTATTATTATAAACTACTCAGGAAGTTTTATTCTCGTAGAAAGTTTCTCTTAAAACATAGAAACCAGTAGGTATACGAGGTGGTACCAAAAAAAAGTAAAACGACTTAAGATTAACTACAATCGTTTTTAGAGATAAAGAATGTTTTTTCGAAAAGTTTTTCGACACTAAAGGTCTTGATTAGTGTCCGTTTAAGGTTATGCAGGCTTTGTGGACAACTAAGCGCAACTCCACACCAGGAAACTGCAGCAGAAAATCGTTTGGTCTTCTCAACAACTGTTGCAAGTAAGCACTTTCACAATAATACCTTTAAAAACAAAGGCAGAGTTATAATTTTTCCCATAATTTGCTTCAACTTTCAAACGCATGTAATAAGTTTTATTACTTCTGTCTCTCTCTTATTGGGAATAATGAAATAAAGGCGTAATTGCGTTTCTCTGAAAAAATAAAAGTTTTATTTACAAAATATTCCCTATAACAATAAACTTAATGAAAACTAAATTAATAATTAATTAAATTACTTATCAGTAAATACAAGATTAATTCACCTGAAAAAATAAAAGAAACAACATTTAAAGCCTTTAATTCATGTCTTGTTATTTCTATCTCTAGAAAAGTTTATTTTTCACATCATTGCTCTTCGACAGTCTGATCTGCACTGTACTGTTCCTCAGGTCGTCAGCACTATTCACTCCATGCATTTTCCTATCTGACCTACTTAAATCTCGAGCAAAGTCCGTCAAACTGCAAACTGTTTATACAGCGGAAACTCCACTTATGAAATAGCGGCCTAAAGAAAAATGTAAATATCCAATATAATAATAACAACCTAAAGAAAACTGATGACAGGAGTATATGAGTGTCCTTATTTTCTTTACACGCATTAAATTTAAAATAACTCTCTTCATCATATTTCATGCGTATACCTAATAGTGGGGTAGATCTAGAGTGAAAAACTTCCAGAAACGACACTCTTTTTTTTATTTTTCGGTCAACTTAGTGGACGACATTTTGTTATGTAGTTGATTTGGAGTTAAAAAATATTGGTATTGGACGATATTGGGAAAAAATTGCGGGAGTTATGTCCGATTCCGGGTGTTCCCTTCGCCCTTAATACACCAGTCCGCACAAAAACCGGCCGAAACCCCTGGGAAACATGAATTTATGGGAGTGAATTTTTCCCCCCTGTAAACTCACTGAATTATGCCTCTTACTCCGACCGTTACTCTCGGTGACTCTCGTTTTGTCAAAAAAAAAAAAAAATACTAAGAACCAAAACGAATTCCGTTTGAATTTTATAAAAAATTGCAGTTAGGGGTGCCAACTACACTGAGCTCTAAGTTCCAAATTTCTTGCAAATTCTTTCATGTCTCGGTGTGTTAACAATATGTTTCTTAAATTTTCCATTTACTTTAGGTATAGTTATTAGTCTTTTTCTATTGGTTTTCCTCTTTTGTCAATTGCTTTTCCTTATTTATCAAATGCTTTTCCCATTTATTATGAACGTCAGCTTGATTTTTCAATTGAAATTCCTCTTTTGTCAAATAAGATTCCTTTTATATCAAATGCTTTTTCAATATTTATAATACTGTCATTGCACGTAAATAGGAAAAGCGATTGACATAAAGTGAAACTGATTTGACATAAAAGGAAATTGATTGATAAATCAATGACTACAATCGTTGATAGATAGAAAAATAAGAAAATCATTTGAGAAATAATAAGGAAAAGCAATTGACCAAAGAGGAAAACCAAAAGCAAAAGACTGTATTAAAATTAAATAATAAAATAAGTAACGAACATACTTTTTATTCTTATACCTAATAGGCAAAAGAAACATTTTATTAGCAACGGCGTTCCCTGGCTCGACTGATCACTTCGATATTCTATTTAACTCGCTTCCTCTTGGGCCGTGGGTGACCGGAAAGTTGTCATTTCTAGAATAATTGACAACAGTTCTGTTGTCGAGTGTTTGTGAGTTCGACTAAAAATTAGAGCACTAGAAAGTAATGTGTTTTATATCAAGAGCGATATGAAGACTGTTTCAACTTCTGTGAGATTAGCTCTCAATTATATGAAACTGCTCGCCATAAAATTTATTATTAGTTATAAGGGACGTTTTGCTTCGATCAGATAATCTGAAATTATCACGCATGAGCGGTAGAGCGAGTAATTTCCCCATGAATTCTCTGTTATGTTCCTATAACTCCAGCCAGCGTTTTGTTTGAGGGTAAAGTGAAAATGAATTTCACTTTACCCAAGAAAAAAATTAAGAACATGCTGACATTATAGAGTTTTATTATTATAGTTAATAAAAACAACAATTCTGTTTGAAAGAGTACAAAATTTATAGAGTATTGTGTACGGGTTTCGGGTTTTACCCCATCATCAGTTCAACTTTTTACGAAAGCAAATGTTTAAATTTTTGACACCCCTCAATTATTTTATTATCAATATCGTATTATTATAGCAAGTTGAATCAAATTGTAATATTTCGAAAACAAGAATCTTATCTATTACATACCTACTTTTTCACGATTATTTTTTTTTTGTTAATATAAAAAAAAATTTTTTTAATTTTTTATCGTTTATATTTATATAACAAAAAATAAACACGCGACATAATGTTGCCCATTTATTCCTTATTAAAGGAGTGATGACAACATAAATTTAATAGACTTATTTCACATACCTATACGTATATACATACTTTACATTTTAAATAGTGTTTGCAAAACATGTAAAAAATAAAAATATAAACGAAAAAATCACTCAGTCGTTTTTTCTTCAGAGCTTTCTATATCTGTACAATTTTTAAGAGTGCAAATTGCGTTCTTCCCATCCGGGGTGCAAGTGCAACTGTTGCATTCTTTCTGAAATTGTTGTCCCGGGGTACATGAGAATTCTGAAAAAAAAAAAACAAACAATTATTAAACTATCAATCTATTTCAAGACTATTTTATTGGAATACCTGATTCACTTCTCTTGTGTATGCAAAACTTCCTCGTACAGACCCATGTGCCATATTCAGAGCAGGTGCAAGCATTGCAGTCTTCATGTTTACTTTCGCCAGGACTACATTCTAAAAATTTACATTTGATTAGTTAAAAAAAAAAAGGTTATAGGTACTCCTATATAATACGGGGTTTATTAGAAACTGATATGCAAAATTTTTCATTCAGTTTGCCGTCAGGTTGATGACTGTAGATGGTTATATATCCTAAGCAGAAGGCAGTAACATTTTATTGTTGTTTACTGAAATTTTCCGAGACTTGAGGTTAAAATAAACTATTGGAAATATTGGCTCCCCTAATTATTTTACAGTAAAATGTCAAATGTAAAACTTCTTAAGGAAAAAAAGCTGCTTTTTATGCTATAATTGCATTTTCATTTGGTTCATCCATTTTCAAGAAAATCAGGAAAAACTTAACGGTTTTTCGTAGTTTCTCAAGGTTGCTTTGCTTTTGACAGATAATGCTAAATATTATTAATTTTCGATAACTGATTGTTCAAAAGTAATTCCATCATTAAAGCTTTAAGTAGCAAAGTATTACTTTTTAAAGAAAAAGTTGTTAAAAAAAATGAATTACTTTATTACGTACACCATTGAAGAAAAAGTAAAATTTATTGAATGACATTACTCTGGCAATTCACTTATTAGAAATATTAGAGATTTGTTATTATCTTATTAGCATTAGGTATCTGTCAAAAGCAAAGCAACCTTGAAAAACTACGAAAAACCATTCAGTTTTTCCTGATTTTCTCGAAAATGGATGAACCAAATGAAAATCCAATTACAGCATAAGCAGCTTTTTTTCCTTAAGAAGTTTTACATTTGACATTTTACTGTAACATAATTAGGGGAGCCGATATTTACAATAGTTTATTTTAACATGGGAATTCCCTATGTCCAGAAATTCAAGAGACACGGTGTAGGTAGGTATGCAGAAATGTATTTTTTGCTACTTCGCAATATTTTGGTATTTAAGTAGGTACTTATTACCTATACTTAAGTAAAATTAAAATTGTTTACCTCTCTAATAATAAATTCTAACTTGCTTGATGCTTTTCAAAACAAATTTGAAAAATAAAAATTCAAAGAAACAATTATTAGCAAAAATTAATTCATCCCGGATGTCGTTTATTTTTACTCTATGCCGTCATCCAATAATATTATTTACTAATAATAATTCTGCTGTTTAGAAAACAACAAGAACCTGTTAGTTTTGGTTTGGTGGCCTGTTTTGTAACCTATAAATATAGCAGGTTGTAACTCTTCTCTTACATTATAAAAAAAAAACTTTACAATCTCATTATTACAACAAAGCCAACCAAAATGAGATGATGAAAGGCAGTAAAGTAGCTAAATCTTATTTACCTTGCGACAGAGCTTCACAAACAACAACCACACAAACAAGAAGTATTCCGGAAAGCATCCAATAGCGAGCCATTTTCGTAGTTTAAATTAGAGGGCACGAATGATAAAAAATAATTACGCAGCTGAAATTATTTATAATATTGTTATCTTGTGCATTCACTTGTTTCTGTTTCCTTGATAATTACGTCATGAATATTCTTCGAAACAACATTTTTCTTTCCCCCGCGCGCAATATAAAAACTTAATCAAAGTGCATCATCATCATAATCCTCACACTTTTCCATCGGGGACATTCTTCTTGGGGTTTTGAAGAATTGTTGTTTTTCTGAGATCTATTGTGATATCTTTGGCATGACTAATAATGCTACCATGCATTCGGTTACATTTTGTTGATTTCTCCGGGGATATCATAATATATTTATTTTTATTTTTTCCTAACAAGATAACCAATATTATTCGGGAGATACGCGTTCTTCTGAACATAAATTAACATAATAACATTATTAATTATTATTGACGATTGACGCGCCGCGCCATGCGCCAACGCGCCATTCTCCCACCCCCGCCGATTCTTCTCTACTGCGCAACTGCGCTTTTAACTGTATTATATTATATTTCGAGGCCTACGTTATGCAACATGCAACTCAACATACAGCAAAAACGTTATTTTTAACCCGTTATTGATAACTGTTATTTTTACACGATACACATATACACGGTATGCCGATATTGCCGTTACTATTTTGGTTATTACTGCGCAATGACGTTATGAGGTTTTATTTTGACTTAAAGTATTAATCGCGGCGAGGCTGTTTATAAAATTAATGTCAAATTATATTGCTTATTCCATCCTTTGTGCTAGATCTATTATGGAAAAATCTTTAATTTTTTTTCGAAAAAAATAAATTGAAATTTTTACAAATTTTTTTAATGTTATTGATTTTTGATTTTCATGATTTTTTTTTTAACCAAACGACATAAAAAAAACAATATGGCGTCTATAAGAAAAACAAAAGTTGACTATGAAAACTCTGAGATTTAGTTGTCCTGGAAAATTTTTAAAAAGTTAAATGGATAGCTGTTGCCGACTTATGCAAGCCTACAAAGAATTATTTATTTATTCGTGACAATAAAAAAGATATGGGCAATCTCATGTGTAATCTTAGAACCACGTGACGTCACAGGACCGGAACGCAGCCTGCGCGTAATCGTCTTCATCTATCGGCGTACCGAACCGAGTATATATAATGTGTATCGTGGATTTATTACATATTATTATTACAACAAGAATTATCGGCGCTTTAGGATTCATTATCAGAGTTTATGAATTTAGTTAGGGACTCTCGGACTCTCTCTCTCTCTACTCCTACTCTATACCACACTATACTCTATTCAGTAAATTATTCATCCAACATCCAACGTTCAAGAATAGATAAATAAAAAAAATATGTCGTGTATTAATTAATTCAGTGCTTTCGCTTTCAGTTCCATTCCAGTTTCAGTCGGTATTGCCGGTTGCCGGTAAAGTGTAATAAAGTAAGAACTAAAAAGTAACACTGTACAAGTCTTTGAACACTCTGCCCTTAACAGTTTGTACTTTATCACCTGTGACAATAAAAATATTGGGCACTGATAAAACATTAATAAACAAAACACAAGAGAGCCAGTTCCCAAATTGCTATTTTTCGTTCTGGAGAGACTGAAATTGTCTCGAAGTAAATAATTTCTGGGAAGAAGATGAACGAAAATCAGGAATTGATGCAAAAGAGATGGCTACATTTGAGGAAGATACTGGAGAGGCCGGGACCCTTCAGTCATCAAGAATTCGAACCTTCCCCGGAAATCCTCGACTTCATAATGAACACTTGCAAGATACTCGTGGTGGGCGCCGGAGGTTTGGGCTGTGAATTGTTGAAGAATCTCGCCCTGATGGGATTCAGGCAGATACACGTGATAGACATGGACACGATCGATCTTTCCAACTTGAACAGGCAGTTCTTGTTCAGACGCAAGGACATCGGCATGCCCAAGGCAGAAGTTGCGGCCGACTTTATAAATAAAAGAGTGTCAGGCTGTCACGTCACTCCGCACTTTTGCAAAATACAAGACTACGATGAGAATTTTTACAGGCAATTTCACATCGTCGTCTGCGGATTGGATTCGATAGTCGCGAGGCGATGGATAAACGGAATGCTGGTGTCAATGCTGAATTACGAGGACGACACCTTGGACCAATCAAGCGTGATACCGATCATTGATGGAGGTAAATTATTGTTTTTACATGTAGCATGTAGAAAAACACACTTTTAGATTTCCAAATAACTTACATGTTACATTTCAGGAACTGAAGGCTTCAAGGGCAACGTGCGGATAATTTATCCGGGCATGAACGCCTGTGTAGAATGCACGTTGGATCTGTATCCCCCGCAAGTGACCTATCCGCTGTGCACGATAGCCAACACGCCCCGCTTGCCAGAGCATTGCATCGAATACGTGAAAGTGGTCATGTGGCCCAAGGAGAATCCCTTCAATGCTCCCCTGGACGGCGACGATTCGCAGCACGTCGGCTGGGTGTACGAGAAGTCCATGGAAAGGTCGCTGCAATTTAATATACCCGGAGTCACATACCGGCTCGTCCAGGGAGTCATCAAGAATATTATACCGGCTGTTGCTTCTACGAATGCGGTGATCGCCGGAGTCTGCGCAACTGAGGTCAGTCGTTATTTTTTGTAAAAAAGCTTGCATGAATATTGGAAACTTATTATGTAATCCAAGAGAAAAAAATATCTAAATAATAAAAATCAGTAATATTATTAGTGCAGGGTAAACATATCGTGTGATCCACAAAATTTTTCATCAACGATCGCCTTGAATAAAATGAAGCATGTTTGCCAGATAAAATATAAACAATTGGTAGGTGTGTAAGTGAACTACTCCAATCAATGATCTACAAATCATAGAACAATAAACAAAAACATGACTACTTGCATAATGAACTTTGTTAGAGTTAGAGTAAAGAAACTAACCTGGAACAGTAACGATATCTGCTGAGTACGTGTGGTGCTGAGTTTCTTCCTAATTGCAGTTTGCATTGGTGGTATTTCAAGGAGGATGAACAACTCGAGCCATTGTAGGGTATCGGTATTACCGACACTGACCCTTACTAGCCTTAGTGTCGGTAATACAGGTACCCTAAGTCGTTGTTATCTCAGAAACTCAGAATATTCTGTCTTTCTGAATGAGGATAAAACAATACTTCAATTTGACGTTTCCGTTCGAGGTTAGGTTTTTGAATGTTTCAATTATTATCATTTACCATTTTATAATTTCTCTTCCAAATCACAAAAAAATAATAAAATTTATGAAGAATGGCGGTCAAAAATGTCATGAATCGTAAAAAAGTGACATTTAGTGTTTAGCCTACCTTACCAGTAATTTAATCACGTTCTTAAATAATTATAGTCATAAATTATTATTGTTTTTCGCAATATCTTTAATATTTTAATGAAACGACAGGAATTGAAATTAAATATGACACATGAGAATTGGAACTACAAAAGTTATTTCAGAATTATTTTAGTAAAATGAACTCAGACATGACTGCAATAGCCATCTCTCTCTTACAAGGCACTAGTTGATGAAAAATTTTGTGGATCACCCCATATTAAGAAACATTGAAGTGATGTATAAAACAAACATTTAAATTTTTACAGGTTGATACATAATAATCAAGCTTAACGCAACATTTATTAGTAAATAATCGTAAATTATCTGCATGGACAGAATACTTGTATTTGTATTGTATTGTATTTGTATTTTTGAGGGTGATCAAGTTACTGCGACCTAAAAGATCTATTGTATCCCCTCTACTGTGATTTGTGTGGTGTGGAATCCCTTTAGTGAAGCCAGAAGCACCCTCTCCAAGTCCGTTTCCTTGAGAAACTTCAGGATTTTGAGAGGATCAAGGTCGGGTAAATTCCCTGCCTCTAGGACAGAATACTTCTGCCAAAGCATTAATTTTCGCCAAATGAAATTGGAAATTACAACCTTATCAATTTATTTCATGAGAACAACAATTATTTTTCTATTATGATCAGTTGTAGAAATGCTGAACGCTTCCAATTGATGTACAATTTATAATGCCAACCTTGCAATTTATCTCCATTTCCAATGCTAAAGCGCCGGTAAGTGTGGCAATACTGAATCCACGGTGATGTAATTTATTTTGCAATTTTACGGAAACGATACCCAATAATGGTCAAATAATGACCAGTCCACCAGGTTTTAATCAGTTTCTGGCTGCAATTAGTTTTTTTTTTTGACTCGATTGATGTAAAATGTACAATTTATTCTCGAGAATTTCCAATGTCACTTTTGTCAATTGAAATGAAACTAACCTTGAAATTAATCTCCATTGCCGACGCTACAGCGCCGATAATCATGGTAATACTATATCCACAACTACATTTTTATTCGCAAATTTACTGGAAAATATTTCAAAATAACTTGAAAATTTCTTTCTGATCATAAATTACAACTTTTGTTAAGTTTCAAAGTCACAATCAACACTCGAATTTTGCGGTCCGTGAACAGTAAACACACGTAAACTTGTAATGCGCATGCGGAGTATTGCGAGATTATCGGGCATCTAGGAGTGCGAGTGACGAATTTCATACATTTACGGGTTGTTTTACTTTTTTTTATTTCGTTTCGAAGACGAAGACTACTCTGCTGGCTGGCTGGTTAGGGAGGGAGTTATATTTGTTATTTGGTTATTTTAATTCGAAAATGCCGACGTATCACATTATTTGACGAAAATGTTAAATATAATTGATAAATTGCGGCGTTTCGACGCCTATCCGAAAACGTTGGAAGAAAGAATACAAACCCACGGAGGAGCAGCAATCACCATCATAAGTGTGTTCGTAATGTTCATATTGTTCTGCAACGAATTACTGAATTATTTAGAGCCGAAAGTGACGGAAGACCTTATGGTCGACGTGTCCAGGAATCCGAACATCGAAATTAAGCTCGACATTATAATTCCGACCGTTTCCTGTGATTTTCTGGCACTGGACGCCATGGACTCCTCGGGTGAACAGCACCTACAAATTACCCACAACATATACAAGAGAAAACTGGACTTGGACGGCAAGCCGATCGCGGAACCGAAAAAAGAGGACATCATCATAGTGCCGAGCAAGAAGAACGAGACGGCCGTCCAGAAAGCGAATTCCACGGAGTGCGGGAGCTGTTACGGCGCGGCGGAGAGGTGCTGCAACACCTGCGACGACGTCCGAGCCGCCTACCAGCAACGGAGGTGGGCCTTTCCGGAGAATCCGGAAAACATCTCGCAGTGCAAAGACGAGAAGTTCGACGAGAAGCTGAAGGAAGCCTTCAATCAGGGCTGTCAGATATACGGTTCGTTGACCGTTAACCGCGTCAGCGGCAGTTTCCACATCGCCCCCGGGAAGAGTTTCAGTATAAATCACGTCCACGTGCACGACGTGCAGCCGTTCTCCTCGTCCGCCTTCAACACGACGCACCTGATAAGGCACCTGACGTTCGACCATAGCATCGACAGCGTCCTGCATAACCCGCTGAAGGACACGCGGGGCGTCGCCACGGAGGGCTCGACCATGTTCCAGTACTACCTGAAGATCGTTCCGACGCTTTACAAGAAGCCGGACGGTTCGTTTATCTACTCGAATCAGTACTCGGTGACGAAGCACCAGAAGGTCATCTCGATAATCGAGGGGGAATCGGGGATGCCCGGCGTCTTCTTCCAGTACGAGTTCAGTCCGATGATGGTCGTGCACGAAGTGACGCACCGTTCCCTGGGACATTTCTTGACCAACGTTTGTGCTATCATCGGTGGAGTGTACACCGTAGCCGGACTTTTAGATAGTTTCTGTTACAATTCTTACCGGTTGATTAAGAAGAAATTGAGATAGGTGCCTTTGTGGGGCATTGTAAATTAATTCTTTTGTTTTTGTTTGTTTTTTTTTTTTTTGGCTTCGGTGGTCTTGCCTTTTGTAAATAATTTTTGATTTATTAGAGTAAATCTGCTGTTTTGGTCGTTTCTAATATCTAGTAGTCTAGAGTCTCGCGTGCTTCTTAACTGACTGATTTACATAAATTATGCAATAACTACTGAAACTTATATGCATTTTTTATTTACCGAGTTATTTTTTGTAAGTAGGTATCACTTAGTTTCAGTGCCTTATTTTTATTTTAAACTTGGCAAAAGGGGTTGGTTGATATTAATGTTGAATCGGAGGGCTAAATAATGCTCTACTAAACAGCAAGATCTTTCAACATTTAAACATTTATTTTATGCTTCCAGATATTTCATCATAATATTACAATAATTTAGATGGGAGAAATGACACCGAATAGCAGTTTTATAGAACATTAAGAATAATAATTCTTCCTGTAAGATATTGTATTTACAGATTTTATCCTTTACTTCTGAGTATATTGTGAATTATTTAATTATTTTTACTTTATTTTACTTATGTGACTGGAAATGAATTATGTAAAAAAAAAAAAAAAAAAAAAAATAATTATGTAATTTTTATGAATTTTTTTTTTATGAATTATGTAATCGAGGGTAAATAAAATACAAATAACATTCCAAAAATTTGTAGTAAATTTTTATTAAGTAATAATACTAATTACAATTTATTATTATTCGTATTGATTAGGTATACATACCTACTTTTAAATATTATTTCGTATGTTTTGCTTTTTTTTGCACATAGGTAATGGATCTGCATCTAATTTTATTTTATATTAACAATAAAATTAAATCCGCAGAGGTTGTTTTCCAAGTTTAAACTTTCCTTGAATTGAAACATTTTCATTTATTCGGATTCATCGTTCATCAGAGGACGTTTCAGTTGGTTAACACTCAATCATTGAGTGTAAAATAATAACGATTAAGCACTGTAACAATAAGGCACAATAGATTACTTCTGGGATATAAATTTAATTGATCAAAATGTAAATAAATTATTTTAAATATGTTTTTATTATGTTTTTTTTTTTTTTGTTATTTTGCAACATATCTTTGGATGTTGAAAGAACTCATGGAAAAAAACCAACAACGCACTTGTTGGGATTTCAAAATTCTCAACTATTTCCCTTTTAAGGGAAGAGGAATTTGCCCTTTAAAAAAATGGCCTCCACCAAGAGGCATAGGCCTCATTTTTGTTCTGAGTGCAGTATAGGAAGCTCACCATTTAGTCATAGCACAAACATCTCTGTCATTGAAAATTTGAAACTAATTTAATGTCATTATTATCAAAAATGTCTTATAATTCTGCTACAATTAGAAATTATTTTTGCTAAATAAACTTCACTGTAATTTTTATATACAAGTGAAGTATATACAACATGCTGTGCTGTGGGCAGTTACAATTTACAATACCTGCTCACTGAATGTCAGTTAATGCCATTTTGATTCTAATGAGTATTTAAACTTTTTTAAAAGCATCAGGTTTCCATAAAATTAAATTAATTTATTTAAGACAATCGTCAAAAGTCAAATTGTGGTGACAATAATATAATATATTAGAACCATCATTCAAAAATCAAATGAACCAAAAAACTAATTGCCAAAATTAACTTTTTTAACTTGCTGGTGCCTGTGTTGCCAGTTGCACATTTTTTTCTCGCCTCTTTATGCTTTTAAAATTAATTTAATTTTATTTAACTACCGTTTTAACACATAACTTCTGTATCTATTTTGAAATTTTGTAATAATTTTGAATTGTGCACGCGAAATTGTGATTTTCTGTTGTCTGAGGGAAATTTTATAAACGAGGAAACTACTGTATAACAGAGTAGCGAGAACAAAATTTAAAGCAGACATATTCTTCTCCCTCTATACATAATACCAGAGATCATTGAAGATAATAAATACAATCATAAAACGAAAACTTTAATAAGATTACTTATAATAGTTGTCGCTTGATTAATAATAATTAACGATACGGTACCTCTGTTGCAGGTTTTCAAAGTGGCAACCAACTGTTATTTACCGTTAAACAATTACATGGTGTTCAACGATGTGGACGGAATATACACCTACACCTATGAAGCGGAAAAGAAAGACAATTGCCTGGTGTGCTCGCAAGTCCCGCAGACTTTCCTAGTCGACGATCCGAATAAAATGAAATTAAAAAACATAATCGAACTGCTGTGCGAGAGTGCCGCCTATCAGATGAAAAGTCCAGGACTCACTACCATAATAGACGGGAAAAACAAGACCCTGTACATATCGACCATTAAAAGTATCGAAGAGAGGACCAAAGAAAATTTGAACAAGACCATTCTTGAGTTGGGGTTGAAAGATGGAAGCGACATCATGGTCACCGATGCCACCTCTCCCTCGACGTTAATTATTAAACTTAAGTTTGCAGTTAACGATGTCGAAATGAATTGAAAGATTTTCGTTTACTATTATTAGAGTTTTTTTTTTACGAATCGTGTCGTTTTTATTTGAAATACCTACCTGCTTATTTATCATTTAAAATATTTAGTATTATGTGTGCCGCGCCACTGATGTAATTTCTAGTTTGATACGGTGGAACAGTTATAAAGCTCGCAAGATGTGTTCACGCCTAGCTTTTCGCCTTATAAAAATTGGATAATATCCTGTGATCCACAAAATTTTTCATCAAACTATTGCCTTGAATAAAATGAAGCATGTCTGCCAGATAAAACACAAACAATTGGTAGGTGTGTAAGTGAACTACTCCAATCAGTGATCTACAAATCATAGAACAATAAACAAAAACATGACTACTTGCATAATGAACTTTGTTAGAGTAAAGAAACTAACCTGGAACAGTAACGATATCTGCTGAGTACGTGTAGTGCTGAGTTTCTTACTAATTGTAGTTTGACATTGGTTGTATTTCAAAGAGGATGCACAACTCGAGCCATTGTAGGGTATCTGTATTACCGACACTGACCCTTACTAGCCTTAGTGTCGGTAATACAGGTACCCTAAATCGTTATCTCAGAATATTCTGTCTTTCTGAATGAGGATATCGATGGTGAACTGGCAATATGTCCTATCTGAAATTTCAGGCATTTTCCGTTTATTGTGTTAAGTTGTCCTATCTGCTATTATACACGTTCAGCAATTTGAATTTTAGCGCCAAGTTAACCCCACTACCGAAATATAGATAATTTCATTTTGTCTATATATATATTTCATTCTAAATTTAAAAAAAAGAACGTTTTTTTCGCTTCCTGACCAATTTACTTTTTTGAGATAGGACTTATTGCCAGTTCACCATCGATATACAATACTTCAATTTGACGTTTCCGTTCGAGGTTAGGTTTTTGAATGTTTCAATTATTATCATTTACCATTTTATAATTTCTCTTCCAAAGCACAAAAAATAATAAAATTTATGAAGAGTGGTGGTCAAAAGTGTCATGAATCGTAAAAAAGTGACAATTAAAGGTAGGTGTTTAGTAACATACCAGTAATTTCATCACGTTCTTAAATTATAGTCATAAATTATCGTTTTTCGCAATATGTGGAATATATATTATTTTTTATGTGGACTAAATAAATAAATAAATATCTTTAATATTTTAATGAAACTGTCAGGAATTGAAATTAAATATGACACATTATGAGAATTTGAACTACCAAAGCTATTTTAGGGTCGTTTTTTACTAGCGTGTTTAACCAGCTGCGTCCTGGTTTCAAACGTTGCATTTTTGTGATAAAACAATGACGTCACGAACTAAAACGCTTAAAGCAGTTTGATTATGGTTTGAACTTTGAACCAATCTTCGAGACCGGTTAGTAGCGTTTTCAGGCGTTTTGAAGGGTTTGACAGCTGAGCTGTCACAGCTCAGCATGGAGAGCTAACCCAAATATGTTAAAAATTACTTTTCTTTACGAGTTACGATGTACATTCATTCCGTAGGCGACATAAAAATGATAAGTCTCGTCAAGATCCTTATCTAAGGTAGGCTTTTTAATAACTGTTATGTATTAATAGTAATTATTATAACTCAAATATTATTCTGCGGGATGGCGGTATATTATCCCCTTATTTTAAATATTTTAAGAAAAATGGAAATGAAGACTTCCAACAACAACAAATCATGCCAATGCAAAATTTTCTATAATATGAATGCGGAATGCTGTGGGAACGAACTTATCAACGGTGTTATATTTAATTAGTGTGGCTTTGAATCTAGAACATTGCAGAATGTCCAGAGTACGCCAACCAAAGAAGCAATATCAGAATAGTTCTTAAATTAAAATTGAAAAGGGGCATGTGGCATATCTCAACCTCCTGAGTCTTTGACATTTAATTTTATTGTTAGGCTTAGAACTTGGTTGGGTTTAGAATCTTTGAATTTGAAAACTTATTGCCCGTATTCACAAACGATAATTTCCTAAATAATTACGTAATTATTTAAATGAGTGAGATGGAGATATGCAGTTTTTTTGCAATAGAATGAGATGGGGATATTTGATTACGTAATTATTTAGGAAATTATCGTTTGTGAATACGGGCATATATCTAGATATTATGATGATGACATGACTGATGACAGCGGTTTGAAAACATTTATTTTCCTAAATATCAAACTAGTGACGTCATCCTTTAATACGCTTCAAACCAGTGGTTAAACTCGCTGCATCAGTAAAAAACGACCCAGAATTATTTTAGTAAAATGAGCTTAGACATGACTGCAATAGCCGTCTCTCTCTTCCAAAGCACTAGTTGATGATAAATTTTGTGGATTACCCAATATATTGTCAAGTGAACATCAAAACAAAAATGCGACGCTTTTTGTTTTTTTTTTCAAAGAGAAATATTAAGACTGTCCACTCCCAGTCTAGATATATCTCTTCCTTTGAAAGATGTCGTTAAAATGTAAGTGGATTTAATATTCTCATATCCGTTGTCGATCCTGGATTATAGATTATAGGTATATTCACTTCCGTCATAGATTTAATATATCCATATGTCCGTCGTGGATTTAATGTATCCGTGTCTGTTGTAGATTTAATCTATTCATGTCTGTCGTGGATTTTATATATCCATGTCCGTCATGGATTTAATCTAGTTATATTCAGATTTAAAGTTATTATACTATTATTACTGCCGGCCAAGTCGCATATACCTATCCATATAGCTGTGACCTGACTGACGTCACAGGCTGCGCGCTAACATACCTTGAACAGGACTGGTACTGGCCAGCAGGTTGTCAACATCAAGAAGGCGAGTAATGAAAAAAAAAAAGAAAAACCTAACCTCTGAAAATCAAAGTTGTTTTATCTCTGCATAAAATGAGAAAAAGAAAATAAAACTCTAATATCTAATAAATTATAATAAATATTCGAAATAGATCATAAATTTAGTTTTCATTGTTTATTTTCATTTTTCATAGTAAGAGAAGTAAATTAATTACCATCGTTTATTTCCTTTTGGAATGTCCTAATAAGAGCAATCCTTCATTACGTATTTAATTAATTTCAGATGTAAAAGAATGTCAAATTAACTATTGTTAATAATTAAAAACATGCGCTTTACATTATTTAAAACCCACAATTATTGTAATAAAATCAAATTTTCCCACCAACAAATCAAATTCTATAATACCCTGAAACCTCCCTGGAATGTTCTATTTTTTGGAGCCGATCGTTTCTCCTTGTCCAGTTTAGAACGTCTACATAATGAATAGTAAGCAGTAAGCACACATTGAAAGACAAAGAAACACCAAATTTTACTGTGTTTTATTTTAGTAAAGGTGGTAGGACCAGGACGATAAAGAAATTGGAGGTGGTCACCAGCACCAGCACCACATCAGTTGGCAAGAAGAACGTAATTGAAAAATTTGCCAGGCAGCACAATCTTCCCCTGCACAAGTGGCCATTGAATTTGGGAGATCGACAAGGAAATTGCTTCGATGTAGGCCTTGTGGTGTCCTTCGGTCATTTAATTCCGGAAAAAATTATAAATATTTTTCCATTGTAAGTAAGTAAGTAAATAATTTGTAATAATGTTACTGATTTTGTATGGAATGTTGAAGTTTTATTGTTATTATTTTTTTTTTTTGTTTTCATAAGGGGAATGTTGAATGTACACGCAAGCTTACTACCCCGATGGAGGGGTGCCGCACCTATAATCTATTCCATTGCCAAAGGGGACGAAAAGACTGGCATTACCATCATGACACTGAAGCCTGATAAATTTGATATCGGTGAGATCGTTTCGCAAGTGTCTGTCGATATTAACGGTAATATGAAAATGCCGGAATTGTATGGAATATTGGCCGAAAGCGGCGCTCAAGAATTAGTGGAATGTTTGAGAGATTTGCCTGGAAAGTTGAAAAATGCCAAACCGCAATCAGACACAGGAGTAACCTATGGTAATAGCTCATTTTTGCAAATAATCGCTAAAGCATAGAAATTAGTCTTGCATGATTGAGATTTCATCAAAGTTATCCTGATGAAACCTGCCAGAGCGGAGATATTTTATTCTGTGACCCCATTTTAAGTAACTTCATAATTATCATACTCTTTACTTACAAAAATAGTGTATTTTTTTATTAAAAAATACACTAAAAGAAGACAAATAAAAGTGTTTTCTGTGCCTCTAGCGGCGTCCATTTATGACAACTCTGAGCTTTTTTGCTTTATTTGTAAATTTTCATCAGACAACTCGAGGAAATTAATAAAGTTAATAATTTCAGCACCAAAAATCGATTCATCTTTTGCACATGTGAAATGGTCGACGATGTCAGCCAAAGAAGTTTATAATTTGCACAGGGCGCTAGACACGTTGTACCCTCTCAAGACGACATGGAGAAATGTTACGATTAAACTTTACGACGTTGAAGAATGCACCGAAGCTTCACCTGGAACAAGAGCGGGTACTGTCGAGCACGATAAGTCGAATAAATGTTTAAGAGTTGTCTGCGGAGACGGGAATTCTGTCAGGGTAAGACAAATCGGAGTCCAGGGCAAAAAAGTGATGAGCGCTTCGGACTTTGATAACGGGTATTTAAAAAAGGAGCCTTGCGAATCGAGGGTGTTTCAATAAAAATCAATAATACAATAATGAAACTGTTTTATTTATTTCTTTACAAGTAGGTAGGTAATAATTATTAATTACGGTGAATCTTTTTTCAAATCTTTATCTTTACTTTCACTCTCAGATTTTGAATCGCTCAGACCGTCGGTCTGTTTTCTTTTTGACAACATGCCAGGTCTGTAAATGGCCAACGTCGGACGATCTTTATTTCGAATCCGTTTCTGGGACTTCTCGTCAAAGTCCTTATCCTTATCGCGGCCCCTATCGTTCGATTCGGAATTCTCAACAGAAGTCGTCGAGCCCGTTTCACTTTTTTCAGCCTCCTTGTCCTTTCGATGCTTTTCAACCGGTCTTTCCTTGTCTTTACGATTTGCCGCCGATTCTTCAGCTTGTTTTCCCTTCTCTTCTTTCGAAGACTTTTCGTCCAACGAAGCAGAGGCCTCGTCTAATTTTATTTTTTCCGCTTTCAACGCCTCAAACTTACGTTCTTCCCTTTTTTCGCTATACTTCTTCACTTTTTTTACCGGTTTTGTCTCGCCGCTCTCCTTTTTATAATCGTCCCGTTTATTAGATTTATAATCGCGATCTCTGTATTCTCTCTCCCTTTCTTTATAATCTCTCTCTTTATAATCGTCCCTTCTGCTTTTAAATTCACGTCTCTCGACGTATTCCTTCTTGGAGCCGTATTTAGATTTTATTTCCTTCTTCCTTTCCTCGTATTTCCTTTCTCTCTGCTTATAAAACGAAGAGGACACTGTGCTGGTGCTAGTGCCCGATGGCGCTTGCAGCTTTTCACCGTTGCTCTCTTTCTCGCTTTTCTCCAAGTCGACTTCGGGCTTCGCCTCTTTTGCATCGGAAACTTTAGCCGATTGCGATTTGCCGGTCGTCGGTGACTTCTCGTCGTACCTTCGTTTCCTTTCGTCGTCCCTAACTTTACGTCTTTCGATTTCCTTTCTCTTCCGTTCCTCCCTCCGTTCTTCTCTTATCCTCAACCTTTCCGCTCTCTTGTTCTTGATGTACTCCAGCAGCGGAGTGGTGGCGTCCAGTTTGGAATTCTCATTCCCCTCGGGGATCTGATACGAGAATTCCGCTTTGTCCAGCTCCGGCGGCTTGTTTATCATTTCCACAAACTCCGAATAGGCGGGATCGGTTTCGATCGTTCCGCATTTCGGATCGACCCGGTTTTTGTTGCGCTTCTTCGGGATCTTGGGGAAGGCCGCGAACTCGACGACGGCCGGGTACTCGTGGCCTCGGCTGTCCAGGAAAACGTAGTTGTCGAATTTCTCCTTGAAATTGTAAACGTCCGCCGGGTTCGTGAAGTTGATGTAAACCCTCGCGAATGAGAATTCGCCCAGGCTCGCGTCTCCCTTGACCGTGTAAATGTAATCGTAGTCCGGAACGGGCGAAACCTGACTTAGGAAGGTCTCCTGGTCGATGGACGGGGGCAGCCGACGGACTATCACCTTCGTTAGGGGCTTTTCCTTTTTGTCGGTGCATTTGTTGCCTTCCGAGGACTTCTTTTCCGATTTCTCGGATTTAGTGGAACTTGGGACCTCTGTAAGCGCCATAACACATGAAACAATTTATTTTCTCTTCTTACTATTAAGTGTTCGTGTAAACCCGTTTATTAAACAAACTATTTCCTTTTATCCTTTTATTTATTTTATCTTACTACGAAGAAGAAGAAGCAAAGCTTGTTATTTTTTTTTACAATTTTTTTTATACAGTTTCAGTCATCGAACTCTAACCTACGGGCTGGACTGGAACGAACCCGTTCATTACTCTGATATGAGCATGATGTCACCAAAAACGTGTAAGGGGCAGGAATTATAATACTGCAGCATCTCAGTCGCAGTCTGGCTTTTGTATTTCACGCTTAACCAAGATCGTTACGTTTCTCAAGTATTTATTATTCTCTCATTCTCTTTTAGCCAAAACTCTCATGCGATAGAAAAAGATGGGAATACTGCACTAGTGCGTGTTGCCTAAAAATAACTCTTGTACTTGTAGGTTATTTAAAAATTGTGAGTCCTTCCAGTATTAGGCTAGAGTTCAATGGTTTCAGTGCACCACTTCACCTTTACTGACAGTAGTGACGTGACAGTAAACGGTTCTTCTTCTTGCTTACTGGCTTAGTCACTTTTGTGCACTTGGCCAGCTTCAAGTTGATGACAGTAAACTGAAAAGTACAACGTACCGTACAACCCCGTACAACTAATAACTATCAACTAATTAATGACTAAATGGTTGGATGTAATTTTTGGTCTTGATCATTGTCCGGTTTTCCGCTAAAATCTAAAGAATGAAAACTCGTACTTTTCCTCTAAATAAATAGGGTACTTGCATAAATTTTAAAATAAAAATATTCAATACAGGGCGTTATAATTTAGTAAGTAGAAAGTACCCCTGGACCCTATCTATTCAGTGTATTAGCACATATTATTTATATAATCCTCTTTATGAGGAAACTATGATAGAAGAGTCAAGGACACCTGTATTTAAATGGAACTATTACCTACATTGACCCACTTTTATTAAAAAATCAATAAAATTTTTAACACATTAAAAAGCACTATACATTATACACAGAATATTAGATAATTAGACATATTAACAAATTCCGTATCAACAAAGTATATCAATAATTATTATTTATTAATCATCTACCACATCCTCCGCCTCCACATTTGCCTTTTTTAGGCGCTCGATAACTGGAACCACTCCCACTGCCCATCAGTGGATTGTATTCAGGTTTAAATGATTTCTTATTATTGTCTTTGTCGCCTTTGGAAGAAGTTGCAGATCCCAAGACATGACCCTGCTGTCCTTCTTCACTGTATTTAGCACGCAAAGCTTCCATTTTTAGAGCCTCCTTCTCTTCAAGTCTCTTCAAATGTTTCTCGGCCTCTTCCTTGTATTTCGCTTGCAGCCTGTCGACCGCTTTTTGACGGGCCAACATTTTTGACTCAAACAAATCTGGATTCTTGTGGTATTTTGCATCGTATTCTTTAGCCGCTCGCTCCTCTCTGTATTTTTCAAATGACGGCTTCAGTTTTCTCCATATAAAACTAATAATTATCGAAGTGCCCACAATGTACCATCCATAATTTTCCAGTATCGAAAATATGTCCATTGTAACTTTAAGTACTTATAGCTGAATAATAAAATCCTGTCCGTACTCTCCTCAGGTCTTCTTCTCAACACTTCAACAGTCACCACAATTTTCTTGTGTTTTGGCTTGTTACAAAATTTATTATTTACGTGTCAACTAATAGCAAATGAAATAAATAACAAAACAAGACTAAAAAAAAAAAATGAATGAAAGTTCATATTAATTTATTATTATTATTATTTTATTGGTGTAGTGTGTGGTGTGTGTACGTAAAGCTAATAATAAAGCGTCGACTACTACTGTGGAGCTAGTGGAGCTAATAACTCCATGATCGCAATTCCACGTTTTCGTTAATTATTGTCAAATTCTGATTCTGGTGTTCGTAAATCGATAATAACTTTAATTTTTTTAAATAGAAATGACCAAAAAATAATTATCAGCTAGTGGACAGGTCATTTGGTTATTATTAAGCACCTCTCTCTCATAAAATTTCAAGATAATTTAAAAGGCATGGATTTAGTGGAAAAATAGCTCTACAAAAATCGGCACTATAGTATTAAAAGAGCACTTTGTCATATGTCAGTACTGTCACTCTGATTGTTGACAGGCAACAAAAAAAAATTTCTAAGTATAGAATTAAAAACGTCAGGAAGAACTATGGTATACAGTGCTTCCCAAAAGTAACGGATAAATTCGATAAAACGGAGAGGGCTGTTTTTTTGAAAAAATAAAAAAACAGGTCGATTTTGTTTTTGAGTTGTTCAACTTTTGACATAATATTTGGGTATACAGGGTGATGCACGAAAAAGTGGTGACGTCATCGGCATTTTTTTAAATGGCAACTCTTATTTTTTATTAAATTTTTTGATACTTCATCCAATTGCCAATACGGTAATGTAATCATTTTGTAACGTTTATAAAGGAAATTTCGGAGAAAATAACTTAATTTCGACAGATTTAATAGATTTAATTTAATTTAATTTAACAGATTCAACTTGATAGACCTAATTTAATAGACAGATCTTATAAAATTACCATGGAAACAGTAATTTTTATTTGATATTTTTTTATTTTGATCGTTAATGTTCCGATTTTCACATCAGTAAAAAGTGCACAATTTCGACTCACAAGCTGTTTCTCAGAAATTTCCTTATTTAAGGTTACAAATTGATTACATTACCATACTGGCAATTAAATTAAGTATCAAAAAATGGAATAAAAAATAAGGGTTGCCATTTAAAAAAATGCCGATGACGTCACCACTTTTTCGCGCATCACCCTGTATACCCAAATATTATGTCAAAAGTTGAACAACTCAAAAACAAAATCGACCTGTTTTTTTATTTTTTCAAAAAAACAGCCCTCTCCGTTTTATCGAATTTATCCGTTACTTTTGGGAAGCACTGTATAATGGCGTTTTGTTAGGTGTTACGATTACGTCGCTCCTTTACGCTTTACGGTGAATGTGAGCAAATAATAATTATTGTGATATTAATATGAAACTTAATTTAAATGAAACTTAAACTAATGATAATTGGTAAATTTAAATAAAATACAAACTTTTGTAAGTTAATTTGATTAATATTTAATTTAATTATTCTTTAAATTACCTGATAAAGACAGGTAAGCTTATTATTTGTATAGATATTAATTGAACCCTATGCTGCAACAACGTTGTAAGTGCCAAAAGTAAATTTTGCGGGAAGTCGGAATAAACATTTTTTTGTGAACCAATATAATATATCAGCTTACAAACATTAATATATTAGTTAATTATATTCACCTACCGATTGTTTGTGTTTTATCTGGCAGACATGCTTCATTTTATTCAAGGCAATAGTTGATGAAAAATTTTGTGGATCACAGGATACAATATTTCAGTTTTCTTGCGAGATATGGGTAGGTTCTAATTTTAATTTGCCACTAAAGGTTCTTTGCAGAGCAAATTAGAAACTTTCGCACAGCAGGCGAGGCGAAGATTGAATACATAGACAGTATCGTTTCGTCCTTATTATGGACTCATCAGCATATCATATTAGTGTCAGACCCACGACACACATACTGTACGAAAATCGATTTTTCAGTTTTTTTCAGGATATTTCAGGAACGGTCACAGATGTCTTCCATGTTTTGACGAATTCAAGATCGCCACAAAACGGCGCATCTTTTCTCTAATTTAACCGACTCCGTATCTCTTAGCGTTCAGGAAATAGCAATATAGAGAAGGATACATAGTGCACCCTGTACAGAGTCGGTTAAATTAGAGAAAAGATGCGCCGTTTTGTGGCGATCTTGAATTCGTCAAAACATGCAAGATATCTGTGACCGTTCCTGAAATATCCTGAAAAAAACTGAAAAATCGATTTTCGTCATATCTTTTTTATTATTGGAAATTACTAAATAATTTTTTGTAGGTTTACATAACCCGTTAAGAGCTATCCATCTGACAGTTAAAAAATTTTGAAGGCCTACTAGATCCAAGAGTTTTCATAGTCCACTTACGTTTTTCTTATGGCCGCCATATTATTTTTTTATGTCGTTCGATATGAAAAAAATAATGGAAACCAAAAATTAATAAACTTCAAAAAATTTTTTTTTAAATTTTTATTCTTCTTTTTTCAAAGAAAATTCTAAAAAAAATCCTCGAAAAACGTCAACATTTGTAAAATACGCCGAAATAGTGCTTGCCTTATGGTTTTTTAATTTATCTATATGAAATTAGGTCTAAAAATGTGTCTTTTTTGTAAAGAAAAAATAAGAATAAAAATTTTTTAAATTTATTTTTTGAAGTTTAACAATTTTTAGTTTTTATGATTTTTTTTATACCGAACAACATAAAAAAACAATATGGCGGCCATAAGAAAAACGAAAGTTGACTATGAAAACTCCGGGATCTAGTCGGCTTTGAAAATTTTTGAAATGTCAGATGGGTAGCTCTTGACGACTTATGTAAGCCCACAAAAAATTATTCAATAATCTCCAATAATAAAAAAGATATGGAAAAAATAAGAAATCTCGATTTTTCAGTTTTTTCAGGATATTTCAGGAACGGTCACAGATATCTTGTATGTCTCGACGGAATCGAGACGGCCACAAAATTGCGCTCCTTTGGACTTGTTTAACCGACCCTGTATTTGTTAGCGTTAGGAGATGATAGCAATATAGAGAAGGATACATGGTGCACCCTGTATAATTATAGCTTATTAACTGCTGGTCTTCTCTGATTGTATAGTGATTAGTGACCAGTGACCTGCAATTTTTAATGAACTAGTATAGGCGACTAGAAGAGAAAGACGTGTCAAGAATTGAGTAGAATTCTACCTAAATCCCAAGAAAGCTCCAAATATTGTTTAATTATTATTAATATAACTATTAATAAAAATTGAATAATAATTATTAATTTATCTCTTTTGTTGCTAGTAGGTACATAATTATAGTTTTCCAGACGAAGATCTGAAATTTTTTGCATAGAATTTGAGCGAGACCTATTGAAAAAAAAACATAATAATAATAATTAGGTACTTAGGTTGTTTATTTTATTTATAGTTCAGCAGACTGGACAGGGACAAGACACCACCACCACTACCACCAACACGAAAACTAATTATTATTACATCTTATTATTATTATTGGAATCTAATAATAATAAAAATAATAGATTAGAAAAAGAGAGAAAGAATAATTATTATTATTATTATCTTTCTCCTTTACATATTATGTTCCTCTTTCTTTCTCTATATACTTACTAATAGTTACTACACAGCAGCGTTAGATATCTTTATTATATTATTTTTAAAACATGAAATTCCAATCTTCAGTGGCGTGACACAATAACTCTCGAATGTATATTAACGATGCCATATTTTAGGGCCGATTGAGCTGAAAATTACCCGTGACCCGTGAAATAAATAATTGAAATTTTTCTCAATCTCTTCAACGAGATAACGTCACTCGTAATAAAAACTTTGAAATATTATTCCCTACCGATACGATATAATACAATCCACAGCAGCGCGCTCGTGTTTGAAATTTTAATATCGATGTCTATCTAGTTTACGGTTGGTACCAACAGCAACAGATGAACTTCTTTTATTATTATTACATTTTAATTTGATAAAGAATTTAATCGCAGCGGCATTTTTTCCACAAACTTCCCATTCCCGTATCGGTTTCTCGTAATTTAATTAAAGGCCAACCCCACGCGACGATTAAATCGTCAAGTCGATCGAACGTTCCGTGTAAAAATGCGAATTCCTTTGCGAATGTGATTATAAGGTTGGCAGTATCTGACACTCCAAGATGGCCGAGGGCTAATGTAATGTGACTAATTTTTCTTTGTTTTGATTTTCGTCTCAAGTGCCTTAAAAGTGAGTTTTTCGATGGTTCATAAGTGAATTGCGGGTACGGACTGTGATAATAAGTGAAATTTGCGGTCCGCGAGTTGCCAGGAAGAGCGGCGCGTCCAGAAATTCCAACCTCCTAGAATGAGACAGATCGACATTGCATTGCAGTATCTGTCAGTTCACCGAGCGGAATTTAATAATTTTTTGTAATCAAGAGGGCCCAATTTAAGAGGTAATTCGCTCGAAAATAATCGCTTCTCGACGGATGGGTCGGGATGTGTGTGAGTTGAAAAGGGGGAACGGCTCCGATTTGCTGCCTTTCCCGATTCCAGGCTCTCTCGCTCTCGAAAAATTTAGCTAGACGGCTGGGTAATCGCTGTGGAATGTGTAAGTGTGGAATGCGGTTAGATGGACGGACGGACGGACGGACGAACGGAGTAGGTACAACAGTGAGGCAAACAAAAAATGTAAAAATAATAATAATTAAAATTCGATAGTTTTGGCACCTATTTACCAATTATTACTTCGGGTATTATTGTCGCGATTTTTTTTTTCAACCAAATTTGTTTTTCCCATTATAATTATTATTATTGTTTTATAAAAAATTACATTCCAAAGCCTACTTTGTAAATTCTTTCTTCTTAGCATACTAGATTGATGATTTTGATTTTTAACACACCGTTTTTGACATTAATTTAATAGTGATGAAGTGAAAATCTGTCAAACATGACAGTTGTTCTAATTTAAACAAACTATTAACAACTTGTAACTTATAAACAAACACTTCTTCTTTTTCTTCTCTTATCTATGGATTTTGGACACCATTGATGTGTATATAGCCAGCCTCAAGTGTTTCTATACTGTTTGGCCAGATTTTGATAACCTGGTGATTTCTATTGCTTGTTTTGTAACTACACACATATCTGCTGGAGTTTAGTATTTAGACAAAACACAATACAGGAAACGATTCTTCTCTCTCTGGAGCAACAGCAGAGCACTCGGCAGAGCATTAACATACTCAAAAGTTGCCTCTGGATAGAACCCAGACAGACGATGTAGGACAGGGAAATATAACACAAATACAACACAAAGAAGTTCTGACCTGCTAATAATAATAATAATTCCTTCCAGACAGGACGACTCGAGTGAAAGAAAATGATAAATCATCAACGATGGCCGCGATATGACGCTCCTACATGAGGAAGAGATGTGAGGTGGCAGCGCTGAGCAGGGCCCATGATGGGCCAGCAGCCCCACGCCATCACCATGAACTCCAGCAGTACCCCCGCCCGCACCACGGGCTACCACCAGAAGGCCATGGAGGAGATTCAGAATTCCCTCAGGTTTGTTCTGTCGTTTATAATTCCCCAGAAGTTGCCCCCCCGCCCCCTCTTTAATATAATTTTGAGTTAAATACTAAACGACAATTTCAGGCCGTTTGCGAAAAGTGGCGTGGACGCTTTAGGCTCGAGTGCCGCCAGCACCATCTCTAACTTCTCGACTACGAGCGGCGCCAGCTCCCTCAGCTCGGCGTCCGGCAGTAACGGGACCGACAAGGACGTCCTGCAACTCAGGCACGCCCTCGCCCATCTCCTCAGCATGGGCTACACGGAGGTTCGTATTGACGAAATGTGTTCGTTTAATTAAAGGAACCGTCCCCGTCATTCGGCTTGCGTTTTCTCTACAGGACTCCTCCCTGCGTGCGCTGCAATACTCGAACGGACGGGTAGACGCCGCCTTGGACTATCTGCTGAAGCAGCAGCTGGACGCGTCCGGCAAGCAGTCGTACGGCAAGTTGATGCGCAAGCCCAGCATGGAGCGGGAGTTGCGCGGGAGCCCCGCTTTGGATAGCGGCGCGGGCAGCTCCCGTTCGGACAGCCCTCGCCTCGCCGACCTCCATTCGGCTCGCTACTCGCCCGGGCTGGACGCCCCTCCGTTGCCGCCCCCTCGGGGCACTCCCCCGCCACCCCCGCCACCTCATATCGGCGCCTATCAAAATGTGCCACCTCCCGGTGTTGTAAGTGTTGATAATTTTTTTCTGGTCATTCTCCTGGTGTTCTTTATCGTCCGTCGTATTTTACAGCATCGCCTGAAGCAACGCATGTCTCCCGCGCCGGCTGTGCCTGCTCGCGCTCCGGCCGCGGCGCCTCCCTATCAGTCGGGACAACGCGGTACCAGTCCAGTCGGCGGTCAGGCCTCGCCGGGCACGCCCAGGGTTCAGCCGATGGTGGTGCAGAACGGGCCGCAGGCGCAGCAACAGCTCACACAGCAGATGCAGGCGCTGAGCCTGGCGGCGGCGGTGGCGGCCGGCGCTCCGCCGGCGCCCCTCTATCCCCAGGTGACGCCCGGAGCGACTCCCGTGCCTCCTCCCTCGTATTCGGCCTCGATGCAGAACAGACAGAGTCCCACTCAGGACTTCCGGAAGAGCCCCTCGTCGGGCATCTATTCGGGTCCCGCTTCAGCCGGCTCTCCCAGTCCCGTGCCGGTGGCAGGACCGATGCAGGCCTGGGGCGCCAGACAGGCGAAGACACAGCCACCCATCATCATGCAATCGGTTAAGAGTACGCAGGTGCGTTTGTGACGTTTGAGTGTGAACATTTTCAGATGTGATCTTATCCGTGAGAGGAAAGAGAGCGTCAGTGTATTTTTGGAAAGTAATTTTGTCGTTTGTTGTGTTCCAGGTCCAGAAGCCGGTCCTGCAAACGGCTGTGGCACCTCCGTGTCCTCAGTCGGCGGCCCCGGCGCCCCCGCCTCCCTCGTACACTGCCAGCATCCAGAAGAAGGTGTACGCGGCTCCCAAGCCCGCGGCGCCGCTGCCGACACCCGCGCAGGTGCCTTCGACGGTCGGACCGGGAGTCGCTATTCCGACGACGGAGCCTCCCAGTTACGCCAGCACGATGCAGGCGAAGGCCAAGGCGAGAGCGTCTCCGGCGCACGCGCCCCCTCCTCTGCCGCCTCCGCCTTACAGCGAGGACGGATTGGGTCAGGTATGTGAAATGAAAAACCTTTAACAGCTTCAATTGTTGTTATTTGTATTATTATTGCTACAGGTGTCAACTATGGAGGGTTCTCGAGTGTCTCCACTGGTGCATCCGCCGTTGCAACGTCGATATTCTCCAGCGATCGGTCCCGATGGTCCCACACCTCGTTCCGACAGTCCCCAGTCGACGTCTTCGGGAGACAGTCGTTATCCTGACCCGAGTGCACCCCCTCTGCCGCCTACCGGTAAGTTCAGAATCGTCGTAAACTTCCATCTCAATCGGTCGATTAATTATCCTCCCCCCCTTCCCCTCTGCAGCGTCTTCTTCGGTGAAGACAAACTGTGCGAATTGTTCACCCAGCGGGCAGCAAACGATGAACGGCCAGGCTTCAGACGGGGGCGGCAAGGAACAGCAGCAGCAGCAGCAGCAGCCGCCGCCTCCGTACACAAAGATCAAGCACCAGTCTCCCATCCCGGAACGCAAGGCAATCAGCAAGGAAAAGGAGGAAGAGAGACGTGACAGCAAGGTCCGGAACTATTCCCCGCAGGCGTTCAAGTTCTTCATGGAGCAGCACATCGAGAACGTGATCAAGTCTTACAAGCAGCGGCAGTTCAGGCGGCTGCAGCTGGAGAACGAGATGAACAAGATCGGTCTCAGTCCGAACGCCCAGACGCAAATGCGCAAGATGCTCTCACAGAAAGTACGTGTGTGTGTGTGTGTCTGTTCAGAAAAGTACGTTCCCTTTTCATCTTATTGTTTGGTTTTTGCTTGCAGGAGTCGAACTACATCCGTCTGAAACGGGCCAAGATGGACAAGAGCATGTTTGTCAGGCTGAAGCCGATCGGAGTGGGCGCGTTCGGGGAGGTGACGCTCGTCAAGAAGATCGACACGAATCATTTGTACGCGATGAAGACGCTGCGCAAGGCGGACGTGCTGAAACGCAACCAGGTCGCCCACGTCAAGGCCGAGCGGGACATCCTGGCCGAGGCCGACAACGAATGGGTCGTCAAGCTCTATTACTCGTTTCAGGACAGCGACGTCCTCTATTTCGTCATGGATTACATTCCGGGCGGCGATCTCATGTCGCTGCTCATCAAGATGGGCGTCTTTGAGGAGAAATTGGCCAGGTGAGGACGGCCGCGTGATTCCCGGTACTCTGTTTTTATGTATTTGTGTATTTATGTAGGTTTTTGGCTTTTAGCTTGTTCTTAAAGCTAACCATCAGGTAATCAATCGGTAAAGAGTGTCTGAGATGCCTAAAAACTAACCACCTTTAATCTGATGGGGCCAAAACGTGACTTTTTTTCCTCAAAATGCTACCTCGGTCAATTAAATCTGCACCGAACTAAAAGATGCAGCGTTCAGTGCCGATTTCTATGACCAGATAAAAGTTGACTTGCCGAGGGGGCTGCAGTGTAGTTTTCTGCTCGCACCTGCGATTCTTGTCAGACAATTTCGTTACACGCTCTTTCTGCATCGACCCGGATACATGAGGAGGACTTGCAATTATTAATTTTACCTTTTCGCACGCAGGTTCTACATTGCGGAATTGACGTGCGCGGTCGAGAGCGTCCACAAAATGGGTTTCATCCATCGGGACATCAAGCCGGACAACATCCTGATTGACAAGGAGGGCCACATCAAGCTGACCGATTTTGGTCTGTGCACGGGCTTTCGCTGGACGCACAACTCGAAGTATTATCAGCCGAACGGTAAGCTGCTCGCGTGCGTCTGTCGCTCTGGACGGCGAGAAAATTGAAAAAAAAAAACTGTTTTCTTTCTCCCTTCGCAGGAGAACACGGACGACAGGACAGCATGGAGCCGGTGGAGGAGTGGACGGGCGAGGAGTGCCGGTGCAAGGGGGCCCTGAAACCGTTGGAACGTCGCCGGCACCGCGAGCACCGCTGCCTGGCTCACTCGCTGGTCGGCACGCCCAACTACATCGCCCCCGAGGTCCTCCAACGGATCGGGTACACGCAGCTCTGCGATTGGTGGAGCGTCGGCGTCATCCTTTATGAGATGCTCGTCGGACAGCCGCCGTTTCTCGCCAACACTCCTGCCGAGACTCAGTATAAGGTATTTTTTTTTAATTATTCTTTGATAATAAATAGTTCAAGTGATGTCTTTTGTTGTTGTTTGAATAATTAAAGAGTCACCATCTGGGGGCCCAGATCAATCAGTGCTGGACTACATGTTCCAGTGGAAGTTCCATATAAAAAAATATATGGGAGATCTGTCTGTCTCCAGTATTTGTAAGGGTTATTGGAAAATTATAATAAGAATGGCTCCTTCCTATTTCTCCAATTCAGATAGACTTTCAAGCATATCGAAAGAAATTTTTAAAGTATCAATAATATTTGGTTGGAGGGCTAGAAAGAGTGTTGAAAAACTTGTGGAAAAAATCCTCGATTTCGGTCTTTTTAATGTTGGTCTATGGTTGCAGCTTGCAGTCAATTTTTAGTTTATCTGTCAATTTGTCATAATTCAGCTGTCTGAAAAAATTTGCAACTAATGTGACTTGTTTTTATCAGATGTCCAATTCTGCAAAAAATATTAAGCCATAGAAAATACAAGAAGAAAATTAAATATTTTTTTTTATATAAATAAACTCAACTGTATCTTAAAAAAAAAAATATATGAAACTATGTTTATTCTTTGTAATGAAATTCAACCTGCTTTGGGCTGTTACAACAATAATTATTGGTCTGAAAAATAGACAATAGCTTCGTTCGCGGATACAATCCAGAACCGGTTCGGAATCAGTTTAGAACTATTCCGGATTGTCGTAGAGCGCATGCCTAAGTGCGAACTGGTTCAGGATTTTATTTCACCGCGAACGAAGCAGGGACCGGATGAGAACTCCGAACTGTCAGATGACGAATGATTCCGTCTAACCCGCAGAGTAAGGACTGAGGCACTAAAAGTTCTTATTTTATGGTCAACAATTAATTCAAAATTTAACCTAGGTATATAAAGAATATACGCTTTGGGCCTTTGTCACAGTATAGTTTATCTGTGTATTATGAAAAGATCTTTTGTGTAGCAGTACCTAACCACACAAACCTTTGCGATTGTTTTGTTTTACTGGTATCGGATACGGTAAATTATTTTTATATGTTATTTACCTATTTTTATTGTATTATACGTCAATAAATAATTATATTGGAATAAAAAAGTGCGAATCTGAAAGAGATAAATACTTTGAATAATATCTACTTATTTTATTATACAAATCATCGACATCAGAGCAGAATTACGCATGAGCAGCGGAACCGAACTGAACTACTAGTTCCTGCAAAATCCCAGAACTGCTAGAATCGGTTCTGAACCGATAATGAACCGGTTCGATGAGTACCGCGAACGCAGAACTGTTAGTACTGGTTACTAAAAATTCAGAATTTATGCACCGCGAACGCCGCTTTTCTCACTGCGCATACGCAAGAGTTCTAAACCGGTTCAGAACTGTATCCGCGAACGAAGCTAATAATAGAACTGTCATTCAAAAACCAAATAAACCAAAAACCACAGACAATGAAGAATGCAAAATCATTGGAAAACTAATTGCCAGAATAAACTCTTTCAACTTGCTGGTGCCAGTGTTGCCAGTTGTACATTTTTTTTCCAACATCTCTTTTTTATGTGTTTTGAAAATGAACTTAATTATTTTATTTAACCACCATTTGATTTGAATACATAACCTCTATGAACTATTTGTCTTAAAATGTCGTTTTATATTTGACTTTCGTAATAATTTTGATTTGTGCACGGGAAATTAGGAATCTCAGAAAATAGAGCAGATGTTTATATTCTTCTTTTTCATTGCTGAGTAATGTGTCGTTTGTAATTGAGTAATGTTTCTCGCAGGTTATCCACTGGGAGAAGATGCTGCAGATCCCGAAGCAGGCGAACCTGTCTCCGGAGGCGAGCGACCTGATCCTGAAGCTGTGCACGAGCGCGGACCGTCGTCTGGGCAAGAACGCGTCCGAGGTGAAGTCGCACCCGTTCTTCAAGGACACGGACTTCGAGAAGGGCCTGCGTCGGCAGCCGGCGCCCCACAAGCCGCGCATCGAGTACCCGACCGACACGTCCAATTTCGATCCGGTCGACCCGGACAAGCTGCGCAACTCGAACTCGCTCGAGTCGGGCGCCTCGGACGACGTCGGCGACAACGGCAAGTCCTTCCACGGCTTCTTCGAGTTCACATTCAGGCGGTTCTTCGACGACGGCGGCTGGCAGGCGCTGAACAAGATCAGTCTGGACGACAACGAGAACCCGGGACCGGTTTACGTGTGACGAATGGACGGAAGGGCCGACCAACGAACGACGCTTCGCCTCTGTGGTAGTCGGTGATCGTGGACCCGACGACGGGGTCCTGCCGCTCGTCGTCGTCTGTTGTTTGCTTTTTGATTTAGAAATCGAAAATGAAAAGATTTAAGAGAGAGAGAGAGATGTGAGAAGATGGCTGTTATGAGGTCCCCGTCGGGGCAGGAATTAATCGATGATGATATCGGATCGATGTTTCGGGTCTGGATAAGAGAGAATCTCGAATTTGGAATTGAGCAGGGCAGTGAACGGGGCCAATTTCAATTGGAAAAAAAAATTGATATCGCTTTAACTTTACAATAATTAATCCGGGAACAAATTAATAATAATAATAATAATTGTAGCAGCAAGGGATTGGACTGGGACTGGAAATCAAAACAAAGAGTGCCTTTATTATAAATTTATATTTTCAAAGTTTCGTTTAATTATTCAATAATTAACAACGCTCATCAAATTATTAATAATGTCAATTAACTGACGGTTCTTTAACCGACTTGGTGATGCTGTAGGGATCTGAGAATGCGTCAATTATTAATATTAAATTTATTGAGTGGACCATAAAACAAAAAGCAGACTGACAACTTTTTTTTTTGCTCAGTGAATCTGCACTAATAATAATAATAATAATAATGAAAAAAACATCCACTCTGGTAAAATAAGAAAATTAATCAGATCTTATTGTTATCAAATTAATAAAATATACTGAAACGATGGGGAACATGATAGAATCCTATAATGGCAATAATTATTATTTAATTAACGATGAGGCTGAGGCTATTAAATCACATTATAAGGTGTGATTCGGAGGTTATTTAACTATTTTCTATTATTATTATTATCATCGATCGATCGATCGATCAATAAAATAATTAATCAATCAATCAATACAAAGATGGTGCTACTTTTTTTATATAATTGAATGTGATTTATGATTAAGCGACTGAACCGGCGGCAGCGCAGACATGAAAATGGGTGTGCAAGTCAGTTCGAGGTCTGCTGCTGCTGCTCGTGAAGAATAATCGAGAACGCGGTGGGTCGGTCGAGAAAGTTTTATTATAAACAGAAGAGAAAGAAGTAAATTATTATTATTAAATTATGTGTATGTATAATAAATTGTATTAGCGATGTACATTTGTAATATATTGCCTGTAAATATAAATAAATGAATGAATGAATAAATAAAATACCTAACGAGTGACAGCAAGGTACACTTATGCTTTAATATATTTTAATGTAACATATTATTATTATTATTATTATAAAACTTGTACGACTGTTGTATTTTGCAAGTTAATTTTAATTATTTATTAAGAAATTGAATTACGGATTTGTTTGTTTTTTTATTCTCTTCTTCTTCTTTTTATTCTTCCTTGTCCAACCGACAAAACTAACAATCCCAAGTTAGTGCTAGCTATACATGAAATAAAAGTTTAATCCTCTTATGAGACCTCTTTGACTCAGAGTGAGTTCAAGTTTTCTTTTTATAAATCTTTAAAACTCCTATAAATTCCTATTAAAACTCAAATTTAAATTTGTTTGGGTTTTATTAGTTAACTTGTGATTTTTTAAAAAGAAGATGTTAATTTGTTCTCACAGAATGTGTTCAAATAGGTCGCCTCCTAATTCAAGTCATGGCAAAGATTCGCACGAGCAATCATGCTGGAAGCACGAACTCTTTGTAGAAGATCATCCATCGGCTATTAAAGCTACAGCAGCGTCATCTTCTTTCAAAATTGGATCATGGCAAACTTTTTCTTTCAAATAGCACCAGGGGATTCAGATCTGGGAGGCCATGGTATTGGTCCACCTCTAGGAAATGTGTTATTTTTTTTTCTATTTTTGTAATTTTTTTATTTTTCAATTTTAAAAAATTTTCTATCAGTCACTTTATTAAATTAATAATTGTCAAATCTGACAGTAATGTGAAAGTAACAGTAATGAATGATTTCGATTTTCAATTTGTTTTGTTGAAATGTTAAATTTTTGCTCTTTTCAACAATAACTTTTTCACTCTATTTTCAATTTTTTTAACTCCATTAATCGAATATCAAGAGCACGGGTGTCAATTTTGAGAAACCCTGTATATTATCAATGTTATACGTGTTTCGCTACTTTTAAATCATCATCTTCAGACATCAGTAAATTAATATGCATGCGTATAACATTGATAATATCCATACAGGGTGTTCTACCATAGAATGCGGAGTACAAAATAAGCCGATTTAACCGAAATTATCTACGTCCAAAAAGCCATCCTTGTTTTCCAGAATAAGTCAAAAAGGGATTAACTGGAGAAACTTCAAAATTGCACCGCCTACTACTACTGCTGTTAAGAGCAATAAACTGACAGTTTTACCACAGAATAGACTAATAAAAAAGGGGAATTTTCACATACTGCTTGTTAATGTTTATATTTTATGTCCAGGGGTTTATATTTATTTTTTGTATGCCCCTATTTCCCATTATGAAATTCTTCTATTTAAAGTTGGCGCCTTTTGTGGGTGAATTTCATTAGTGCATTCGTGTGATCTGTCTCTCTCTGTCTGGCTGTGTCTCTCTCTCTCTCTCTCTAGTTTTTTATTAGAGAGAAGCAGCCTCTGTTTGAATTGAAATAATTGAATTGAGATAAGAAAGATGGCTACGCCTACGGCCTTTACTTTCGGGTGTTTTAAGCTTTGTGGTCGGGTAAAAGCGGGTATTTTCGAATCTTAGTTGGGGCACAGAATAGACTAATCAGAATATAAACTTCAATAAAAATAAGGGGTCCGCGCATCTGCTCGCGCGGGGTTAGATGGGTTAGAACTCAGCGGCAGTCAGCGCCGGAGCGCAACGGAGTCATTTAATCGATATCGCTCGTTGCCTGTAGTACCAGTGGCGGAGTGGCGCTCTTCTATAACCGCGAATTCAGACGTTGATTTATCGTTTTATGTTTTTTCGTTTATTATTGTATATTGTTATTGTTTTTTTTGTCTTCTCAGAGTCATAGTCCGGACGCACCTCGGTACTCCGGACAATGAAACTGGGAACTCCTGAAATTATAAAATATGTGCGTATTTCAAGTTAACAAAACTAAACTCAATTCCTCTAGAACACACACTTATTGATGTAAAACAGACATTCATGTTTTGTATTCTATATAACAGATTCAATAGCTGGATGCCCTTGAGCTCGAGATTTATTGCCCTTTATTACCCAGATTTCCGGTGTATTGAAGAATAACCACCCCAACCACCCTAATAAACACACATCAAATTTTTCGCTGCAAAAACTTCCTAACAAAGCACTCAAAGCAGAAATAGGTGCTAAAAAACAAAAAAAAACATCACCAATTATTTTCCTATACATAATAATCAGAGACAACATACTATAAAGATAAATGAAACAAGATTGTAGGTCAATGGGTATAAATTTATTTATAATAGTCTGTCAACTAGTTTCGGGCAAGGTCACCCATCTTCAGGACAGCTGAAAGTAAGGTGAGATGGTGTTACATGTTTTTCAAACAATTATTAGTTTATTGTCAAAAAATTATTTGTCTTTGTACACTTACTTGTCAGCTTTACAGATCCCCAAAATTCCACTCTAGGGCGAGAATGATAATAAAATAGCAAAAATTTTTCCACTAAGTAAGGTTACAACACGTGGGGAAGATATAATGTGGACAAAAAACTCTCAAACTCTCAGTTTTTGAATTAAAAGATTTTTCCAAAGTGGATTATGAAAAAAAAAAAAAAAAAAAAAAAAAAAAAAAAAAAAAAAAAAAATCTTTTAATTCAAAAACTGAGAGTTTGAGAGTTTTTTGTCCACATTATATCTTCCCCACGTGTTGTAACCTTACTTAGTGGAAAAATTTTTGCTATTTTATTATCATTCTCGCCCTAGAGTGGAATTTTGGGGATCTGTAAAGCTGACAAGTAAGTGTACAAAGACAAATAATTTTTTGACAATAAACTAATAATTGTTTGAAAAACATGTAACACCATCTCACCTTACTTTCAGCTGTCCTGAAGATGGGTGACCTTGCCCGAAACTAGTTGACAGACTATTATAAATAAATTTATACCCATTGACCTACAATCTTGTTTCATTTATCATTTTTTGGGTATACCATGGCCAACAATTATCATTATACTATAAAGAGACCGTCAGATCGACGGACGAAAATGGGTACACTGTTCACGCGCATTCCGGTAGCGCATCGCGCATTGCGGACGATCACTAAACTAAAATGAAGCTGCCTTTAGATATAAATTCTCATTTTGACATAATCTGACGTTTAGTTTTGCAATTGTGTAAAATTTGATTTATTTATTAATTTGAGTATTTTATCAAACTAATAATAAATAATTTTAGATGAACTTTACCTTGAAACTATTTAGAAATATAATTTATAATAATTTACCCAATTAATAACAGTATAACGTAAAAATTTCGCATATTGTTGACTTTTGAAAGGTAAGTGCAAGCAATGCTGTTTCATGCTCTTGTAGGCAATAAAAATTATTTTAAATAAATGGAAAAAACTCTTCCTGAATGCGAAATAATTGTTTTAGGAACCACATTCTGTCTGCGTCTTGGTTTAAAAGCAGTTCTAATCACAACGATGGGTTTATAATTTTATCAAAGTTATGAATACAACACCCAAGAAAAACTGCATTAAAACACTATTAGAAGGTAGATGAAGTAGATGAACGAATACAAATCTTTTGAGATGCTGAGATTCTGAGGTGATGCTGCGGTGTGTGTTATCTTCTCTGTTTATACTTATTTAGTTTGGTACATTACTATTGGGCATTTTATTAAGTAAAGAAGTTCACGTGGCCCTCTTCGGAGCTGGAAACCTCAAATAATGGGCCGCTTATTTGTTGCCCGAAAAACTCTGAAAAAATTCAGGCATATTCTTTGATAAAAATAAATATTTTTTGTTTCTTGGAGTTTCTGGATAAATCGCCTTCTGACTCTTGAAGTTTTTCTTTAAAACGTCTGCTGCTGCACTGGAAACTAATTAATAATCAAAAAAAAATTTAGTTTTTTGTAATTTTTTTCAGATAGATCCTTTTTCGGCTTCCCTTTTGAAGAGGACTCAGTTACGTGACCTACCACTTCGGTGAATCGTAGCAATAGGTAACACATCTTAACCAAGCGACGGCGTCTGCGGTGCACGATCCAGCAGATGATGGCTGCAATGCCTTTTATGTTAAAATTATTAGCAACAATATTAATTATTATAATTTTATTTTCCTGGAAAAGTCTTTCCACGTTGAGAAAACTGGTTAAATAGAAGCATCTTCTGTAAAAACTGGACCTGTATTTATGTGAAGAAAACTTTGTGGGAAGCATTTGTTACAATTATTAAGTATACTCGTATATATTGTGCATCTATTAAGAATAAAGAAGTTTTATATCGATGCCTCAAAGTTTATTTGTTGAAGTGGCGACACTTCAGCCGTAAAAATAATGTTTCAAATAATAATTAGGTATAAATTTAAATTTGAATGTCCCGCGCTTACCAATAATATCTCCGGTAGCCCAGGTAGTCGCCACCGTCGCAGGTTACCTAGAGTCTAACGTGTAATCGAACACTCTATTATATTATCTTTCTCTATGATAATAATAATTTTATTGTGATTTAGAATTAAGTCTATTCTGTGGTTGGGGAATGGGGATTTGTATTTGTTTGTAGTAATATTCGAGTCCGTCACGTCTCGCTTTTTACCCCAGAACTTTTTTATTCACGCGCCATTGATTGATTCTGTACTTTTTATCCAAAGGCAGAAATATTACTAAACTTATTGTCCTTTTATTTACTGTCTTTAGTTTATTTACTAGCCCTTACTATCTTTCATCGTTTTCCCATGATTAATTTCCGTTTCCTTCCCGTCATTCCCCGTTCTCGTTCCCGTTCCCCGTTACTGTTAGTGTTAACTACTGTTATAATGTTAACTGTTAAATGTTACTGTTACTGTTATTATTACTGTTACTATTACTAATATAGAGTGTTCGAAAAGTAATCCGTTATGGAGTAGGCCCTGATACAAAGAGGTTTGTTTTAGCTTCTTAATTAATCCACGATACACATATACAAGGTATGCCGATAGACGATGACGCGCAGGCTGCGTTCCATTCTTGTGACGTCACGTGGTTCTAAGATTACACATGAGATTGTTCATATCTTTTTTATTGTCAGGAATCAGGAATAAATAAATAATTCTTTGTAGGCTTGCATAAGTCGGCAACAGCTATCCATTTTACGTTTTAAAAATTTTCAAGGCTAGCTAAATCCCAGAGTTTTCATAGTCAACTCTTGTTTTTCTTATAGCCTCCGTATTGTTTTTTATGTCGCTTGCTACAAAAATAAATCATGAAAATCAAAAATCAAGAACATTAAAAAAATTTGTAAAAATTTCATTTTATTCTTTTCGAAAAAAAATTAAAGATTTTTCCATAATAGATCTAGCACGAAGAAAAAACAAATAAGCAAATATAATTTGACATTTATTTTATAAACACCCTCGCCGCTATTAATATACTTTAAGTCAAAATAAAATCACATGACCTATCCCGGGCTTTTGACACTCGCTCCATCCGGGATTCATATCTCTGAAAAGTTGAACAGACTGGGGATTCGCGGTCGGATTAATGACTGGTTGATGTCATTTTTAAGTGAACGGAAATTTAGGGTTAGACTTGGGGAGACAACTTCCAATGCCTTTTCCATGGATCTTGGTACGCCTCAGGGGAGTGTTCTGGGTCCTCTTATCTTTTTGTTGTATGTAAATGATCTGCCGGAATACATCAGTGGGGGTAGAGTATTCGCATACGCTGATGACACAACCATTGTTGTGTCTGACTATACTGTGGATGGGGTGTGTCGAAAGAAGAAGGTGGTGGAAGATTTCAGAATATGGTGTAAAAAGAACAGATTGATAATAAATTTGGATAAAACAGTCTATGTTAAATTTAGGACTGGATTACATAAAAACTCTCCAATATCCTTGAATATTTCTGACGAACAAATTGTTTTCAAAGATTCGGTGAATTTTCTTGGTGCGGTGCTGGACAGTGGCCTTGACTGGAGGCAGTGCACTGAGATGTTGGCAGGGAAGTTAAACCGGGCTTACTTTGCGATTAGTTCATTGAAAGGAAAGTTATGTCGTCACACTTTGCTAAGTGTGTATTATGGAATATTTTACAGTCACCTCCAGTCTAACATATTGCTATGGGGTCGTTCACCACATGCGCACAGACTCTTCCTCACCCAAAAGCGAATTGTTAGGTTGATTTTTGACATGAAAACATCTCTAATTAAATTATAATATGAGAATGGTACGTGCTCGACCTCTAGTAGCATCGAGTAAAAATTGAAATCGTTAGTATAGAGTTATTGAAATGTGAATTACTGTATTAGGATACAGGGAAAGAAAATACGATAGGGAAAGATTTTACAACTAGATGGCTACAGCTATATCATAACAAACTTATTCCCGACATACGCAAAATGAAGAAAAGTGGGGATATAAGTTCCGGAAAATGATCGAGTGAAGAGCGTCTGGAAGGCAAGGCGCAACGAGGAGACTCACTTGGTATTAGGCAGTAAATTGAGATAGACGTGGTCTATTTTTAGTTCCTGAAATATTATCGAATAAGTATAAGCGATTGCAATAATAAGATAATTAAATGAAAGTATCTAAAACTTGTGTCATATCAATATACGGTAATTTATTGGTCACTCAACGTTGATGTGTGAAGAAATTGAAGAGAGTCGTCCGTAGTACTAAAGTCAAAGAATTAAGTACCTGCGGCGAACGACGCTGGATATATACAAGGTCAGATCTTTTCAATTAAAGTGAGAACTTTATTTTCCAACTCCAGTCCAAATTGGAAACGAATAAAACCATTTAATTTATTGAAAGGATTGTAATATCCAAAATTTGAATATTAATTACTAATGCAATTACTAATAAATAGAATCTTCCTAAAATTAGCTAACAAGAAATAAATGACAGTTGGAAGAAAAGTTACCACAAAATTATTATTTGCTCTGTGAATAATTTGAATTGTTGATTTTCTTTTATTATTATAAAAGGTATGATTTTAAATGTTGTGTGGATTTATGGATTGGAAAGGTGATCTATCTTGACTAAGTATAATTGAATAAATAATTATGCAATTTGAAAATAATTATTACTACAAAATTATATTCTGAAGGAGAGAGGCTTGCAAACAAAATACATTGACTAAATTTATTACTCATTGTTGCTGCATAAAATTGTTACATATAAATTTTATTACAAACTTTGTCTAGTGAAAAGACCAATTTAATTAATATTCTATTGATTATTAAATAACAATAAAATTACTAATAAAGTGTCTGATAAAATTTGTCTACATGACATTTAAGCATAGATAAAAAATGAAATAAGCTTTGAGCTTTTATGAATAAATATTATGATAGTAGAATGCACATGGGTACAGGGTGGGGCCTGTATGCTATGCCTGCATCTCTATCTTTACAAAATAATTATAACGACCTAGTTTTCCCAAGATAAAAGTCAGATATGTGATTTTTCTCTCATAGAAATCGCGACTGGGAGTTTGGCTTAATTGATCAGTAATCATCATCACTAAAGACAAAACTCCTATGAACGTATGTGTCTTTGTATATGACGCCAGGGGCTTTTCGCAAAGCAATTTGTGAAGAGCGTGTGTATAAAAAGCCAATGATTGGAAAACCATAAATATAAATTAGAAACAGTTAGTTAAGATAAGAATAGGTAGGTGAAGTGTGACTGTGTGGCAATGAATGTAAAACACCTGTCCATATATGAAAAATATACGTTCTCGAAATGTTAGAAAATTATATTAATGGGTTATTTTTGGTCATCTGCATTTTTGAAGGTTGTACAGTCAGATTTGTTGGAAACAAAGAGCCTCTGATTGACTTGGATAGTTTGTCGCAAATGCCGTAAGCATAATGCAGGAAACCTAGTGATTGGGTGAAAGGCCTTATTTCTTGAAATAGGTAAAATAAAAGACCATCAAAACAACAATTATTAAACAAATGTTTTACCAAATTATTTAATCTTTAACTTCAAAGAAAACACAGAATGATCGATAATCTCGATTACAACGTAAAATACGTTGAGGGTGGAATAATCTTCCTCATTCAGTGAAGCGATAGACAATTTTTTATACAAAAAAAAAATCGATTTTATCGAATCTGAAAACAAAGTCCTTGTTTCAATTATTATTATTGGAGCCACTGTTTCGGTGATATGAATTTTTTAATGTCGTACTCTTTGGGGCTCGATTCGGGACACTTTCCGGCTTTTGCGACCCCAATATCTTATACCGTGTGTCCCCGGATAGGTGAAACGACTCTTATAAAAGACAAAAATTTTTTGATTTTAATTTAAATTTTTTGGGGTTCAGCCCTGCTTGGCTTAAGAGTAATTTCTAACAAAATTTTAGTTTTGAAAAATCAAGCATGTCTTGTAAATTTACAAGAAACCGGTTTTTCTGTTGAGTAAAGTGCCTTTTATGTGGCAAATACGATAAAATGTTATTTTAAAACGTTGTTCAGAACCCCAAAAAATTAAAATTAAAATTTTTTGTCTCTTATAAGAGTCGTTTCACCTATCCGGGGACACACATTATATTCTGAATCAGCGCTCAAAGCACTGCCAGAAAAAAGCATCAGCTCGCTTTCGAAAAAAAATTAACAAAGGGTCACCCAAACAAAGGGTGAAATTTTTTTTCAATTTGGATGTCGTTTTTGAACGAAATCCTGGCCTCTAATCCTTTAGCCACGTCGAATCTGAAAACAAAGTCAGTTTTTCAATTGGAGTTACTGTATCGGTGATAATCCCCCCTCCGGAGGTTGTCCACCTAAACTGATGAGAGGTTCGCCAAAAACATTTGGCTGGGTGATCCCAAATCTGAAGCTGCGCCGTTGAGGGGAGGGGGTGGGTAAAGAGCAAAATAAAAAATGAAACCAGACAGAGAATATATTACGTAAGTTTTATTCAAAAAATTTAATAACATTTTCAGAGTGTTATTATTAATAATTATTAAGCTTATGTTACACATATATCGACATTGATTTTTTCGTCAAAGTTACTAGAGGTACCTACCTACTGACGTGACAAAAAAATAAATGCCTCCTCAACTCGCTGATATTACTCATCGGTTGCAGCACTAGAGTTTGATTGTTTATAAATATCTACATGAATTTATAAATAAATTTAATTCTCCTTTCTCTCATTTAATAAAACAGTCAATCTGCATTGTTTATTGCGCACGCGTGTTGAGTAGTAGCCAGTTCTCTTTTTAATAACGCTGCTAAAGTCATGCAGTCGTCATTAAAAAGCCTACTATAAAAATCATTTTATACACAAACATTATTATAATAATAATAATAATAATAATAAAAAATTAAATGAAAATATGTTAACAGCCAATCTCTCAATCTGAAAGAATCATCATAATTATTATTATAGCACACTTAGTTTTGTGGCAGCGCCAAAGAATTCAAAGAACATCATCATCATCATCGATTGACACACTCAACAAACAAAAAATAATCAATAATAATAACGGGGGTTCATACATAAATGTAACCTATCTAAAATATTCCTATTATTAATGTACCGTAATGTAATAATAATTCATTCATTTATAAAAGAAATAATAAAATAGTTTATACTATAACCAAAAGAAAAAAAAGACCAAATTATTCACAATATAGGATAGATAGATACGCGTACGTACAACTATTATTTATTATTATTGGTATAATCACTTTGCCTTGCCCGTAAAGCATAATTCGCAGAATGAATAATTTTTCAATTTCATCCAATAATGCTCCTCGACGTATCGTTAGGTTCATTACTTGAACTTGAAATAATCTAGTCGCTTCTTTTTCTTTTTTATTTTAATTAATTAATTAATTATTACAAACTGTTTATAGTTTTAAAAAAATCACCTTTGAAAAAAAAATTGAACAGCTAAGTGCGCCCAGCAAATGCGTCTGTAAAAGTAAGTCCACGCTAGAGCTTCATCAGTTTTAGCATAGACCGCGAGAACAATCAAGAACTTAATTAAAATTCCCCCAGGGGGGAAGGACTGTCCGCAATCGGCATAATAATAATAATAACAACAACACACCGACACCGACACCACTGCATCAATTATTCTGGAAAGGCAAACACAAACAACAATAATTTATTGTATCAAACTTGAACGCGATTAGGTACTTAATCTCCAATAAAAAAAATAATAAAGTAACACCGACACCGACACCGACCTGTGTCTTAGATATTATAATATTCAAATATATTGCTGGTAAAGGTCTAGGCTAGAGTGAGTGTGTGTGTGTGTGTGTGTGTGTTTTTTTTGGTGAATTACTGGCAACACTGCTTGCGGACACCTTCCGAGTTAACCGTGGGCGGAACATCGATGCGTTCTACGTTCTGGGGCCGGATTGTCTCACCTTCCGGCGGGTCCCTGATCTGCTTCTGCGACACAATTCTGTATATCTCTGAAAACAAAACACTTCAATCAGTCAAATATCGGACAATTTTCAAATAAGAATTAATGAGGATAAATTGAAAATTTAATCACTGGTTTGATTTAAAAAATTGACCGGGTATCTATGAGAACTAGAAGAATAATAAAAGATTTATACAGGGTCAACCTTTGGGAGCTGATACCATTTATATAGGCTAAACTGTCAGTTTGACAAGTTCCATTTTTTGTGTATCTTCGTTTTAGGAAAAACTCAACATTGTAAAAATATTTTCAGCACAACACCACTCTAATATCGATCTTCAATTGTTTTTGAGTTATTTGGATTTTTATGAATTTTTTTTTGACACTTTCAGAGTCTCACTAAAACCGTGTTATCTACGAAACTGTATGACACAAATTGATGAAATAAATTTTAGCTCACTAAAAAATTAACAAGTCATCACACAAAATTCGAGAAATCAGAAGAAACGCGCAAAAAGTGATTGAAAATTACTTTTGAAATTTCGAATTTTACTATAAAAAAAAATCATTTTTTTCAAATAGCATTATTTGAAAAATGAAAAAATATTATTCCCTTATCATGCACATCGATTTTGTTTAGTTTTTTTTTGCCAATCTAATGAAATAAAAAAATATACAGGGTGCTATTTAAAAAAAATGATTTTTTTTTTATTGTAAAATTCGAAATTTCAAAAATCAGTTTCAATCACTTTTTGCGCGTTTCTTCTGATTTCTCGAATTTTGTGTGATAATTTGTTAATTTTTTAGTGAGCTAAAATTTATTTCATCAATTTGTGTCATACAGTTTCGTAGATAACACGGTTTTAGTGAGACTTTGAAAGTGTCTAAAAAATTCATAAAAATCCAAATAACTCAAAAACAATTGAAGATCGATACTATGTTGTCTTACTAAAGTCACATAATTTTTGATGAAGAACATGAATCCATAAAAAAAACGCACCGTGTCGTTTAAAGTAACTAAGTTCGTGTCCACTTCCGGTGTAACCGGAAGTGGTGTTGTGCTGAAAATATTTTTAAAATGTTGAGTTTTTCCTAAAACACAGATACACAAAAAATGGAACTTGTCAAACTGACAGTTTAGCCTACATAAATGGTATCAGCTCCCAAAGGTTGGCCCTGTATAAATTGGTAAAATAGAAGGTGACAGAGAATATATTGGGGGGTTGATGTTAATTATAATTTATTAATTGAACCCTATGCTGCAACAACGTTGCAAGTGCCAAAAGTAAATTTTGCGGGAAGTCGGAATAAACATTTTTTTGTGAAGCAATATAATATATCAGCTTACAAACATTAATACATTAATGTTAATTAATGAATATAAGTAATTAATATATTAATGTTTGTAAGCTGATATATTATATTGCTTCACAAAAAAATGTTTATTTCGACTTCCCGCAAAATTTACTTTTGGCACTTACAACGTTGTTGCAGCATAGGGTTCAATTATTATGTTAAAGATATGAAATGAATGTGTAAATAAAAAATATAATTTACTGTTATTATTATTAGGTACTATTATTATTAGTTTCATCTTTCAATAAACAGAGCACAGTACTTAGTAGTTGAAGAGCTGGTGAAACAGCATTTTGTCTTCAAAAGCGAATTATACTGTGATTTTTTTTATTGCGTTTATGTTTTTTTTTATGTTTTTATGTTGGTTTGAGACTAAAAATAACGTGTTTCATGTTTGTGGATTGGTAGATGGAAGGGAATTTGGTATGGAAGATAAATGGAAGAATGAAAGTAAATTTCAGGAATAATAATTAAACAATTACGTTTAATACAGCCCCGTTTTGACTAGAAATTCTATAGAACACTTCCTAAAATTATAAAAATTTAAATTCAGGTAGTCCGTACCCTCTACTTCAATGTCTCCCCAATGCCGTTGGTTGCTTTTACTGAGGGAGTGAAAACCACCCCTTCGTAAGTCATTTTTTTCATAAACTTTTTTCTTACAGTCAATACTTTTTAAGTTATTTGCGATTGAAATTTCGATTTTTTACAAAGTTTTTGAACGGTTTTTCACGAATATCTCAAAAAGTTTCAGCTTTACCGCTACGATCGTAATAAACAAAGTGTTGTAGCCAATAAAAAAACAAAGAGAACGGTTTGTTTATGGTTGCTCCAAGCCTATTATTAACTGAGTAATGGCTTATTAAAAGTCAACTTTTGCTTTTGAAATAAATAAATCGAAACTTTCAATCTCAAATTATAAAATATGATGCGTTTTTTTCATAAAAATCAATGGAAAATTTTTGATAGTGCTAGTGCTTAAAAAGACCCTCATTTTTATTTTTTATGAAAGGTCCTAGCATAAAAACTGACCGAGTTATGACCAAAATAAGATAAAACAACCCCTTCAAAATCACCCCAATTGAAAATATTTGTTAGCCCTTCTACAATTCACTTCCCTAATATACCGTTAGTAAATTTTAAATTCTGTAAGTTTGAACGATGAACAAGCCTCAATTTTGAAAAGATAACAATTCAAAGTCGGAATTTTTTTTGAATTTTCTATAAAAAACATATTGTTTTTTCAATATAAGTCAAAAAATAAGACAGATATGTAAACATTACAAGAGACCAAAAAGTTTGTTTTTTTTTCTCACTGAAAATGTTCATTTTCAGGTTTTTTTTTCGTAAGTGTAAAATTGAGAGAGATATAGCTCTCAAAAGTTGTGGCTAGTGGTTGACTGTAGTACCATTTTCGAAACCTTCAACCCTTGCCACTTTCCAGAATTAGGGTGGAAAAAAATCAATACTACATGAGTTTGTAAATAGGTCTCTTGCAGTTATCTACCTTTAAAATGCTTTTGGGAAAATTTTTCTAGCATCAAAATTGAGGAAGTTATAGTCAAAAAAAACCATTGAACTGTTTTTTGCAGTTTATCAGTTTTTAAAAGTTTAAATGAAGTTCAATAAAAAAAAATTAATGCTTATTTTAACATTTATATCTAACTGGGGTGGTTTATGGTAAGGGTTGGTGGTGGTGGAGGTTCTAGCTCTAGCTCACAAAAAATATTAAATATGTAACATCAAGTTATCTCCACTGAAATTATTACAACAGAAACTGAAGCAATTTATGAAAGTTTTAATCTTGTTTTATAATATTTTTATTGTAGCAGGGGGTAGTTTTTACCTCTGAAAATATTCAACGATAAACAAAATAGCATTAAATAACATAAAGTAATCTTTACTTAACTTATTTAAGCAAAAACTAAACATTTAAATGCTGTAACGTAATTTTTTATTATTTTTTCTTTAATAGGGGTAGTAATCACCCTTGAAAATGATAAGCAACCAACGGCGTTGGGGAGACCTTTAATTTTAGGTCGAGGAGCACACAACCCAAATTTAAATTTTCATGCAAATCAGAGGTGTTCTGAAGTTTTTCCAGGTTTCGCCGGTTTTGACCGCTGAGAACTGGACTACTAAGTTGACAAAATCGGCTGTTTGAGCGATTCAAATTTCAAGAAGATTCAGTTGGCAGTAACTGACATTACTTTCTGCTAGCCACTTCTCCGAAATGACTTTTTAAAAACGTCATTTACTGCCAGCAATATTGATCTGACGGTATTATACATGCCGAACTTCCTAAACGGAGCAAGTGGCGACCATTTAATATAATGGCAATAAGCCGGTCAAAACTAAAGATCCCAACTATCATAAATTTATAATAATAATTGTCACTTCTTGTCAAAATCAGCTGTTCAAAAGTCAAAAGTGAAACTGTCAGAAATCTACCAATACCGATAATAGTATTGCATGTTAAATTATTGTTTTTGTAATTATTGATACGTCAGTTTTCATTTCTTGTATTCTGTGATATCATAACTGAGTTGGCAGTTTAAGAAAAGTTTTCAAATCAACAATTAATTTATTGAACATCTTGAACAAAAGAAGAAAGGATAATGACAAGAAAAAAATAGAAATCATCTATCAAACAGAAAGAGCCCCCTCACCGGTAAGTATGTTCTGGAAGGCGTTATCGACGTTGGTCGAGTCCAGGGCGCTGGTCTCGATGAACGACAGCCCGTTCTTTTCGGCGAAGGCCCTCGCCTCGTCGGTGAGGACGGCCCGGAGGTGCCGCAGGTCCGACTTGTTGCCGACCAGCATGATGACGATGTTCTGATCGGCGTGGTCGCGCAGCTCGCGCAGCCAACGCTCGACGTTCTCGTAGGTCAGGTGCTTGGCGATGTCGTAGACGAGCAGTGCGCCGACGGCACCCCGGTAATAAGCCGCCGTGATCGCTCGGTAACGCTCCTGGCCCGCCGTGTCCCATATCTGGGCCTTGATGGTCTTGCCGTCCACCTACACAACACAAACAACACAAACAATGATACGATTAAATAAATATTCAGCTGCATGTATTGTTTTTGAAGGGTTTAAAGTTAATACATATCATGGGAATTATTTTCTATTATTATACAGGGTGTCCCAGCTTATTCGAAGCGGTCTCTGTAGGCCAAACGATTAATTTTTTCCAAAAAAATTTTGCAAATTCAAGTACAGGATCACAATGGCCATAATTTAAAATTATTTTGGAGTATACAGAGTGTCCCATATGACAGTGGCATATCAAAGTTATGTTTTTTTAAATGGGATGCTCCTATGTTATTGCATTTTTAGATTGTCTGAGAAGAGAACACAAGATTGGCATTTACAGCTGGTGTTTAAATTCAGAAGTTTTTGAGTTATAAACAAGTGAAAATCGTCATTTTTCGAGTTCAAGGCCCTGTACAACGAAAACGGCTGAAGATAGAGAAAAACGGCTTACATGTCCCTATTTTAACTTTTTATGTACTATCCTATGATATACATGAAATGTTTATACAGGGTGATAGAAAAATTGAAAAATTCTGAGATTTCTCCACGCGTCGCCAAATAAAAAAATCAAAGAAAGTACAAATGTTTCTATACCATAGAATAGTACATAAAAAGTTAAAATAGGGACATGTAAGCCGTTTTTCTCTATCTTGAACCGTTTTCATTGTACAGGGCTTTGAACTTGAAAAATGACGATTTTCACTTGTTTATAACTCAAAAACTTCTGAATTTAAACACCAGCTGTAAATGCCAATCTTGTGTTCTCTTCTCAGACAATCTTAAAATGCAATAACATAGGAGCGTTCCATTTAAAAAAACATAACTTTGATATGCCACTGTCATATGGGACACTCTGTATACTCCAAAATAATTTTAAATTATGGCCATTGTGATCCTGTACTTGAATTAGCAAATTTTTTTTGGAAAAAATCAATCGTTTGGCCTACAGAGACCGCTTCGAATAAGCTGGGACACCTATATATGAACAACAGAGGAATGTGTCCTCTTAACAAATGGCCGCCATTAGAGGCACAGGTCTCTCTTTTGTCAAGTCATGAGGAGTGCAGAATAATAGGAAGTTCGTCATCCATTCTAAACATAATAAACATCTCTGGTGACAACAAAAATAAATTAAAGTATAAATCCATAAATCATAGAATCAAATAATTGTCAGATTGGTTCCTATTAAGGGGAGTAACCAATTTGGTCAGTGTTAGAATAACCTTCATCTGTCAAATGTTGGCATAATAATAGGCCAAGGCCAACTAGGAAATAATCATGTAAAGGTAGGAAATAAAAATTATCATGTTGTATTGTGAAGGGAAAGAGACCGAAAATAATTAATAATAACACTTTTTTTAGCGAGTGTACTTGAAGCAGCTGTGAATTATACGCTCTGATTATTGGCGTTATTTACAAAGCAAATATTGTTGTTAAATAGTAAATTTTGGTTTGGTTTGGACTGCAGTGCATTGATTAATGGTCAGCATAGTTTTTCAACCGTTTAAATCTTTTTTACGCTCCTTAATTGCGTAGTTTTATGGACTAACCTCACTTTTCACTCCTTAACTACATATTATATGTTTTAGTTTGGTTTTATTAAAACAAAACTCGGATTAGTTGAGTAGAACATTGTGAGAATGGCATCAAAGTGTTTCTTGTGCCCGAATAAGCCGGCTACGTTGAATAATCGTAACTCTAAATGCTGCAAGAAATGTGGTGTGCTTTATCATCCATCATGTAGTACACGTGCTGAACCTAATAGTAATGGTGTTTTTGGCGCTTGTTGTGGTAATAAGTCTAGAACCTCTCGTTCCAGCATTCAAGATTCAGGATTGTCTGCCTCCCAGAATTCGGTTGATGATTTCGAGGATGATGATTTTAATAGTCTTGATTCTAATTCCAAAATATTATTTAAATTATTGGATAAAAAGTTAAACACTTTAGAGAAGAAGATCTTTAATAACTTTAATGAGAAACTTACTTGCATTGAAGATAGAATTGATAATTTGGAAGACAATTATTTGTCTGTAGTTGACACTACTATTCACGAGATGTCTGAAAGACAGTACAGGGAAAGGAATGTAATCATCTTAAATTTTGGTGATTCGAAGGACGCTGTTACTAAGGACTTACATGATGTCAAGACTTTGCTGTCTGTTACTAATCCAGAGCCAACCTTCAATGTTAATGATATCGTTGTTACAAGACTTGGTAATAAATTTGTTCAAAATAAAACTCGGCCATTGAAGATTGCTCTTCCTTCGAGGGAGGATATTCATTGGTTTTTTAGAAACAGGAGGGCAATTGGTGATGGCAATCTCATTATCGTTGGTGATCTTACTAAACATCAAAGGGACCATCGTCTGAGAATCAAGGAAGAACTGAATAGACGTACTGCCAACGGCGAAAAGGGTTTATATATAAAATACTTTAAAGGTGTTCCTACTATTTTTACCAACGAGAAACAAAATGTGGATTCATCTGCATAGGAATCAGTTGACCCCATACCAGTCAATATTTTTTATCAAAACATCAGAAGTATCAAGGGTCGTTTGGAGGCTTTTAGAGGGAGAGTTAATCTTTTGCATGAATTTGACTTTATTGTGTTGACTGAAACCTGGTTAAACGGAGATATTGTGGATGCTGAACTTGGATTGGTTAATTATAATGTAATCCGTTGTGATCGGTCACTGTTTACTAGTCAAAAAAGTGATGGGGGTGGTGTTTTAGTGGCTATAAATAAGAAATTTAAGTGTGTTAATATACCATTGAATGACAACTCATTTGAAATGATTTTTGTTAAAGTGTTCACTAATGATAGCTTTTTTGTTATCGGTGCTGCTTACATTCCACCTGACTACAATGTAGAATATTATGAAAATTTTTTGAACGCAGTTCATTGTACTCTAGGTGACCTGGTCTTTGTTGACGGTGATAATATTACTTTTTGTTTAATAGGTGATTTTAATCTACCTGGGTACAGGTGGTCAAAGTTACAAAGGTACTCATACTCTCATGGTTTCTCTAGTCGTGTGGAGGTTAGAGAGTCAAGTAAACTCTTAAATTTGTGGTGTAAGATATACGGTCTCTTGCAGCATTGTGATTTGTTTAATGATGCCGGTAATGTATTAGATCTGTGCTTTACAAATAGAAGTGATACTGTTGTGGTTGGTTCTGATGAATTCATCTTTAAATGTGATTCTCATCACAGTCCTCTTGAAATCAGTTTTAATGTACCTAATATTAAATTGTTGCCCTCTGCTATTAGATTATTTGATTATAATAGAGCTGATTTCGCTTCATTTAACAATGGTTTGATAGATATTGAGTTTCCTTGTAGTATCAATTGTAGAAGAGATTTAGATGAATTTTTAGAGTTTGTCACTTCAAGGCTTAATACTTTGATTGATCTACATGTTCCATCTTTCAGTGTTGGTAGAGGGTCTTTCCCTTCGTGGTATTCCGATGAGCTTAAATGCTGTATTTTTAATAAAAAGAAATATCATAGACTCTATAAAGAATTGAAATCATCTTATTATCATGGCTTGTTTAGACTTGAGAGAAGTAAATGTAAAGCATTATGTATTAGAGATCAGAAATTGTTCCTGAGGAATACTGAGGAGGACATCAGAATTAATCCAAAAAAATTCTACAACTACGTTAATTCTTTAAGTGAAGGCCATCCTTTTCCTTCAATTATGCATCTTGATGGCACTACTGCTGATGATACCTTAGATATAGCTAACCTTTTTGCCGCTAAATTCTCCAGTGTTTATTCTCTGTCTGACCTTGGTGGGACATCAGTATCGTTTGATTATCGCGATTCTTTTAATGGTGTGGTTTTATCGGAGGAGGAGGTAAGAGTTGCTATTGATGAGGCGAAATCGGATTGCAGTCCAGGACTTGATAATATTCATATTAAGATAGTAAAATACTCCATTGATAGTATAGTTCCATGGTTAACTAAAGTTTACAATTTCTCATTGAAGTCTGGATATTTTCCTGCGGCATGGAAGTTGTCTTTTATTCTTCCCCTTCTAAAGGGCGGTGATAGTTCTGATATTAATAATTATAGACCAATAAGTAAATATAATATTTTTGCAAAGTTATTTGATAAACTGGTTTATAATCATTTACATGCACATTTGTCTAAATATATTGTTGGTCAACAACACGGTTTTGTTAGAGGTAGGTCCACGGTTACCAACCTAACTTTATATTACGACTATATTGTCACCAATCTAAATGATGGTATGGTAGTGGATGCAATTTATACGGACTTATCTAGAGCATTCGATGTTGTCAACACCCAGTTGTTACTTAAGAAACTTTATGCATATGGCATTAACGGTAGTTTGTTGAAATGGCTGGAATCGTATTTGACGGATAGAAAGCAGGTTGTCAGAATAGGAAATTGTTACTCTAATGTTTTTTCAGTTTTTTCTGGTGTTGGACAAGGACTTCATTTGGGACCATTGCTATTTGCTATTTTTATAAATGATTTAGTAGGAAATCTAAAAAATTGCGAGATATTACTCTTTGCTGATGATGCTAAACTCTTCAGAGCTGTTCGTGGATATGATGATATGGATTTGCTTCAAGGTGATTTATTACTCTTTCAAGAGTGGTGCAGGCTGAATGGATTGGTCATCAACATAAAAAAATGCCATCACATCCGCTTTGGTCGATCTAGTAAATTGAGTTTACTCCCGTACTTTTTGGATGATAATGTTGTATCTTTCAGCGAGTCCGTCAGAGATCTTGGAGTCATTTTCGATTCTAAACTTTCTTTTAAACAGCATATTAACCATATTCACCTTTCGGTTACTAAAGGGGTCTATTTTATCAGGAGGTTTTCATCTTCTTTTGGGAATATATCTACTTTTAGATCGTTATATTTTTCCTTCATTTTTCCAAAAGTTATGTATGCATCGGTTGTCTGGAGAAGGAATGAAATTGGACTGAAAAGTAAAATTGAATCTCTAAATAGAAGATTTTTGAGGTTTGCAGCTTCCAAAATTGGTATTTTTGTTTCTTTTTTTGACCATGATCTTAGTCGACTCTATCTCAAATTTTCGTTAGCTACTTTCGAATCTGCTATGAACAGAGCCGATATTGTTTTCGTTTACAAATTATTATCAAATTCTCTGGATGTTCCTGAACTTTTAGGTAATCTGAAATTTTATGTTCCGCCAAGAACATTGCGTCATAATAACCAAATATTCCTCGTAGATACAATAAGACCAGGCCAGTATGAGACTATACTGGATAGATTATCGAGAATATGTAATGATAATGCACGGTGGTTTGAGCCAAGTACCAGTTCACTCCACTCTATTAAAAATATGTCAAAAATATTGTTGAAATATAGATGAGTAATTCATGAGGTTGTAATATTTGTACATTTGCTATCTTTCTAATATGTATAATAGTTTATTATTTTTGTATGGGGTTTTACCCTGTTGGCTTGAATAAATAAATAAATAAATAAATAATGAACTGGAAAACCTTACCTGAATACTACGAGTGGCAAATTCGACCCCTATTGTTGATTTTGATTCCAAATTGAATTCGTTCCTAGTAAAACGTGCTAATAGATTACTCTTTCCTACACCGGAATCGCCGATCAAGACCACTGAAACAAACGATCAATTAAATAATCAAGTACCCCTACTGAAAACCCATCTTCAGAGCAATAATTTCCGAAACTTTCTCTGACTTATGCCATAGGTAGGTAATGCCTACGACCTGAAATAATGGTGTTCAATTTTTTTAAAGTCTCTCTAATCAGGTACTTATAATAATAAAGAGAATGTTAATAATAATAATTATTATGACATGAGTCACAAAGAAAACTGCTATTATTGTTAAAATTTATCACTAATACCTAAATATAAATATAAAAAATGACTCATTTTGCAGTGCATTCATTATGTACCTACCTACCTATATTATTGTAATTATTATTGTAAGTAAGGTTCAGTGGGACTGGGACCTTTAAATTATATACAAATCAACATCATTGATCAATTAAAAAATGATACGATTAACGCCCCTTCATTCCTATGGAACATAAAATTGACCCCCCCTCCCCCACCGAAACTGCAATGACACGTCAATTTAGCAACAATATCGATAGAATCGGTTCTTGCTTGTTGAAGGAGACAACGACGCAAAAGAAAACAAGGGCCTAGCCTGGACTGGTATCAGAGTGTTCATTTCATTCACTTACCTTTAAATAAATAATCGTACTCATCGTCCTTTGTACTCATTTTCACGCAGCTTCTTTCTTATTAATCAGCTGATGATGATTGTACGATATTGGAATTATTATTGTTCTTCTTCAATCCAATCCACTTTGGAAGAAGTATCCTACGGGTACGGTACCGGGTTTACTTTACACCTCTTACCAATCACAATTTCAATTTATTGAGCTCTAGCACTATTTAGCACTAAACCACTAGGTACCTACCCTGCTACTTTTCTTTACTTACTCACACTCACTCACACTACTAAATACCAAAATACCTACACCACCAAGTAATAATACCCGATTCCCAATTGTAATAATAATAATAATAATGATGATGATAGTAATAACTAGGAGGAGATTATGTTCACATCACCGATATCACGACCAAATTAAAATACAGAGCGTTCGGACAGTACTAGTGTATCACAGGTGCATCTTAATTACAAATTCGTTCGTTCCGAAACTGATGTTCCCAATAAAATCGGGTTCCCGTAACAGCCAGACAGCAATAATAGCAGTAAATTTTAGATTAATTAAATTGATTGATAGTTACTACTTGGACTTGATACAGAACAAAATGGCGGCACGGTTCTGGTTCTTCTTTTTCTTTTCTTTCTTTCTTTCTACTTGCAGTGCAGTCCAACTGCCGGAGTTCCGATGATTGTTGAATTTTTGTCTACCTACTGTCATTTGTCATTTGTGAAGTTAATTTGATTTTTTTGGTTAGGCAGATGTGATGTGCTGTTTATCTAAAATACGATAATGAAAATAATGAGAGCCTCTCTAGCTCTCGAGTCTCGGCTATTTACATGATGATAAAAAAGGGGGGAGTAGGGGACCTATATTACCGACACTGACGCTTACTATACCTCAGTCGACCAACAGATATAGTAATAAAACTGCGCACAAACTTTTAAGGTCCAAGTAGTCACATCTGTAGGCAGATAGTGCCTTATTTATTGGTTACCTGGTTCAGGTAAACCAATGAGAAGGGCATTCTAAGGTTTGTGTATATATGTCTTGTGTATAAGGTCTGCCTACCTGGAATACCTGGATTGTATTAACTTACCGCGCACTTTTATTACTATATCTTTTGGCCGACTGAGGTATAGGGTATCGAATTCTCATTCTCACAAAAAGTCGGGAATGTCAAATTTAACTTCATAAACGTCAGATTTTCCATGAACGTACAACTGTCTAATAAAAATTCACATATAAATTTGATATTAGGTCCGCGCGTATTTAAAAAAAAAGCGGTAAACTTTTGCTACGTTAGAGGATGTTCTAACAATAGAAAGAGGGCTTTCTACTTGTCCACGTTGCCTAAAGGTAACTTTCTTAACATTTTAAACTCATTATAGTCCTTTATTAATACTTACCTGTTACTGAGTTTTTCTGGATAAAAAATGCACTCAGCCCCATCAGCGGACAGTTATGATTACAGAAAATATACGGAGCTCAAAATTTCCGTGTACCTGTAAGTTTGTCGGGTATGTTTTGTTATACAATACATCTTGATGAATCTTATTTTCAAGGATGAGTATAGGAGGGTCTTATAGACGTACTAAGATCACACTGCCATCGTGTTTATACCAAAAGACACTTTTTCTCAGTAACTACGTTAGATATCGAGTTAAAAATTATACCCGATACTAAAGTCTACAGCTTCGTAGATCCTTTAAACCCGCAATATGCTTTAATAACCACTGAAAGAGGATTCCTTGAATTCTATTCGTGTTATTATTTTGTTTCATTTTCCAAACTTCGCTTTTTTCCACTTTCCACTTGATATCTACGCCTGTGATCAACTGTGCCAAAAATATGACATCCAGCTGTTCAAATATAACCGTGCTAAGTAAACGTCAACGAGTGAATGCGATACCCTAGTACGCGTTAGTGTCGGTAATGCAGAAGCATTAGTGTCGGTAATGCAGGTTCTCTACAGAGGGGAATAATAGAAGCGCCATCTGCTGCCTTGAACTGTAAACTATAGAAAACCGGATACGAATTTAAAAAACAACGGATATTTCGGGTGATCCATTCTAATCTATTTTCGAAATTATTGGAGAGGGGCAACATTCTCCGAACAAAAGTTGTTTGGTTTTGAGGGGTACAACGTTTGCACGCATGAACCACCCCCCTCCCCCAACCCCTGACTTTGACGATTTAAATACGAACCCCCATTTTTTTTCGGGTTATGATTCAGCGTGGAGAAAAGCAAACTTTTGTATGAATTTTTTTTTATTAAATAAAAAGCCGTTTTTGTCTTTCATGTTTATAATATAAATATATGGGTTGCATGGTTTGAGTTTCGGGACTGCTCTTCATTCTCTGTAAAGAAAAAATCAAACTTATTATTGTTGTTGTTTGGGTGAATCTGGATGCACTTTTTGTATAGCTTTTGTCTATGATTTATTGTTAATAATGGTTGTAAACATAATTATATGTATGGGGTCTCCCCGTTGAATTAAATAAATAAATAAATGTGTTGTAGCTACTTGATATTACTTTTGTAAATTTTCTATTGTTGTATTAAAAGGGCTCTTGAGCCCGTTGACTATTTAATAAAATAAAATAAAAATAAATAAATGATTAGAATAACTGGGCGAAATTGAAAAAAATCCTGTGAAAAATCAAGCAAAAAATCTGATATTTACCAACTGATCCCAAAAATAAGATTCATCAAGGTATAATAATAAACCTATACCTGATGATTAACTTTCAGAAACACGTAAATTCAGTATATTTTCTGCCTGCTGGGAAATTTTTTTTGTCCAGAATGTCCCAGTAATAGAATAAATATTGAAAGGACTATAATAAGTTTATAGTTGAAACAGATAGGTACCCTCTAATAACGCAGCAAAGAGTTTACCTACCATTTTTGGAAAATACGCTGATTATTGATTAATAACCAATTGTGTGAATAGTTGGACGGTTGTACGTTTATGGAAAAACTGACGTTTTCGATTTTCGAAGTTGAATTTCATATTGCCAATTTTTTGCGAGTATAAGAATGAGCTACCCTACTAAGCGTCAGTGTCGGTAATGCAGGTACCGTATTGAAAAACGCGAAGTTCGTCACCTGTCACCTCTAGGTTGCCACTTTCTTACCGGACAGACCTGACATTAGTGACATGACAGAATTCACAGGTTAACCGATGTCACTACAAAACCGCAATATGTCAAAGTCATCGAGAATGTTTTTTTTGAGGTTGACGTTCTTGTATTGTAGAATTTACGAATTTAGAGTATGTGGTAGGGACTTACCGACTTATTGTATTATTATTAGCGAGTCAAATCAACGAACGAACGAACGATTCTTCAAGCTTCAAGCTACAACTACAAGCAACAAGCAAGGAGCAAGGTAGTCAACAATCAAAATCGAGCAGAAAAGATAACACAAAAATGAGATGAATGAATAATAATCGAATTAGGCTTACCAAGCCACATTTGAATTGAAAGTGGTAGTATTTTTTCGGGGCATTACCCCATTTTTTGTTAATTAATATAATAACTGATTTTTGAATTTGATAACATTTTGGTCTGCAGTTCTGCACCCTCAAAGAATGCAGTTCCCAACCAGTTAACATGATCTTCGCGGGATACGGATTTCTTCTTTTCGTGAGTCAATTTGAGCTACCCACGAATTTCATCTCCCCCTAATTTTATTTTCTCCTTCAGCTCCTCCTACTGCCGGTCTCTTTGAACAACGCGAAAAACAACCACAAAAACGTACTGGAAACGGTCACCGACATAAAGGACTTCAAGAAGATCCTCCGCACCAAGACCAATGTGCTGGTCTGCTTCACGAGCTCCCCCAAGACTCACTCCCGCATCGTCGGCGTCTTCAAGGATGTCGCCGAGCTGATCAAGGGACAGGGCACGATGCTGCTGATAGACTGCACCGGGTGAGTCTTTAAATGTGTTAAAATACCCCCCCTCCCCCTAATTCCAGTGTGTTAAATTTTCAGCGACGGAAAGAAACTCTGCAAGAAGCTCAAAATAGCCCCGGAGACTTACCTGGTGAAACATTACAAAGATGGGGAATATCACAAAGATTACGATCGGCGGGAGACGCTCAGTTCCATGCTGCATTTCATGCGGGACCCGACTGGTGATCCGCCCTGGGAGGAGGATCCCCAGACCACCGATGTCTTGCATCTACAAGACGGACAGGTCTCTCTCCCTCATTACTCTTTCATCATTTTTCTGTGTCACTGTTTGCCTAAATTTACAATTTAAATTGATTCAGGCAATTCTTGAGGACCCCTTTTATAAAAAAAGTTGCATAAAAATAAAACAAAGGTGCCCTCGTAAGTAAAGTCATGAAAAAAATTGATTTGTAAGTGTAACGTGACAGACGCTTTGTTATTGTGTCAATTTTTCTGTCAACTATTACATTTTATAATCATGAACAGGCTCCAAGTAAGTTAGTATTAGCTGGTGTAGCGGTGTTTTTTTTTTTTTCTTTGAGTTCACAGCACGAAATTACAGGCCCTGGCTCGATTGTTGGAACGCGAAGCCAAACCGCTGCTGGTGATGTTCTACGCGCCCTGGTGCGGGTTCTGCAAGTCGCTGAAGCCGGAATTCGCCTCTGCCGCCCAGGACCTGCGAGACGAGGCGGCGTTCGCCGCCATCGATCTCAACCGTCCCGAGAACGCCCCCCTCAGGACGCAGTACAACATCACCGGCTTCCCCACCCTTCTCTACTTCCGGTAAGCCCGTCACTCTGTCGCCCGTCATCACATCGACCCATTTAACCCGGCCCGGTATCTGCCTCAGGAACGGGCGCCAACGGTACCAGTACGAGGGAGAGAACAAGCGCGTCGCCCTGGTGGAATGGATGCGTTCCCCTGGCGCGCAGCCGACTCGCCCCCAAGAACCCGAATGGTCGGAGGTAGACAGCGAAGTGGTCCATCTGACGGCGGCCAGCTTCGACCCAGTCATCACCGCGGAGGCCTCCGCTCTGGTCATGTTCTACGCACCCTGGTGCGGTCACTGCAAACGCATGAAGCCCGAATACGAGGCGGCCGCCTCTCAAATCAAACAAGAAGGGGTCTGTTTTATCAATTGATTGTTCTTTCTCTGTCTCTACTTCACTTTTTGTCCCTCTCATTATTTAGGTCCCGGGAATGTTGGCCGCAGTGGATGCGACTCGCGAGCAGACCCTTGCCACGCGCTTCTCCATCCGCGGTTATCCCCACTTGAGGTACTTCTCGTACGGGGAGGCGAGGTGGGAGGTGAATTTCCGCGAGGCGTCGCGCATCGTCGAGTTTATGCGGAACCCTCAGAAACCGCCGCCGCCTCCGCCGCTCGCACACGAGGAGGAGGGCGGCGCGAGCCTGGAAGAGGCGGTGCTCGCCATCACCGAGGAGGACATGCGTCCCGTGCTGAGGAAGCGCAAGCACGCGCTCGTCATGTTCTACGCCCCCTGTAAGTGTTGACTCTGATCGTAATTAACGAGTCGTTAAATCTGATTTGGCCGTAGGGTGCGGACACTGCAAGAAGGCGAAGCCGGAATTCGAGAAGGCCGCCGCTCACTTTGGCAACGACAGTAAGGTGCTGTTCGGGGCGGTCGATTGTACCGTGCAGCGTACCCTCTGTCAGACGTACAACGTGGAAGGTTACCCCACGCTGATCTACTTCAGTTATTACAAGGTGCAACGTCCTTATACGGGAGGTCGCAAGGTATATAATCGTATGACAAGGCATCTGTTTTTTTTTTAATAACGAGTTTTCCTTTCTTTTTAGAGCGTCGATTTTATAGAATTCATCAAAGACCCGGAAAAGGCGATAAAAACATCCTCGAATCCGCAGGAAGACAAGTTCTTCTCGTCCGAGACGGTCATGAGACTGGACGACGGCAATTTCAAACGGGAGATTTCCAAGGGAATGGTGCTGGTGATGTTCTATGCTCCGTGTAAGCTTATTGTCCGCTTATTTATTATTTACTAGCTGCTTTTGCTCGCACATATCCTCACCAAAACAGGACGATGAAAAGAAACACACTCAATTATTACAAAACATTCCCGCACTCTCTAGAGCAATTTTGAACATTCTATAAAATCTGAAACTTCATAGAACATTCTGGAGCATTCAAAGTATTCTCGAGCATTCTTTAACATCCTCAAACACCATGAAACATTTCGGATCATTACAGAACCTCCTAAAACATTCTAGGTCATTCTGGAATTTTATAGACATTTCTATAACTTTCCACAACATCACTGATCCTTATAGAACAATCTCAAACATTGTGAAACTTTCTAGAATAGTAGTCTGGACCTTTCTAAAACATTCTGGAAGTTTTTTTTTTAACATTCTAGATCATTTCAGAATGTTATGGAATTTTCTAGAAGTTTTTTCAATATTTAAAACTTCCTAGGACACTCTGAAACTTTCTAAAACACCTCAAATCGAAAATTCTAGAACATTTGTAAGTATTCTCAAACATGTCTCGCTATTTCTAAGCTTTCAGAACATTTCATGATTCTAGAATATTTTGGAATTTTCTCGAATATTGTAAATATTCATTTCGAACTTCCTGGAACATGTCCAAGAATATTCTGGAACTTCATAGAACATTCTAGAACTTTTCAGAATTACCGAGTCTTCTAGAACATTCACTAACGCTTTGGAACATTCTATAAAAATCTGAAACTTCATAGAACATTCTGGAGCATTCAAAGTATTCTCGAACATTCTTTAATATCCTCAAACACCATGAAACATTCCTGATCATTACAGAACCTCCTAAAACATTCTAGATCATTCTGGAATTTTGTAGATATTTCTAGAACTTTCCATAACATCACTGATCCTTCTAGAACAATCTCAAACATTGTGAAACTTTCTAGAATAGTCTGGACCTTTCTGAAATATTCTGGAACATTCTATAAACATTCCAGGACATTCTCGAACATTCTAAAAATCAAATTCACCCATTCTGAACTTTCTAAAACATTCTGGAAGTTTTTTTTTTGAACATTCTAGTTCATTTCAGAATGTTATGGAACTTTCAAGAACTTTTTTCAATATTAACTTTCAGAACACTTCATGATTCTAGAACATTTTGGAACTTTATAGAACAAGAATATTCTGGAACTTCATAGAACATTCCAGAACTTTTCAGAATTACTGAGTCTTATAGACTCGCGTAGCCTAGCGGTTCAGTCTGCTGCCTACCGAGCCTAAGGTCGCGAGTTCGGAACTCACCGGCTCGTGTTATTTTTCGGATGCATTTTCGAATGTATGTGAAAAATAAAACAAGCGACCGAACGTTTAAATTTAAAATGGCATACTTGAGGCTGGGTGAATGAGTAAGATGCTCGAAATCCCGTGTTACCGGAGTGGAGCGACTTTGTCTTACCTACATAGTTAAGACCGATGCTCCCTCCTTAAAAAAAAAAAAAATTACTGAGTCTTCTAGAACATTCACCAACGCTTTGGAACATTCTAGAAAAATTTGAAGCTTTCCAGAAAGAACATTCTGAATCTATTCTGGAACATTTAATATTCTATGAATATTTCGGAACATTCCTAAAACTAGGATATTCCGGAATATTTTCAAACATTGCAGTAGAACATTCTGGGTAATTCTGGAACATCTAATTATTCAAGAACATTCCAGATCATTAGGAAATTCTTTGTGTTTTCTGGAACAATCATACACTCCTAAATAGGAAACATTCTTGATTTACGTGGATTGCGTAATGCTATCTCGCAGCGTCTAACCTGTTCTTTTTCATAGTTTTGTTGTTCCGTTGCAGGGTGCGTGCACTGCAAGAAGCTGAAGCCGGATTTCGAGAGGGCGGCACAGGAGCTCCGACAGGAGGGGGTGGAGTGCGACCTGGCGGCGGTCGACTGCACCCGTAGCGTGGAAACGGCCGACGAGCAGGAGATCGCCGGTTTCCCGACGCTGAAACTGTTCTACAGGGGGCGTCACCTGTCCGACTATCGCGGGCGTCTCACCTCGCCCGAAATCAAGGCGTTCGTTCGGGAGCAGGTGCGCAAAAACAAGTCCAAGGATGAACTTTAGCCTGTCGTCCACTCTCTATTCACTCGTTTTGAAGAATCATCGATCGTAAATTAATTATTATTAACAATTTATTATTATTATTATTTTATACTGAGCTTTTTTCTAATACAAAAATTTTTATATCCAATTTGTCGTTTGATTCTTTCTTAGAAGGTGTGAAAAAACCGTTTTGAGGGGGGGGGGGGGGTTGTTTGTTTGTCTCAGATTTGTCACAAGTCGACACTCACTCATAAAAAAACGTTTCACAGTTTTTTTTCCCTTATAAATGAGCTGGTCAATCATTTCAATAGAGGTGTTATCGATTTTGGGAAATTGCAACTGAACTAACAGACATGGTAGGTAAATGTGCGGTAGAGATAATTCTCATTACTTTATTAAAAGGGTCTTATAAATAAAATAAAAATTTTAAAAACTTACTAAACAATAACAATTGGCTTATCTAAGAATACTCTTCTCTCTTTCTCTATAACATGTCACTACGGATACCTTTATTACAGCAAATTTACAAATAATAATTATTTCATTTATTTTTATTTACACTATACAGTTTTACAGTTTTTGTACTGTTTTTGTTGGGAGAGCTCCGATTCACCTTTGCTCCTTGTTCCCCGTTCTCCTCATCATCATCAATTCAAGATATGTATCTCTCTCATTCTGTAATGCTTTCTCTCTCTCTCTCTCCTTCCTTTCCTCCTACAGACCGAGGACACTGAGCGAGCGACTGATTGATTGATTGATTGAAAAAATCGAACGAATCAAAAACAGAACTTAAACCAACCAACGGATAGACGCTATTTCCATAAGAGTAATAATAATAATAATAATAATATAACACAGATTACGATAGCTTCAATTGAACAACAAACAAAGAATCGACGAGCCGAGTGCCCGATTATAAAACACACCGCAAACGAATCTAATATGAGAGAACCGGCAGAACGGCCCCTTTGATCTGAACCGGTCCCGACAACGACACGTCAACAACAAACTAGTCTTAAATAAAATTTAGCTACAACTTATCATCGTGTTATTACTGTTATCGAGCTGTGAAGATTTCCTCGGCTCTAATAAAAAACTAAATACGACGACTTAATTCATCCATTTCCTGCAGTTGGGTGCGCCGCACATGCAGGAGATCTTATGCTGGTCGTCTTCGATATCGAACTTGTAATCGTAGGCCAACTGAAAACCAAACACGATTTATAAGAAAAAAATTGCACACAGAAAGCGATTTTTTCCTACCTCTTCGCCGCGCTGGATGCGACGCTTGGCGAATATGATGATCCTCAAGTCCCGATCCACCTCGACGATCTCGGCCACGCAGTTCGGGTTGCAGGAGTGATTGATGTAACGGGCCAGGCCGCCCGAGAGGGTGGCGTCCACCACTCGCTCCTCGTCCAACCGGAACATGTAAATGCCGCGATTCTGGAAACAAAAACAATAAACGATCGGTCGCTCGCGCCACACCGATGCCCGCACACTCACCTTGGCCTCGTACTGTTTCTCCCTGGTCTCGGCCAGCTCCGTCCTGATTATCTCGCCGATGTACTCGATCACCATCGTGTGTTTCTCCAGGTCGCGAGCCGCATACAAGCCAAGACCCTGAATCTTTGATCTGAAAAAAAATTCGAGATAATTCTAAATGCCCTCCCTCTTCATTACCGTCGTCGTCGTCGTACCTGGCGAGGTAGACGTTGTTGCGCCATTCCTGTTTCATTTTCTTGTACTGGGAACTCTTCGAGTGCACAAACTGCTTGCTGTACGGACAGGCCGCGTCGCCCAGCAACGACGCGGCGCCTGGCCCGCCGCCCTGAGGCGTCGCGCTGAACAGGGGACGGACGGAGGCCCCCGCGGTGCGCTGCGTGTGCGGCCGCTTCCAGTGCACCTGTCCACGAGCACGAGGTTCCGATCGGGCGCACCCCGTCGGGTTGATGGCCAGAGGGAGTTCCAAGAGGGGATTTCGACCGTACTTGAACTTGTAATCTGTCAGCGTCTCGATTCCTGCAATAATTTATTTATTTATTTATTTATTTATTCAAAAATCAACGGGCAAGAACCCTTCATTTACATTAGAAAAGACATAAATGTCAACAGAAAAAATATACATACACATATATAATTTACAAGTTTGCAAGACTTACATATCCAGTTAACGAGATGGACGTAAAATAAACTAGTGGTATCTATTAACTAAGTTTTTTAGTTCACTTTTAAACTGAGAGAGGTTGTTAATGTAAGAAATCGCAGAGGGAACGACAATCTTGTTCCACTTCCTGCGGAGACGAGGAACGGTCCCGTAATAAATATAATTTCTTTCAGAGTTTGTCTCTGCTAGCTCTCTAACCAGTCTCAGTTCATACGCAACATTTCGTGAAACAAATAGTTTCGTAGTGTTTTCGCAGTTTATTAATTTCAACATTACTTTTTTTACAAAATAAACATCCTGATATACATGCAACGATTTTAATGATTCCAAATTAAGGGAAAGGGCAATCTCAGTGTAATCATGTTCATCGTAGCTAATAACAAGACAAAGAATTAATTGTGTACTTTACGCTGAAAACAAAATCAAAAGCAAAGCTAATTACCCGGTAAACTTTCCAGCACCCGAACGACGGCCGGCTCGGTCAGCCCGAACAGGTCCTCGCCGCAGACGAACTTTGGGAAGAACTGCACCCGGCAGTTGTCGCGTCGAAGACGCGCCAGTTCCTCGAGCACCGTCTCCCAGACGTTCCTGGCCGTCGGTCCCTTGAACTCGGCCTCCTCGCCGGGCGCCTCCTGCACCAGCACCCTGAACTCGGGTCGACCGCCGGCGTCTCCGATCGAGCACACGTACCGGCACCGGCGGTTCAGGTGGCGCATGCTCCAGTAGAAACGGACGATCTTGTAGCCGGCCGGGTAGATGTGGTGCGGCGAGTGGAATCCCTGCAGCTGGTGCGGCAGCAGCTGCCCGACGTTCAGCAGTATCAGGCTGCCGACGCGCAGGATGTTGCCCGTCTCCGAGTGGTGCATCACAGCAGCCACCTGTCGGTTCTCGTCTCGGTTGACGTAGACCCGTCGCGACACGGACAGCGTCGTCAGCTCGTTGTCTTTTTCCCCCTGAAAACGGGAATCTCATTCAAAAGACCTGTCGATAAAATCCAAACACCGCCACACACTCACCTTTGGTACGTGCTGTATACAGAAGACAGTTTTGTTCTTGTAGAACACGCAGCCGTCCTTGACGGCGCACGACAGATGATAGACGTTGATGCAGCGCGTCTTGAAGCAGCGGATCGTGGCGCCGGGACGCTCGCAATGGATGCACGCCGTCGCCAGGCTCTGCTGCAGGGCCGCCTCGAGGTTCATGAGGGCCCCGTTGACGGTCTCGTAGACGCCGTCCGACCAGAGACCGCAGTTCAGGTGCACCCACTTGTCGACGTCGAAGTTGAGCAGACGGGCGGGCCCGTCGGCGACACCGTCTCCGATGCCGTGGCAGAAAATGCAGCGGCGCGTGTCCTCTGGGATCTTGGCCGGGGCCACCGTAATTCCCAGCCGATACAACAGCTCGATCATCTCCTTGTCGGAGGGCTTGCGGTACTTGGTGCTCGGTAAGAGGGCCGTCGGCGTCCAGGTCTTGTAACGACTGCCTCGGAACACGCGACCCGTCTGCACCCCCTCGATGATCCGACGCTGCTGCTGCTGTTGTTGCTGCTGAGTCGTCTGCTGCTGCTGCTCGTGGTAACCTCCTTTATATAGGGCAGCTTCGTGTGAAAAACCCTTCAACTGGACGTCGCCTCCGTGGTGCAAGGACGCCTCCATGGCCGAGTGGAGTTTTAAAGTTTCTATTGCCTGCGATGACAAGATGACGGGGGGGCGTTAGCCGTGAGAAATTTGAGAAAATAAAATATAAAGACTCACCTTCGCGTCGGTGAGAGACGGGGGCTTGTGCATGAGAGAGAACTGCATGTAACAGGTGGGACCGCAGAATAGAAGTTCATCCTGGTCTGCCGAGACTTTATCACGGAACGGCAGTTCGGACGCCTTCTTCAGGACGCCCTTGTTACCGATGATGATGTCGCAGTGCTTGCAGAATTTAGCCGCCCCGTTCAGGATGCTCTGGATGTCCAGGGAGTCTGAAAAGAGAACGACAAACTTAATAATATTACGGGACCTCTAAGAATACACTCACCCTTATCTTTGGTGCCCGTCTGTATAGAAGGAACCTTCTGAAGAGGTCCGGAAATACTGCCGACGGGAGCGGAGCTCGTCTGCTCGATAATCTGGTAGTCGGTCGGCACCGGAATTTGCAGAACGTTCGCCAGGTCTCGCAGCACGCCCAGAATGTCCTCGGCGGCCGACGACATGAGTGTCAACGTGACGGTCACGTTCCCCGCTGCCTTCCCGGCCGACGTCTTCTCCTGCATCGACGACGGGCACAGGTTCACGTCCAAGTTCTCTTTGTCCTGAAAGAGTTCTTTTTGTGCAAAAAACAACCCGAAACCGTGGAAGGGAAAAGTAAAACTCACCACGCCGCCGGCGATTTCCTTATCGAGATTGTCGTCTGTCTTGTGTCGGACGGGCAGGGGCGCCACGACGGGGACGAAGGGCGAGTAAACGTGACGACTCTTCTCCTCCGGCTTCTCGATGAGCCGCAGTCCGAGGAAGCGGACCGCCTCGTCGTCGGGCTGTTCGTCGTCCGAGCAACCGGAGCTGACAATGGAATCGGGCGTGTCCTCGCGCGCGAAAAGATCGAAGAACTTCTCCTCCTCGCTCTCGAGCTTGACGGGCGGGAACTCCAGGTCGTAGAATTCCCTCTGCGTCGTCGACGTCTTGGAAGTCAGCGGTTCCAGTTCGCCGTAAGGCTACGCCGAAAGAAGAATGTCCAATTTATGATGTGACAGGGCAAAACCGACGAATCCCTTACCTTCGAGTCGTAGTAGTCGGAGCAGTCCGGTATCGAGGCCTGGCCGTAGTCGCCCCGAAGGTCTCCGCAGCGATGGCTGTAGTTTTTGGCGGCGGCGAACTTGGCCAGATCGCCGGACCCGTACACGGGAACCACCGAATAGTTTTTCTGCAGTTGCGGCTCCAGCACGGTCATGGGCGGGAACGCCTGCATCTGGGCCAGGACGCCGTCTACGTACGTGTCGTAGTCTTCTTCCACCTTATCGAGTTAAATCAGTAAATTGTAAAACCTGACCTTGTTATCCCCCCTCCCCCCGTCCTCCTCCTTACCTTGGAACTCTTCCTGGCCCTTTTCTTCGGCTGTCCGGCCAACTCCTTGTTCAGGATCAGGTTCTGCCTGCGTTTCTGTTGGTACATGCGCCGTTTCTGCTTCTTCAGTTCCTCCTTGTCGAAGGCGGCCGCCTTCTCCGAGACCGCGTCCGCCGAACAGTCCGTCTCCTCCTTGATGTTGAACTCCAGACGGCTCATCACTTCCGAGTTCTCCGAGTTCTGCGACGACTCGTCCTGAATGAACTCCTTCTTCACGTCGCCGGAACTGATCAGGCCCGTCGTCGTTCTCTCAGTCAGCTCGACCACCGACTGCGGTTCCTTCTTTATGATCTGCGGAACGGGGAAAAAAATTACTGCTATGGGGAGAGGGTGAGAACATTTTTACTTACCTGTGTGGTCGTCGGTAACATGAGGTTGCTCTCGGTGACGATGGCACTGACGGCGGCGGCGGCGGTTTCGACGGGCGGGTGAGAAGACAAAAGACCGTCCGTCCCGCCGGCCGTCCGACTGTAAGCGGTTTTCTTGAGTTCCTGGACCGGGGAACGATCCATCATCATCGAGTCGATGCCAGACGAGCAGACGGGCTGCTGCGACGGCAACGGGTTCGGATTGGAAACGAACGATGTCTCCCTCGACATGACGGAGAATCGTGGCGGCGCCTTGGGCTGGGTCGCGGGCGGGGTCTGGGTCAGAATGGCGGTTATGGGAGGGGGGGCGGCGGAGGAGGCGGTGGCGGCGGCAGCGCTCTTGTTCAGCTGGTTCTCGAGAAGCAGAGTACCCGAAGTGGGCTCCTGTCGCAGGGACGTGGTTATTGTCGTGATGGAAGCGGGCGGTGTCTGGGTGTTGGCGCAGGCCGTGTTCTGGAGCAGCTGCTTCAGCAGCACATTCGATTCCTCGTCCTTGGTTATCGGCGGCGCGCCGTGAGGAGCGGCCGACAGATACTCTCTGTTGCCCGGGATCGATTCACCACCCGAACCGGCACCGGCACCACCCGATGACGAGACTTGAAGAGAATCGGACTTACTGCAGTCCTGCTGATCGATCTCTTTCTTAATTTCGTCCAGTTTATTGATACCGACACCGCAAAATTTATCGTCGCGGGCGCCGCCACTGTGGATCACGTTCGACCTGACATACTTGACTTTGTTGATGACCGTCTCTTCCGAGGAGGTGAGAATCTTCCCCAAGTTGTAAGAGACGGAGGGGCCGATCAGGGGAACAGTCGACGGGACAGTTGTTTGGGGACCATTACCACCGGCACCGGTCTGATCGATTAGTGAGCGATGGTGATGGGGATGATGGTGCTGATGTTGATGATGGGACTCCGCAAGACCCGTCGGATGGATCACGACACTGTGTCTGCCCGATTCTTCGCCGCTGTTCGACATGGGCACCGCGTGCGATTGCAGCATGCTGGACAGGGACAGCGACGTCTTTGTGGCGTCCGGATTGTCCGGGGCGACGGCGGCGGCCCCGCCGATTATTCTCCTCTGCACGCTGTCGGCGACACTCGAACCGGACACCATCGTCGGACCCTTGGGAGACTCCTGAGTCGTCTTGCACTGAGTCGAAAAATTCACCTTGACGGGCGACTCGTGCTTACTTTGCATCGAATGGATTCCCCTGATCACCTCCTGAGCCCTGCCGCCCTTGCTGGCCACCGAGAAGGCACCGTTGACGCTGGGCGATATCACGGAGGAAACGGAATTGGTCAGGGTGGTGTTCGCCTGGGTGGACGATTGCAGATGAGTAACCTTGAGGAACTGCTGCATGCCCGACTTGCCGGCACCCGTCACCGGCAGGAAATTACCGCTGTCGTCCACGACGCGCAGGCAGGGACCGCCCGTGTACACCGAACCGGTAGCCACCAACTTGTGGGTTATGTTTTTAACCTGTAAACAGCAATTTTATGTAACACTTTAGTGTGGTGGGAGGTGGAGGGAGAGGCGGGTAGAGCGTTGGCAGGAAGAGGGAATAAGAGAGATGGGAAGTAGAGAGAAGAAGAAGAAGAAGAAAAGGAGGAGGAGAGGGAGTGGGAGATGAGGAGGAGAGAAACTGAATTTACCTTTGAATCGCTGCTACTCAAAGCGGACGTGGAAGCGGCAGTGGTGGTCGTGTGCAGGGAAGAGAGCAGAGAACGCAGCTGCTGGGACACGTTGGCCATGTTGGTGGTCAGTTCGGCGGGCTGGGAGAGCGGCGACAGCTGGGGAATCACGGACGAGCGAGACAGGCTGCTCACCGCCACGGAAATCTGCGAATCGGCGACCTGTTGCTTCGCCTCGGCGGTTCTCCGGGGCTCGGCGGGGATCACCACGTGGTGGGGTGGCGGCTCTCTCGGCGGCTCCCCGCTCCCTTTGGGCTCCGCCTTCGACTCGACCTTCTTCGGTTCGTTCAGAATCGTCGCCGTCTCGCCGGTGATGTTCTCGATCATGTCCAGCATGTCCTCAAACGACTGGAACTCGTTGTTGTCCTTGCGGTTACCTGCGTGCGACAAATTCAATTCGAGTGTCACGTGAAAATCACACCACAGTGGGACTCACCTTCGAGCGCCTGCAAGGCGATGTTGTCGAGCATCTGCTCCTGAGAGGGCGTCGGCGATGGGATGGAAATGACCACCGACTTGGTCTCGTCCGCGCTGTTAAAATCGTCGGCGGTGATGTGCATGACGGGATCCTTTCCGTGCACCACGCGAGCCGTCATTTTCAGCTCGGGGGTGCTGTCGCGGACCACGACCTGCGCACCGGAACCGACACCGCCGGAAGACGTCTGCAAGGACAGTTCCTTGTCCCCGCCGCTGCACACCTGCAGCTTCTGGATCACCTTGGAGTAGACCGGCGCCGGGTCGACAGGTTTCGACGCCTGCACCGGCGACGGTTCCTTGGAGAGGTTGCCGTCGCTTATTTGGGGACCTGTGAGACGAAAAATGCAACAGTCACACCAAATGACGAGAAACATTCAGCACGAGAAATAACAGACCAGAACAAACGGCGGCCTCTTTGTGATGATTCTGAGTGGCGTCGAGTAGCTTGACGAAACTGTTCTGTATGCGATGGTAGGCGACCTTGGTCGGCTCCCCGATTTTCTGCTTCTCGCCGACATTGAGGAGGCTCGACGAGGTCGTCGACGCCCCCTCGGTCACGCCCTTCGCCGCCTGAGTGGCGAGAGAGAGGGACGACTGCGCCTTGTCGATCACCTTGATGTTGGGCAGCTGTCGGATGGCGCTGGCACTTATCAGCGGTACGGTGATGTGGGACGGCAGCATGGAACCGATCTGCGAGGTGGAGGCGTTCACGATGGTGATCGCGGGCGGGGCGCTCGTCACCAGGGACGGCACGCTGATCAGGTTCTGGCGGATGGTCGCGTTGTGCAAGATGATGCTGGTCAGTTTGCCGCCGCCGGAATGCTTGCCGATTCCGGACGAACTACCGACAGTCGCCGCCGCGGCGGACGTCGTCGGGACGGTCACCACCGAGAGACGCTGAGGACTCTGCAGTTTCGTTTCCGAACTTAGAACCTGTCGACGGGGAAAATAACGGAATCGTTAAAAGGATAATTTAAAAAAAAAAACGATGCGTGTAAATCCCAACCGGACTGACCTGCGTTTGTTGGTTGAAACCGACAGGTTTGAAGGCCCCGGTGAAAAATCGCGCGTGCACTTGCTTTGGCGGCACCTGGACGCCTCGCCTGGAACGCTCGTCAATCAGCTCCTCAAAGTCTTCCTTGGTGGAGATCTGCTCGTCCTGGAGCTTGGAGACGCCGCCGCTGGAGACGATGACGTCGCCCGTCCCCTTCCCCTCGTTGGCGCCCAGCGAACCGTTTGAAGAATCGCTGTCCAAGTCTTCTCGCATGGCCGGGTCCATCCCGGGGAACAGCTGCTCCGCGAGGGACGACTTGCGCCCGCGCTGCCGGGACGTGCTGTTGATGAACTCGTCGTCGGAGGTGGTGGGCGAGCGGATCACCACGTGCATGTCAGACGGGGCGAACGCCTCCTCGCTCTCCTCCTTCATCCGTTAATATTTTAAATTTACCGTTAATAACAATTATTCAAGGATTATGATGAGTTACCTTATCGGAACAATCGGGTATATCGACGACATTGCCCGGGAACAGCATGTACTCGTCCCCCATACGATCGCCCTCCATCGGACTGGACATGGAAGCGCCCAGCTGACTCTCGCTGAAGCTCTGAATGACGGGCAGGTCCTCTCCGTCGGGCTGCGTGGCCGCCGAGAGGGAAACCTCGCCGGCGAGCACCGTGTCCGGGTCCTCCTCGTAATCGACCATCTCTTTACAAGTCAACGGTTTGTCCTCGTGGGGGGAAGGGAACCGCTTACCCATACCTGCGCCCGCTTCCATGTACTCGTGAAACTTGCTCTCTATAGCTCTGCAATGATTTTATTTATTTATTTAGACTTAGCTTTCATGCAACTGAATGAATTAAAGATTTTATTCAGTTCAATTTAGTGATGAAAAAAAGCGTGTAATAAATTAAACGTGTAACCGTCAACACTAAACGTTTATAAACGTGTACACGTTTCTTTAATAGTTGCATGAAAATAACCATTCAGTATTCTTAGATAGGGAAATGATGGTTAATAGGTTAACCAGTTGTAAACAGTTAATAGGAATGTGAACTTCAGATACAGATTGTCCTAATATGCGGACGAAATATAAAGAAAGGACGATGATTAGATAGAAAAACTTGATGAAAGTATCAATTTCGAATTATTGTTCATAAAATAATTCAAGTAGGTGCGCTCCTTGTGGACCACCCATGGCGCTGCATAGCAGTAGTTATCCGTCCTTCCTCCTTCCTGCTAGCCCTAATATGACTTGACCTTCACCAATTTATTGCCTTTCATTATCACAGGGAGTTGTGATGCAGTTTTTAAATTTTCATTAAAAGCATATTGTAGACAAACAATAATAACAGTAAGCGTTTTTAATACTTTGGGGAACAAATGAATAAAAGAACAAAATACAGGAATTGAAATTTTAATTATTTTGTATTGAAATCAGTTGTTGGTAATCCCCAACAATCCCAACACTAGTACCAGCAAAATAAAATAACACTCCTTCCAGTTCCAGACAATCATAAAAAGCATCATTTCACATCATTTAACTACCCTCTGCCCAGTAGGGACACAAAGCAACATTGCAGGATTTGCAGGTGCAACTATTACAAGGAACTCTCAGATGAAAACCGGTTTTTTATGATGAAACCCAAAAGTTTAAATAAATACCTCCTCACTAATTTACTAAAGTCTTACAGGTAATTCGATTTCTTTCATTTTGGATGTATTTTAGCAGTTTCAGGCAAACGAAATTGATTTTTTCCTATTAATAGATACACGGGCGTGTAATTTTTTTAAACGTTTAGTATGGTCATTACGTGTACACGTTTACACGTGTACACGTTTCATCACTAGTTCAATTATTGTAAAATGACTGAATAACGAATAAAAACCGTACTTGCTGATGGAACCGTGCCCGATCTCTCTCGCAATCGGGTAACCCCCCGATCCCGAGGCTCCTTCTTCCTGTTCCGCCGTCTCTACCATCGAAGCCTTCTCGGGAGTGGCACTGACGCCGGTGCCGGTTACATTCACGTTCACCTTGCCAACGACCGGTTTCTTCTTCAATATCGACACCTTACTCAGGTGGGATTCCTTCTTGGCCTTGGGTTCCGCTTCGCGCTTGTCGACGTGCGAGGGTGACCCGGCGCCCCAAACGGGACTCCCGCCGCACAACCGCGGTCGCTTCACGGACGACAGGCAGGCGTCCTGCTGCGTGGTTCTCTTCGGGGGGCGCGACGGTCCGTCAGAGGAGGGTCGGTGGGTGCCTTTTCCTTGCAAGGACATTGCAATCGATCGGGGCGAGTTAAAACATGTTTTACTGATTGTTGTTGGTCGATTGACGGTTCGTAAATTTAGAATTCAGGCACATATCTGCGAAAAATGAAAAGTTATCCCAGTTAATTGTGTTATTTGTGTAAAGGAGAAAAAAATACAGGGTGCCCGGATTGTTTATGCCCATCTTTTTGCTTATAAACTTAAATGCCCGGACGTAAGAAGAGTTTTCAAGATACAGGCGGTCAAGAATGATTTATCTTCAGTTTCTTTGTTGTCCCGATATCTCGAGAACCGTAATATGAGACAGAATGTCCGATTCTTATGCGCACTTTGCGCTCATTAATCCCACCCCCCCCCCTTTTTTTCACTGTAAAATAAAGGTTTTAAGTAAAAAATTGAGGGGTGTCGATTTTCTGGTACATACTTTGAAGGTTTCAACCCCCTAACTTCTACGCCACTGGAATAGATGCAATGTTTAAGGAGAGCTTTAGAACTGCCCGTGTTTTCTACACCCATTAGGTACTCTTTGATAACAGCTCCCAAGTTGATAGTTTCCGAGAAAAATGGCATTTTATGAGAGAAAACATTTTTTTTTATATTATTCTTGAAATTAATGTTTTCTTTCATAAAATGCCATTTTTCTCGGAAACTGTCAACTTTAGAGCTGTAATCAAAGAGTACCTTTTTGGTGTAGAAAACACGGGCAGTTCTAAAGCGCTCCTTAAAATCGCATTTATTCCAGGGGCGTGGAAGTTAGGGGGTTGAAATCTTCAAAGTACCAGAAAATCAACACCCCTCAATTTTTGATTTAAAACCATTATTTTACAGTGAAAAAAAAGGGGGGATTAATGAGCGCAAGGTGCGCATAAGAGTCGAACATTCTATCTCATATGACGGTTTTTGAGATATTGGCAAAAAACCAAAGAAAAAAATTATGACTACCTCTATTTTCAAAACTGTACGTCTTTTCTAGGTATATGCGGTTAATTTGAAGAATAGGGACCTGGGGGCTGACCGTTGCTGATTGACACCCGAGTTCTCCTCCACTAAGTCGGGTCAGGTTTTTTCCCTTAAAGTTTACTTAAAATCTAAGGTCCTTTCGGCTTTTTTTGTCTTCTATATTTCATATTTTACTTTTCTTCGTCCAAAGCCACCAATGACATTGTCATTGTCAGTGGTGGCTTACGAGTCAGGTCCCTTTACTTCAAGATTACCAGTATATGCTATTTCCGGGCTTCGTGTATATTTTAATTATAACGTGTGAGCCAGAGCTTTTGTCTCGTTAACTTAACCCGTCCTTCATTAAATGTAATAATTAGTTAATTAGCGATTTAACGTTGCATTAAAGGTTCTCCCAGTCTTGAACTGGCGCCTCATCAATGACCGTTCGCATACGCCAACGCTTACCCGTTCACGAATCAACGCTGAGAGAAAACTTCCCCGGCTCACATTTTCAATTTACAAGAAAATGATGTCACAGTGCGAACTGGGCAACTTACGGACACTCTGATTAATATCACACTGGGTTCCTTATTCTATTTTAAGCGAAATTGGTTCTGTTCTATCGTTTTGCGATCATCCAAGTCCCAAGTCCCAGATCCAGACACCGGGGGAAGCCAACAACAATAACAGTACGGCCGATGCAACGCGAACAGGGACCGTCTTCTCGTGAGCGTGCACGTGAGAGCATCGCTGATATTAAGCCTGGAATCATCAAATGTAAACAGAAATGCAAATTCGTGCTGTGTGCAATCAATAAGAAGAGATATCATTTACCTACCTTTTTTTACACTCCAACTTTGGAACTATTGCGTTAGGGATCTCCTAAATGCGCTAGAAATTGATCACGAAAATTCACTTACTCTCTTTAGTAAACGAAACTGCAGCGATTAGAAACTAATTAATTGCCATTTTACAAAATACTCCACAAGCTCCAAGAGAAGATTATTGTTTGCTAACCCTAATAATAAACCCTCCAATCCAATCTTCTTCACTAATCATAAATCTGCCTGTCTGTCTTATCTGCTTCGGTAATTTTTCTGTTTTCTGAACGATTGCAAATTCTGACTAAACTATCAAAACGTCAATCCTGCCAAACTGAAGTGAAAGCGACTCACGTCAATTGTCAATAAACCTGTAACCGGCTGATACCCTGATACCTAAAAGCAGCTTTGTTATTTTATGCGCAAATACTCATGCGCATTGCGATCTGTGTCAGATAAAACACAAACAATTGGTAGGTGTGTAAGTGAACTATTCCAATCAAAGATTTACAAATCATAGAGCAATAAATAAAAACATGACTATGTACTTGCATTGCATAATGAACTTTGTTGAGTAAAGAAACTAACCTGGAACAGTAACGAAACGACATCTGCTGAGTACGTGTGGTCCTGAGCTTATTACTAATTTCAATTTGGCATTAGTTGTATTTCAAGGAGAATGAAACACGTGAGTCGTTGTAGGGTACCTGTATTACCGACACTGACGCTTACGAGCTTTAGTGTAGGTAATACAGGTACTCTAAATCGTTGTTATCTCAGAAACTCAGAATATTTTGTCTTTCTGAACGAGGATAAAATAACAATTCAATTTGACGTTTCAGTTCGAGTTTGAGTTTTATATAATAATAAATAATAGGTGTATGTGGTTTTCCGATATAAGAACTTTAAAGCAATATAATAATTTTATTGTCTTGGCGTAATAATAATGCGATAAAATAAAGTAGAAATATTTATTATTGCATTTGTATTTATTGTTTTTGTTTATTATTGTCGAATAAATTAAAAAAATAAATTAAGCTACACTCGATAAATGTTTTGGTTGAATCGATGTAAAAATTAGACTTTCCATTACGACAAAAAATTAATAACTGAGCACGAATAATGCGTTTCAGTAGAGCACGCTTTATTACCGATTTTTTCAAAATATTTTCCCAATGATAGCCGCGCTCTGTTGACTGATACTCGGTAGGTACCCCGATCCCCTATATAATAGGTCAACAAAAAGTGATGCTAAGTAGGTGAATGTTTTAAAAAGCGACAAGATTAATTTTTTGTTTGATTAAAACATCCATATCGTTTATGGTTCCACTATTCTTATAATACAACGTTTAACACGATAACTTTGGCAATTTCGTCTAATTTCTACCAATCTAGATAGTTAAAGGTATCAAAAAACCGTTTTGTTACCAAATGCTTTTTTCAGCATCTTGGAAAAGAAAAAAAATTCTTATTAAATTTTCCAAGCCAGTAATCCATCTTAAGGAATTTTTTTAATTGATAACGATTAAAGTACCTTTTTTATATTTATTTATTTATTTATTTATTTATTATACCATATTGAATACATAGTATTAAAATACAAAAAATGTAAACAATCCTACAGAGATAAATCTTGTTATCTGTTAGTAGGTAAGGTAGGAACACAAAAAAAAAGCAATAAAAAAAAATATACCTAAAAATCAAAATATCTGTAAATATATATTTGTTGCAAATACTGAAAAACAATAAAGATATAGTAAAATGTTAACTTTGGCATTTTTTATTTCACAAAATTGAAGACCAGAAGTTTTAAATTATTTTTCTCGTAATCTACTGAGTGTCCCCTACGTAGGGTAGGTACATGTACATGTACTAAAGAGTTTATCCGTCATGCATTTTCTTAACACCCTGTATAGAAGGACTAAGGACTGAAGTTATATTGGTGGGAAAGTTTAAAAGTGACCAACGTTTATATTTACTATATACTTTGTGGTTTAATTGATTGGAATTTCCTTTCTTCTATACTTTTAATAATTGGATATATTATGCAGCGATAGTATTTATATAAATAAAAAAATCAAAAACGTCAATTAATATAAGTCTTTTTTGAATATGAATTAACGATAAAAATAATAATAATTATAAGATATTGGCAATAAAATGATCCGATAATAATAATGTCTCCGCATGCAAATTATTATGCAATAATGTTGGCAAATTTAATAAAGCTGCGATCGTGGCATAATGACTATAATAATAATTAATACTTCTTATTAAATATATAAATAATTGTTATTGTAATTTTTATTTCATTAGAATAACATCACTGATAAGTGGGAATGGAGATATTTATACCTTTAATGCTAATTAATAAAAGCTTAAATTTCGGTTCTCAGATATCCCGAATTAATGATAATTATTATTAAGTGATAATAATTAACTAACTGAATAATTTTAAGAATATATTTATTTTGAATTTTATGGAATCAATTTATGATGGTTTGGGTGTTTATCTTTTAGCCGACAGCGTGAAATTTTATTCTGACTGGTATGGTGAAATAAATAAACATACTATGTACCTACCCACTTATATATATTATAAATATGAACACTTATGACACTTAATATGTTTTTATGTATACATAAGGTATTTTATTTAGATTTGGGATTTTTAAGATGATAATAATAGTTAAATGACAAGAGTGGTATTTCCATTTATTTCTTAGAAGATACGTACGTAATGGTAAAATATGCTGTTTGATTTGAATACATTATAAAAGTAAACGGCGATTAGCAGGCTGGCTATGATGCAGTTGACAATAAAAGCAAGACCGAACTGAAAACAACAACCAGTTAAACCAGCTCAACGAAGACGGCGCTTGAAAAAAAATCAAGAATTCTTATTATATTTGCATTAGATTCTGTCTGAATATCAGCGATTCCAGATTCGTTCTTCGTGCGCGAATTCACAGGGTCATCGTCATACCAGTGTCACTTTGGCTTTTTAGATATTTCTATTATTTTTGATCGTTTTATTAATTAAAATAAAGCATATTATAATGAAGGCTGCTACTGTTTGTGCCACTTTTTTTACTCTTTTAGGTAAGTTTACTTTTTTTATCTACCGTATAGGTAGGTATATGTGTATAATAAGCTTATATATTTTTATTTCAATTTTTTTTTATACATTCATCTAAAATCATATAATGCCTTAGATACTGAAATAAACGAAGTGTTCTTATAGAGTGCCGTTCTACAATAATAACATTATATAGGTTTATATGTATATGCATACACCTAATTATAAATATTTTTATCTGCACCTACTTATCTACGTGTTAAATCTGCTCAATTTACAAATTCGCTCTCAACCGAAAGATACCTATGAAGAAAAGTAATTTTGCCCATCTGGAAAATTTATCGTATCATTAAGAAATCTCAATAGGAAGTATTATACATTAAGAAAAAAACAACCCTTTTTCTTAATTAAAGAATTTTATTACCATATCAAGCTAATAGATTAATTAATTGATCTTAATTTATTCTTTTAATGACCATAATATTATAAACCTTAATTATTTTTATCCTTAACATTGGTAAAGAATCGCCCTTAAGTAGGTATGACGTCACAGGATATGTGCAATAGCATTAACATACTATTACTGAACGCAGCAGAACGACATGACCGTGGATTTATTATTACTATAATAAATCCATGCACCAACCATCGCGATAGAGCACCTTTATCACAGGGGTACCTGTGTTCTGTGTTATATACGTCACTGGGAATGCGCATGCGTCCCATTTTCCATCGCATACAGTTGGTCTACATGCGGTATGTTGACATAGACTGCTTTTTATTTACTTAAATAAATACATTAAGTTAAATGTTTTTTATTAAGTGCTAATAAATAATAAATAAACTTTACATTATAAATTCAAAGGAAAATAAGTAACAATAAGAGCTAACTAACAATAATAAACGACCATGTTATACTTAATATATTGATATTTTATTTTTAGCATTGGTCCATTGGTAATAAAAAACACCATAAATAAAAATAACCTAACTAGAAAAGTTCACTTAAAAACTTAATAAAGAAAAAATCAGTTGAAATGGCGATATTAAAAATTTTCCTGTTTTTCTATTTTATTTTTTCTATTCCAAATTGTACAAAATTAAATATGGCAACAGAGCGCAATCGATTCATATCCACATGAGTTGAAGCATCGCGATAACAGCCGACTTTATTGTTTCCGCATGCGCATTATTCCCAGCGACGTGTACGGTATAACACAGGATTACCTCAATCACATTCTAATAAATAATTATCTTTCCAGCATTTTGCTTGGCATCACCCTGGCAAGATCATCATCGTGTCCGTCGTCAGCAACAACCCTGGGATTCCCCGAATTGGCAGCAGGGCCAGGAAGGCAACCTCCATTTCGGGCAGCAGCAGAACTGGCAGAGCGACAGGCAGAGGCAGCAGGACAGTGACGATCTAGGTTTCGTGTTCGTCGACGATTGGGGCACGTTCCCAACACGTAAACCTGCTAGACCCAATCAAAATAATAACAATAACAATAACAACAACAACAACAACGGAGGCAGCGGTGGACCGTTAACTACAACCACGGGCCGAACTCCCACTACCACCACTGCTTCTCCCGCCGGCTACTTGGATTGTATGGGTCGTTGTCAATCCACCCCCGAATACAACCCTGTGTGCGGCTCCGACGGTGTTAGTTACCAAAATATTGGACGGCTTAGGTGCGCCAATCGGTGCGGCAATGGTTAGTATTATTATTCTGGATTTTATTATTTTTTAGTAAAGAGAGGAAACAAAAAGAGAAAAAAAAAGTAAAACAGACTGGCGTTTGGTTGAGACACAGACGCGTATATCTGTTACTATAGTTACGTGTTACGTTACAACAAACACTATTCACGACCGCGCAGGCTGCGTTCCGGTCTTCTGACGTCACGCGGCTGAAAGACTACACATGCACATATGATAGATTGCTCATATCTTTTTTATTATCAAAACTAAATAAATAATTTTTTGTAGGCTTCTTTTATTGGTTTTTATTCGGAATATTTAAAAATCAAAATAATAACTGATAAAACATTTCGTTTGTTTTGTAAAAGATCCTTGAACAAACACACCTAACATGTTCTTTAATGGATTCGTATAACTATAATTAAAATTTTATTTTACAGCTGCGACACTTTATCGTCAAGGAGCTTGCAGTCCACTTTGAGTACAATAATAATTGTACCTACATTCCAGATGACAGACACACACACACTGCAGGCATGCATGTGAACAACAATAATATAACAAACTGACTGTGATATTTTTATTGAAAACTTATATAAACTGATCATGGTTTAATGCATGTTTCCCAGTTTCATAATCATTCATCTTATACGGGATAATTATATTGACTTTAATTATTTATTAATAGTTTGCATTTATAATAGGTAATCGTTTATTAGCTTTAGCTTTTAGATAATATTTGTTCAAGTAAAACTGTCAAGCAAATGCGTTTTTTACAATAATAATTATTATAAATAAATAATAAATATTTTAACAACTAAAGTGAGTTTTTTTGCATCCAATCAAACGTAAAGTAGTTATATTTGTAATGTAAATATTTACCAATTAAAGATGATTTAATTTTATTGTATTAATACTTATAGTTTCTAACTGAAAATATTATCGTTTCAAAAAAATTAAAAATTCGCTGCCACATTTTTCAAACATAAAAAATAAAATTTTAACTTTTTTTGACAACACCAATAAAAGTATCGTGTGATCCACAAAATTTGAGGTGCCTTGAAAAAAATGAAGCATGTCTGCAAGATAAAACACAAACAATTGGTAGGTGTGTTATAAGTGAACTACTCCAATCAAAGATCTTAAATCATAGAACAATAAATAAAAACATGACTATACTTGCATAATGAACTTATAATGAACTAAGTTTGTTAAAGTAACTGAACTAACCTGGAACAGTAACGACATCTGCTGAGTACGTGTGGATTATTACTAATTTCAATTTGGCATTGGTTGTATGTTGTATTTCAAGGAGGATGAACAACGTAAGTCATTGTAGGGTACCTGTAATACCGACACAGACGCTTACGAGCCTTAGTGTCAGTAATACAGGTACCCTAAATCGTTGTTATCTCAGAAACTCAGAATATTCTGTCTTTCTGAATGAGGATAAAACAATATTTCAATTTAACGTTTCCGTTCGAGTTTAGGTTTTTGAATGTTCCAATTATCATTTAGCATTTTATAATTTCACTTCCAAAGCAAAAAAAAATAACAAAACTTATGAAGAATGGTGGTCAAAAATGTCATGAATCCTAAAAAAGTGACAATTAAGCTAAGTGTTTAGCCTACCTTACCAGTAATTTCATCACGTTCTTAAATAATTAGTCATAAATTATTATTGTTTTTCGCAATATCTTTAATATTTTAACGAAACTGACAGGAATTGAAATTTAATATGACACATGAGAATTGGAATTACAAAAGTTATTTCAGAATTATTTTAGTAAAATGAGCTCAGACATGCAATAGATGGCAATAGCCATCTCTCTCTTCCAAGGCACTAGTTCTTCTTCTTCTTCTTAGTTGTTTAATGGCCTGATCCCTTTGGAAATATGGCCAGCTTCCATAACCTTGATTCCACTAGGAAATCGATTCATGTTTCACTTTTCAGTTGTTAACTATCTTGTCATTGTTGTCAATTCACAAGGTGAACTTTCTTTTGTGGTACGATAGGTTATTCTTCACTTTTTTGCTTTCTTGTATCCTCTCTAATAATAGACAGTCTGACAGTTAGTAGTAAGGACATCACAAACAGAGGAAAAACTCTTCTCGCTCTAGGGCAGGTCCAGAGCTTAACACAGTCCGAAATCTGCCTGGATAAGCCCAGGATGAGGAAGGATAGTTCTAAAAGAGACGGGGAAACATTTAGGTAGATCTGGGTAAAAAGATTTATTTAGTTAGGTCTGATATAAGTTATAGCATAATTTTATTGATCTGCAGGAATCGTATAATGATGGGAATTGTATCCTTATTTAAATTGTGGATCAATGTGTTAAAATCGATTGGAGTGGGAATAATGGAGCTGAGATCTTTATAAATATCGCAGAGATTACTGATGTTCAGGGGGCAAGAAAAAAATATGTGTTGTAGATCTTCAATTTGTCCACACTCACAATTGGGATGATCTAGAAGTCCTAATTGGTGTTTGCGTTTCCCTGTGAGGCAGTGCCTCGTACGTAGACGAATGATTGTTGTGATGTGCCTACGATTGATGTATGGGATCGCAACAAAATAAGGATTAACTGGGAATGTTTTTACTAATGAATGATAGTCCCTACCTGTAACTACACTTTGATTGCCCCAGTCTCTAATCCACTCACGTTTTATGTCAGCAGTAATTGGCGGTAGCACAGTTGTCACATCTATGGACACCGATAAGGTAGAACCTAACGCAGAGCCAAATTTGGCCAAACTGTCAGCAATATCATTCCCTTTTATATTAGTATGACTAGGGACCCATATCAATTTAATTAGTTTGTCCACCCCCAGAGAGTCTAAAATAAGTTGTTTAGTTTTCAAACTGACCAATAATGAGTCGCCGCGGAATGAAGGTTCAGCTATACTCTGCAGAGCGCTTTGGGAATCAGTGACGATAGCAATGTTTTTTAGGTCGTTTTCCAGGGCCATGGTGCATGCCCTATGGACGGCTAGAATTTCAGCTATGTAGATGGTGGTGTAATCAGGTAGGCGGGCTGCATACTTTAAGTTCAATGCTGGGATGTATATTCCTATTCCAGACCTGTCGCTACTGTATGTGGCGTCAGTGTAAATGATGGTAGCTGGCTGCCATTCTGCCTGCATTCTTGTGAATTGCATACTGTTATCTTCGTTTTTGTGAAGGTCAGTTATTGTGTAGTCGATGGTGTGATACTGTGTCTGCAACTCAGTTTGAAAACACGGGAGAGACTGTTGGGTTGTCGCGTGATTATTGTTTATATATTTTTCAGTGTGGGTGAACGACTGGGCAGTGTAAGGGGGTTGTCTTCTACGCCAGTAGTCTGAGGGGTGGTTACAGTATGTCGCAAGGGTACGGGTAATCTCAATTAGGGGATGTTCGTGAAGGCGGGCAAGTTTTACCCAGAAACTGCTCGACAATTTTTTACGGCGGGTCTCTAAACTGGGTTCTGCACATTCAGCTTGCAAAGCATTAATTGGTGTAGTCTTGAGACATCCTGTTATTATTCTTAAGCCCTGATTATGAATTGTATCTAATTTTTTCAGAAGGTATTTTGGACAGGGTTGAAGTATTTGGCACCCAAAGTCTAGATGAGAGCGAACGATGCCGTTATAGATTAATTTTAGAATTTTTGGGTCAGCACCCCATCGAACTCCTGCAGATGCTCGTAAGACGTTTAGGCCTTTTTGGGATTTGCTGATGATGTTTTCAATGTGGGGCTTCATGGACAAGGTTTCTGTAAATTTAACACCCAGATATGTGGTTGTGGATTCCCATTTGATGGGCCTACCCTCATATTGAATTGGTGGGAGGGGAAGAGTGGATTTCCTTTTACGGAAGAGCATTGCTGAACATTTGGGGACAGAGACAGTCAACTCTTTATCATCTAACCAGTGTGATAGGATGGTCAAGGTGGTATTCATTTTATCAATTAGTTGCGGTATGTCGTGTCCAGTGGTTGTTAAAAGAATGTCATCGGCATACTGGATGAGTTCCATATATGGGGGGATAACATCCTGCATGTCTGCAATATATAAATTAAATAGTATTGGACTTAAGGATGAACCTTGAGGTAAGCCTCGATAGACTTTTTCTGGACCGTGTAAGTCATGGATATTATCCTTCACGTATACATCCCTGTTCATGTAAAGGTTAAGAATGAGGTTGGCGAGGCTGGAGTCAATGCCTATTGACAATATTTTTGAGTATAATTTGTAGAGATTGACACTATCGAAAGCACCTTTGAGATCCAAGAATACAGCCACTGTGTACTGGTTACGGGTAAAACCTAGTAAAACTCTATTAGTCAGATAGACAATATTAGTGGTTAGAAAGCGTCCTTTACGGAATGCAGACTGCATTGGGGGAAGGATGTTTTGATTTTCAATGTACCATTCGATGCGATTTTTAACCATGCTTTCTAGTGTTTTACCTACGCAAGATGACAGGGCTATTGGACGATAGCTGTCTGTGTTAAGTGGATCTTTGCCTGATTTCAGGAGTGGATATATTAGGTATGTTTTCCATGGAGGGGGTAGAGGGTAACCCGCCAGCGCCTGATTGTAAAATTCAAGAAGTAAAGAAAAGGCTGCATCGGGGAGATTTTTGAGCATTGAGTAGGTGACTTGGTCTAGTCCAGGAGTAGTATCTTTTTTTTGAGACAATACATAGGTCAGTTCTGATAGGGAAAAAGGCTCCGGGTCATTGTTAGGGGCCGGGTTAAAGTCAGGGTTTATATCACAGATTCCAATTGTCTGTAGTATATCTTCGGCCAGTTTACTGGATGGTAGACTGGTGAAGTGACTACTCTGCCTTTTACTCATTGTCCTAAAGAAATTCCATATTTTTGAGAGGCTTGTTTCTCGATTTAGACCTGAGCAGAACTTCGCATAGGATTGTCGTTTCTTCTCTTTAGTTAACCTCCGGAATTCAGCAATAAGTTGCTTTAAATTGAGGTAATTTTCCATTGTACAGTTATTTTTAAAAGTGATCAGCGCCTTTCTTTTTTTTACCATCATATCACGGCACTCCTCGTCCCACCATGGCATACCTATTTTATGTTGCTTGTGATTATTGTTATTTTTTGGTACTGATTCTTTTACTGCACCGATGATTACATTGGTGAATTCGTGATAGGTTATATTACCTCTATCCCAGTGGTGCTGGGCCAGGGTACTGTGATATTTTTCCCAATTAGCTCTTTTCACATTATAAATAGAGTTATTATTACTCTTTCGCGGCTGTTGGGCAATGGTGATAGAACACTTTGTTGGATAATGATTACTGAGACCGGGACTGTCAATTGTTTGCCAGGTAGCCAGGGGAGATAACTCTGCCGAAGAAATACATACATCCACTGCACTAACTTTCTGAACCGTGGGCGGGTGCAGTAGGGTGGGGGAGCCGTCATTGAGTGATACTAAATTATTAGTTTCCAGCGAAGTGGCTATTGTTTTACCGCTAATGTTGGCTGGCTGTTGGTCCCATGTGGGATGGTGAGCATTGAGGTCTCCCATTATAATGAATGGCTTGGGAAGCGTGTTCAATAGTTGGGTCCAAAAATGTGGCCGAATGATAGTAGTTGGGGGGCAGTAGATGTTAAAGAAATTCATACCTGTTGTGTTAATGCCAAGAATTTGAAACCGAGGTGGAAGTTTTACTGCCGTGCTGACAGAAATCAATTGGTATGGGATTCTGGAATGGATTATTGTGGCGATGCCACCGTAGCCATCATCCCTATCTGCACGTATAATGTTGTACCCTTTGAGTCGTGTCACATGCTTGGATTTGAGCCATGTCTCATTTAGATGGACTATATCTGGATTTTGGTCATTGATGAGTAGTTTTAGATTATCTATACCACACTGGTAGCTTCTAATGTTCCACTGTAGGAGTGTGAGTGTGTTGGTTTGTGAAGTTTGGGTTGCATTAATACTCATCAAGTTCTTCATTGACATTTGGGTGTACCTCTTTGGACTGACAGTCCATTAATGATTGGTGGGCTGGTAGTTGGTGTTGTGATGTATTATTTGTTTGTAGTTTGAGATTGTTTAATAGTTTGAGCGCTTGCTCTCTTTGTAAAGTATTTAGGGTTGTAATAAAGTCGGATAATTCTCTTTCTGTAGTCAATTGTGTACCGGTGGGTTTTATGTTTGTGGTCTGAGCATTGGAGATTGGAGTACTTTGGTTAGTACTATGTGATCGGGAATTGGGGGAAATCAGGCAGTAGTTGTGTTCGGCTTTTGAATAGCCTGGTTGTGGGCTTTGGACAATTTTTTTCCTTTTATTTGGGGTGGAAGTAATAACCTTACTGCTGTAACTCAGCATTGGTTGTGAAAGGAATTTTCGCCTATCATGAGTTTGCATTAAAGAGTGGTGAGAAGGTGTAGAGGTGGAACTGGACGTTACTGGAAGTTCTGGAAAATCTCTGGATCTAGTAAGGAAAGATTTATTTTGGCTAGTTTGTTTGGGTAGACGTAGGCTTGCATCGTAAAATGATAAATTGTCAGCTGCCATTATCTGTCTTATATTTAACTGACGGTCGTATTCTGAGCATTGTTTACTAATTGAAGGGTGTTGGTTTGAATTGCAGTGAATGCATTTTGGTTGACATTCTCCTGTGTGTGGTGTATTGGAGCCGCAGTTTTTACACCTGGGCCTGGAATTGCAATGTTTCTGTATGTGTCCATACAGCAAGCATCCCTGGCACTGGATTATTGGTGGAACATATACTTCCACTCGCAGTGGTACTCTAAATAGTTCTACCTCGTATGGTATGTATTTTCCAGAAAAAGTATACAGGACCGTTCCGGTTGGGACGTATGTGGCTTCCCCTCCTACTCCCGCGACTCTTCTATTCATTCTTTTAACATTTAGAATCTGTTGATTGTGTGCACGCGAGTAGTTGATCAGTTCAGTGTCTGTCAAGTCCTTGTCTACATGTCTTACGATACCTTTACAGGAAACTAGATTTGTAGGGATATAGCAATTATATCCCCAACTTATAAGTCTTTCATCTTGAATAAACTTGTTAGCGTCTTTGGGTCCCGTGAAAAATACGGCTAGCCGATTACGGCCCTTTTTTTCCATCTTTACAACATTTTCAAAGTTCAGTAGTAGCAACTTTTTCGCAACTGCAAGAGGACTAAAATTCCCCACATTGCGGTTTTGACTGTTTATGGACTGAGTCTGGGGCAACGTGTTTGCTTTATTGACATTATCTGTTGATGCATTTGCATTTGAATTTTGTGAGTTATTAGATTGGGAAAAATCATTCGTAGCAGTTACTGGAAGTTTATTAACAGTGGAAATTGATTCAATGTTAACTTGATAGGGACCGATATCTGAATCTTTATATAAAAACTTTAATCTATCCGATAATTTTTTACCCCCTCCGGGGTCCGGAGGCATGGCGAAATATTGGCCTAACTTTTTGTTAGAAGACTATTATAACTATTGTAATATATATTTTATTTATTAGGACTTACCAATGTGGTTGGGAGATAGTGTTGTTTTAAGAAACACAAGTGTTAGTACCTACTTTTATTGGATTTTGGTATGATCTGAATCAAGTTTTGATTTTGCACGACCGTTCACCTTCAATTCCAAATCGAAAAACCGACAAAAAGTCCCAAGGCACTAGTTGATGAAAAATTTTGTGGATCACATGATATCAAGAAACATTGAAGTGATGTATAAAACGAACATTTAAATTTTTACAGGTTGATACATAAAATCAAGCTTGGCGCAACATTTATTAGTAAATAATCGTAAATTATCTGCATGGACAGAATGCTTCTGCCAAAGCACTAATTTTCGCCAAATGAAAATAGAAATTATAACCTTATCATTTTATTTAATGAGAACATCAATTATTTTTCTATTATGATCGGTTGTAGAAATGCTGAACGCTTCCAATTGATGTACAATTTATAAATGCTAACCTTACAATTTGTCTCCATTTCCAATGCTAAAGCGCCGATAATTGTGGCAATACTGACTGCACGGTGGTGTAATTTATTTTGCAATTTTACGGAAAAGACACCTAATAATGGTCACATAATGACCAGTTCACCAGGTTTTAATCAGTTTCTGGCTGCAATTAGTTTTTTTTTTCATATTGACGTTTTTTTTATTACAAATAATTTTTTTCGACTGTCGAATGAAACTAACCTTAAAATTAATCTCCATTTCCGACGCTACAGCGCCGATAATCATGGTAATACTATATCCACATCTACATTTTTATTCGCAAGTTTACTGTAAAATACTTCACAATGACTTGAAAATAACCTGACCACCATCAGGTTCTAATTTCTTTCTGGTCGTATATATATATGAAAACAACCACTTTTATGTAAGTTCACGCTCGAATTTTGTGGTCCGTGAACATTGAACACTATAAGCTGTATTGAACACGAAAACTGTTATGCGCAACTTGTAAAGCAGCTTTGTTGTTTTATGCGCAAAAACTCATGCGCATTGTAACTGCAAGCCTTAGTGTCGTAATTTCAACGGGTTCTTAAATTATAGTCATAAATTATGCTTTTCGCAATATATCTTTTTTTTTAAAGGGGGAGCATCGGTCTTCCCTATGTAGGTAAGGCAAAGTCGCTCCACACCGGTAATATGGGTTTGGAGCCTCTTGCTCATACACCCAGCCTCAAGTATACCTAATAAATAGTAGAAACAACACAGACACCCAGAGCCTTCACTGAGAATCGAACTCAGTCCGACGGATCCAACGATCAAGCAGTTCTCGCTACTTAACCGCGAGGCCACGCCAGGCTCGCAATATATCTTTAATTTTTTTAGTGAAACTGACAGGAATTGAAATAATACACAAGAGAATTTGAACTACTAAAGGCCGATCCACACTATAGGCAGATCAAATACGTCAGTGTTCACATTTTATGGTCACAGTGCGTTCATTATACTGGCATTCGTCTGAATCACAGTGTCTGAATAAAGTTATAGAAGTGACGTTTTATTATCAACCTGCATTCATGGGATTAAAATCCGTGTTTTAAACTCATCGGTCCGATCAAAATATCGTTGGAAAGAAATACCGGAGTCAGTTGACTGGAGCGTTATCTGACCGTTGCTGATAATGTGAATAGTGCAATATAAAACGCCTGTAACAATATTTGATCTGATCGTGACTGGACCGTGACCTGATCGTTGCTTGACTTGCTTGATCTATAGTGAGAATCGGCCTTAGAATTATTTTAAAATTATTTTAGTAGAATGAGCTCAGAGACATGACTGCAATAGCCATCTCTGTCTTCCAATGGCACTAGTTGATGAAAAATTTTGCGGATCACACGATATAATTAAAAGTGCATTTGAAAAATTTTGAAACATCAAATGTCAATAAAAATTACAATAAATTTAATGAACCCATTTTTTCGTAATTTTTTCAAAGCATACGCCATAGTATTTGCAATATTATATCTACTCCTGTTGGCATTTTTGCTAAAACTCTATTATCTCTTATATGAACCACGAGATATCATCTGAAAAACAATTATTAAACAGCCAAGTCAAGAAAGAGTAAAGCTCGCTTAAAACTTTTTATTATTGATGATTGGATTGACAGATGACAATATATAATATAGGCACAGGTAGTTTAGGTAACGGAAATAATTTCGAGTTTGTTTACTTTTGTTTGTTATTTTAATTCAGCACTTTGGTAATTTGTGAAAAAATTCGAAAAAACTGGAACTGATTTTGTGGATTTTTGCGGCATCAGTTAAATTGGAGTGTTATGGTGAATTATCATTGTGAGTAGTTTTTTTGATTTTCGCTTGTAGGTATGTATTTATTAGTCAGATATTATAGGTGCCTTATTACTTTCTATCGTTTAATTTTTAGAGCTATCTATAAAATGTCAAGTGACATTTTATAGTGCGCAAGTCGATTCCACCAGTTCCCGAAAAATTCGTGAATCGAAATAACGGTAGATACCTACAAAAGTTGTTGGAACGCTCAGAAAGTAATGTGCATGTCTTGCACCATCATTTTACGGTTTTGTATCAAGTTGTTGGAACAAACCTTTAACACGTTAACTGCCGCAATGGAAAGTAAAAAAAAAGTTAAGAAGGCCATATCATGAAATACGTTTGATAGTTTTCTTATGTATTAAAAATACATTTATATCACTATAGGTAAACATTTTGTAATTTTAGTCAATCATTTAGATTTTCTAAAATTGAGAAGCACGCGTGCATCACAAGGCCCCTGGAGTTTTAATGTTTCAGGGAGCCACCTGATGCACACTTGCTTCTCACAATCCTTACTTTAATTTACGAAAATCTATCAAGTGGTATCGCAAAATAGCGATAGAGTTATCTTAGGCTCAGCAATAGTCAATGCATACATCCTGCACCAAAAGATTACAAACAACAAAATGTCCATCACATCTTTCAAGGAAGAACTCGTCTTTGAAATGATAGATTTTTCTAAAACTACTCTTCCAGAGCAAAAAGTGTCAGTTGTTGTAAATCACAATTTAGAAGGAGTTCAAAGTTCTGCTAGAAGAAGATGTGTCGTTTGTTATGCTAAAAATTTAGAGGAGAGTGGTAGAGCTTTTGCTCAGTGTAAAACATCTTTTTCGTGTTACAAATGCATTCAGTGTAACAAATTCTATTGTGTTTCCTTTTTCATTTATATGACTAAACCCTTAGAAAGTGTGTCAGTGTTTTTTTTAGTTTCTAGTCACTTTTATATATACCGAAAACGCAGGCTAACTACTTCGAAATGTTCAGTGGGCCATTGAGAAAACGAATCTTATATAAGTAAAAGAGTAACGAGAAGCACCACTGCATCACAGAGCCTATTTTAAGTTTAAAGCATGAGATGCTATGGTGCTACTCACGGCCCAAGAAATCATAGTGTCCGAGAAGCACACTTGCATCTCATGGCAGTCAACGTGTTAATATTAATCTTAAGAAGTGGTGTTTTGCACGCACAGCGTTCGGCGCCGGCGCACTCTTCGGACGCAGCTGCATCTAGATAGTCTTTTACTTTTTGTCAGCTTGTCAAATGTCGACGGTTTTGTTAGTGAATTCTTGCAACGTTGCCATGTCGTTTAAATCTAAAATATTCAAAATAATTACCAAAAATTTATTTGCTTCTATTATTAATGTGTTATTTGAAAAGTCACTTGTCTAGTAGGTATTTATAACAATAATTATTATTGCTGGAATTTTTTATTAATAGAAATTTTTAGTTTCGATGATGAAATGTTGTTTTTGTTGAATATCTAGGAACCCAAAGAGATTTTCAAAAAAAAAACAAAAACTGTTTCAAATTAAGCTCATAAAAGTGCACTATTTTCCTTATTTAACAGTTTGTTCAACTGCAGTAGTTTACGAGATCGCTGTACTAAACATTATTGAAAAAAACTCACCCTGTATAAGTAATAATAATAGTAACTCTTACAATATTGCACAATGATGTTGATCTTGATCCTAAGTTTCATGTAATTTTTTCAAAAATTCGAAGTGAGTTATTTATAGTCCATCAGAACAACATTGACAATGCACTCACAATAATAATTATTATTAATCTGGCACTTTGTTCTTTGAGGCTTCATTTGTCTACTTCAAAAATATGCAGCTTAAATTTAAATCAGAATAATAATAATACTGGACTGGACAACAACTACCAAGAAACTGAACAGAGGAGTCAGCGCCAGGCCAGTCTTTATTGCAATCAAAGGATTCCCTTGTAGCAATAAAATAAACTCATGAGTCGTAATTTAATTAAAAAAATTTATTTATAAACTATAACTTTTAAATCACCTACTTATACTACTACTATTACTACTTGGTACCATAATAATAATAATAATAATAATAATAATAATAATAATAATAATAATAATAAAAAAAATATATAAATATATATATATAAAACTATAAAATAAAATCGAATATAAAAATGGACGGAAAAAATCGATAAATACAACAATAATTCCTAGTACTGTGTAAATACAATGAATGTACTTACACAATCATGTCAATGTTAATTAATAATACTTACATTTTACTACATTTTTGTATACATAATATAAAAATTAAAAAAATCTAATATTAAAAAAAAATAAAAAATTGAACAAAAGCGCTCATAAAATTGTACATAAAAAGAGTCATCAGATCAAAACAATGTCATTTTTCATTCATTAATGCGACAGTTTAATAATTGGATTCAAAAAGGAACCCATCGACGCAGCAAAATGATATGAAGGAATTGTCAGGTGTCATTTTTTTTTATTCTCTAACTAGAATAATAATAATATAATTAATTCTAGATACATAAATATTATAAAAAAAAGAGAGGACGGATACGTTTACAGCAGTCGAATGCTTAAAAGTATTTGATTTTTTTTTAATATCGTAATTGCTTACAGTGTGTCTTCTTAAAAATTCTCTAAAACTATCGAGTGGGCATCTGATTAGATGGAAAGGCACGGAATCAATACAAAAGGCCAGTTTCGATCTAATGGAATGCATTAGAAAATTGCACCCAGTTTTTTGCTTCATTAAACGCAACATTTCAATAATAATTATTATACACGAGTCATGTTTTTCCCAGATCTTCAGAAGTAGTACCCCAGACGAGATTTACATTTATTGTAACACAAAAACAATCGAACCTCCTCTTATCGAGGAAGACGCAACCCAAACAACAAGGCACCCAACAGACCGACGATTACAACGAGCAGACCCGCCCTGAGACCGGAAGCCCCCGCGAGCCGGCAATGGAACATGTTGAAACGGGTAATGTTGTCCTCGATCAGCTTGGTGAACTCGCTCTCGACCACCTGCCCGTCAAAGTAGGTTATGTGATCCTCGAACGCGTACTCGTAGCCCTGCTTGCACTCGCACTTGTAGCCGCCGGCGCTGTAACCGCGTCCCAATATCGGCACGCACTGCAACAATAAAATTGAGATTTCGTTTTGTGTCGTCGTCGCATTCCTGACGGAAGGATCAACTTACATATGAAGACTTGTGGTCGCACTTGTCCGTACCCTGGAAGGAGTTGTGCACAAAGTACTTGTCCGGGCACTGGTTTATGTCCAGTTTCAGCAAGCTGACCGTCACCGCCACGGCGCCCCTGTTTTCAATTATCGGGAATATTACGAACGTGTGTGACAACAATTTCCTCTTTCGCACTTACTTGAACTCCAGTTTGACTTTGAGACTGTCCCATCCGAAGAAGGGGGCCGCATACATGACCTTCCACATCGGCTTGTGACCGCGACAGTCGTAGTACGGGGCGGACCAGTAGCCGTGATCGAGCCGGGCGCCGTGGTAGTAATTGGGGAAGTGCTCGAACTTGCGGGTCGTCTCGCCCGTCTCGTTGAATCGGACGCGGATCTTCATGTAGAACTTCTCCAGATTGTCGAAGTTGGTCGTCCAGCGGTTCTTCAGGAACTTGAACCACGGCTTGTTCAGGTACAGCTCCTCTGCGGGACAACACCGGGTCAGGTCAAAACAATAACTGAGCCACGACGAGCGGAAAAAGAGGCTCACCTGATTTGTTGAGTCGCGCCATATCTTCAACCTTGAACTTGCGAGTAGTCTCGTCCGTTTTGTAGGCGTAGGGGGCAAAGAGGGTGCGGTTGGTGAATTTGTTCCGTTCCCAGTAGGTGCCCGCCGACCATATCCGACCGTCGCCCATGACGATGGCGAGCGTCTCCCCGATCATCTGGTCCTCGGTGAGGGGCTTGTCGGCGACCCGTTTGCCCGAGTACACTTCCGTCGGGTCGCTCACCTGCAGGAAGACGCTGATGAAGTTGGCGAGACGAAGCGCCAGCTTGGCCTCGTTCTCGAAGTACTCTTCGGCGCCGAACATGAGCCCACCGTGCAGCGTCAGCTCCTGTAAATTATTTAACGGTAGTCGAATCGAATCAAAAACGTCACCGCGGGGGCAGTTACCTGCTCGGTGTATCGCTTGCACTTCTCCTCGTCCATCGTGTTGATGAAATCGAGCACCTGGTGAACGTTGAGGCGCGGCTGCGAGATGGACGCGCGTCCGCGCGTCACGTTGACGTACTCCTCGTACTCGGACATGTAATACTGTCGCAGCTCCGGGTCGGATCTCTCCCACTCGAACGGCAGCCTCTGTATCCCTGCAACAGAGAGAGAGAGAGAGAAAGAGAGACGAGTGAGTCACGTTTACTAGTGGGGGGGGGGGGGGGGGGGGGGGGGGGGGGGGGTTGTCGCTTTGCTCACATCCGATCTTGAGACAATCGAAACCGTTGTAGTACTGCTCGGCCGTCGCTCGTTCCACGATCTCGCCCAGGAAGGGACGACGGCACTGCAACGGTAAACGGTAGCCGGGCTTGCACCTGCACTGGTAGCCGCCGCGCCGGTAGCCCCATCCGTGGATCGGTTCGCACTTTAAACAAGGACAATATAACAATAAGGAGGTGAACAATGAAAGAAATAAAAAAAAGCTCATGTGCATAAAGTTACCATGACCCCGATTTTTGGACCAGAAGAATAATTTGTAGAATTTTGTGCAATTTTTGTACTCAAATCGATTTTCTTGGACAGTGTTTGGTTTACAATCGAGGGCTGATTCAGGGTTGCCAGCTTGGGCAGTTTTACTTCAATTTCAAGCTTGTGGTTTTTACTGTTTCAATGTTTCCTGATTTGACTAAGTCATCAATTTGCAGGTAAGCTTTACCAAGAGAAATTACCAGAACCTACAAGAGACATGTCAAATACTTATACAATAATTAAAACACTGAAGGCACACTCGCATTCATGCAGCTGCTGTAAGAGCTGCATTATCACTTTGGATCTGAGTTTACCGTAAAAGACTAGGCTCTGACATTACGGAACTCGTTTTTGTTTGTTTTGGTTTTGACCCCACCTTGGGGAGGATTATTTCTAGGAAAAACTGCTTACCCTGGGGGTGTTGTATTACACGAGCCCTGGTTAGGTCCCAAATTTATCTTTTTGTTAGCCCAGGTCAGGTCAGTTTAAAAATACACTAACCTGGTGTCAAGTAACGCAAAAAAAGTGTGTGCAAATGTTGCAAAAAAACCCGTGCAAAGAGTCTGTTTTCAACTCCAACTCACCTCGGTGGTTTCCTTCTTGCACCTGGCAGTGTTGGCGAACCTGTTCTCCTTGTCGTTGCCCAGCGACTTGGGACACTGATTGATGTCGATACGATCGAAATCCATTTCCACTACGGCCGCGCCCGTGTACCTGTCGACACGGGAAAAATTTAGCGAAAAAATTAAAATCAAAAATTACTTACAACAGCACTGGACTGTTTTTTTTATTTTCTGTGGTGCTCACATGGGATACTCGATGTGCCTGAAGCTGGTGTGTCGCGGGTAAATGTCGGCGATGGGCGCGACGGCGGCCACCATCCAGCGATTGGAGCGGCCGCAATCGAAGTACGGCCTGGTGAACTGCACGGGCCCCGGGTCCTCGTCCGCGCCCGGCGGACCGTGGAACGTGTACGTCTCGTTGGTGTTATTGGCGTAGCGGATCTTCACCTCGTACGTGATCTTGGTGTCGTGGCGGTCCTTGACGTTGTCTGGCAGCCAGATCTTGTACCACTCGTTGATGCGGTAATAGTCGGAGGTGTAGTCGCGGCTGGTGTTGGGGGTGACGGCGCCCAGGTCCTCGACCGTGAACGTGTTGAGGGTGGAGATGCGCTCGAGGTGGATCGGATCGTTGAAGTCGTCGGCGCGGTACGTTCGAGGCGCGAACAGCGGGAACGTCTTGTTGAAGAAGCCCCTGCCGGGCGGGAAAATAATTAACAAGGTCAATTTATGAGACTCGGTTCTCTTAAGAACAGTTTTCTTACCTGTACGAGGGTGAAAACGAGCGATTGGCACTGAAGTAGACGGCGCTGGCGTTGACGTGCATGCTGGTGGAGACGTCCGCGACCGTCGACAGCAGGTAGTACATCATTCCCGGATCGTAGGTGTCGTTGATGGCCGGCCTGATGAAGCGGCTCTGCAGGATATAGCTCCAGTAGAAGGCCCGGTTCAGGGCCAAGTTGTGGATGTGCAGGAGCTGCGTCCGATTCGGGAACTGCGGGTTGACGTAGAAGTCCTTTATGTCGGGCCGATGGGAGACGGTGTCGTTGGGCAGGAAGAGCTCGTTGACGTGCCTAATGTCGCAGTTGTCTTTGTTCACGCGTCGCAGGAGGGCCGTGACCTCGTCGAAGGCGTCCCGCACCTGCCACTCGTACTGGGCCAGGGCGCCGAGGGCGAGCAGGGCCGTGCAGGCCAACACCCTGTACAGGACTGGCATTCTGGTGGTCATCATCGTCATCGATAATGACGGCTGTGGGTCACTTTTATTCTTTTTCGGACGATTTATTTTCCGCTCACATTACACTTCTCCGCGGCACGGGCAGCAATCACGCCCGTAACGGCCGATTTTTCTCACTTTCGTCGGTTTGTTGATTGTTTTCGTTCGATGTTTCATTTATGGGTGTAACTGTTGCACTGGACGGACGCTGACTGTTGCTGTGTTTTTTAGGTTAGGTGAATGTGTCATGACGTCACTAATGTCAGGTAAATTGCTTGTTATTACTCACTTTCACACCTGTTACTCATCGAGTGGTCGCCACCCAGGCGGTGCTGCACGATTGACTAATCTTGACTAAACAAACAACAACTTATATTATACTAGTTATACTACTATAATTATTATTATTATAATAGACCTAGATTAGATTAGTCTATTCTGTGCCTAGACACGACAATTATTATTATTAACTAGTCATTTTGATTAGTTTTCATAACGTGCATAATCAGGGACCAACTAATCTCAGTCACAAAATAATACTAATTTCTGTTAGGACGACATTCCCAAAATTTTTTGATTAAATTCGATTTGAATCGAATTGATTTTTATTGCTTACCTGAATAAGACGGCAACTACGCAACACACTATACTCGCGCAATGAGCAGTCGATTCCACAGGATCCTACGCTACCTGCTGAGGTATGTCAGCATGAGAGAACGATTAGAGTTTAAAATCGTCCGCGCTGCGCATGACGTCACTGTGGTGATATAATCCGCGCGAAAACGGAAGCATTTAAAATATTTGAAGGTGGAAGTTAATATTTGAGAGCTGTAAAATGGTAAGTACTAACTAGTTATAATGATATTATTATTTTGTAATATCAAATACAGAATGGACCATGCTAGCAAACTTATTAAAATCAGCGGAACATCTTCAAACGTCGAAAATAAGCTACTAAATCGCGACTTTACATCTTTATTACTGCCGAATCGCACGTAGATATCACCTGACTGACGTCATAGGCTGCGCGCTAACATACCTTTGTTTATTTATTGTATCACGGTCGCTACAAGTAAATCCGAGCATTGACATTATGCGGGGAGCTAAATATTGATTATTGGGAATAGATGTCTCTATATTTCAGAGAAATCGATTTTTCATTTTACCGTGACATTGCGCTCGGAACCTCTGAGTTACTATTAATAGTCGTTCAAAGATTTAAGGAAAATTGACTTATCATGGTAGATTATAAAATATTTTCCTCTGTTTTTCGAAAAAAATAAGACAAAAATTTTGAATGTTTTTTTTTAAACTTATATTTTTGATAAAATTAAATTTTTCAATACCGAAATGGTATGAAGAAAATATAATAGCCAATATAAACCTAGAAAAAATACAATAATCAATAATTTATCAATAATGAAAAGATAATTAATAGGTATGGCCGAAATAAGAAATCTCGATGTTTAAATTTTTCAGGATATTTCAACAATGACCGAGCTATTTTAATTTTTTTTCAGATTGAAATCGTAATTGATTCCGGGCTGTTGTGCCGCGGTGATTTGCTCCGAACGTTTCGTCTACAACTGCGGTAGACATCATCAGCGGTTACGTGTGCGCATAAGCGAAGCTTCAGTCGGTCAGTCAGTTGTCAGTGAACACGACGAGGAGTGCGGAAACATCGCTTGCGCACACGTCGTATCCGCTGCAGATGATGTCTACCGCAGCTGTTGACGAAATGTTCGAGGATTCTTATTTTTCCCACTCTGGTATAACAATATTATTGACAGAGGTTTATTATTATTATACAGGGTGTTATGTAATTGAATGTTAATATTTAAAGGGGGTGATTTTTGGGTCAATTTTAAGAAGAAAACTTCATAAGAACGTATGTCCTAAGAGTCTTAACTTTTGAGATACAGGGTGGTAAAGTCCTATTAAAATAAATCATTTTTTCGTAATATCTGTAATACCGCTCTGTATATTTTAATGAAATTTCGTATACAGGTATTACGCATCAAGGGGCATTTTTTCATGTACCACACACGTTTCATTTTATTTCCATTAGTAATGATGGTGCACGATCGTGCAGAATTTTACCGGCATATTTTAGCAGACATTGATGGTACGCCACTGATTTCTGGTCAAATAGAAATCATTTTTGGAATCCCCATTCATTTCCAAGCAAATTTGATTACTTATTTTTTTTCAATCCGAAGCACGGTTTTTGCCTAAAAAATAAAATATGTTTCTCTATTATATGGTCACAATATTGGACGTTAAATGACAATAAAAAATATAAAAAATATGCATAGGTAAAATTCTGCAAGATGTGACTAGTGGAGATAAAACGAAATGTGGTACATGAAAAAATGCCTCTTGATGAGTAATAACCTGTCTATTAAATTTCATTAAAATATCCAGAGCGGTATTACAGATATTATGAAAAAATTATTTATTTTTAAAAACCTTACCACCCTGTATCTCAAAAGTTAAGACTTTTAGGACATACGTTCTTATGAAGTTCTCTTCTTAAAATGGACCCAAAAATCACCCCCTTAAATATTGACATTCAATTACAAAACACCCTGTATTATAATTCTGGTAAAAAATGTTGCAAATTATTTTTAAATTTCTTTTCGGCAGGGAAGTCCTTAATTTTCCAGGGCTTTTTGAAAATCAGCAACCTTTTCTAATTTCACCTATTAACCCTTTCACTGCTCATGACGCCTACAACAGACGTCATAGCTTATGGAAAAATGTACAGAAATAGAAAAATGAGAACTCAAAGGGTTAATAACTTTTTAATTTGAAAACGAAACTGGCCAATATTTTGTTTTAGTGTATTTTTAATAAAAAAAAATTTATTAGACTTTATTGAAATATATTATAACAAAATTCGGTAATCCTATAGAAGTGGTACATCAGATTGGGAAAATAAAATAATGCGCATGTCCCTGGTGAACAGCTGATGGTCATGCAGCGTTGCCAGATTCACTGGTATTTACCAATAGACGGTTAGGTGATGAAGTTTGTCAGAATTACTATTACAAGCTTATTAATTAGATATTAAGTGACATAGTTTAAGTTTAATTATATGAAATTTATACAGGGTGTCTGCTTAAGGCTGGCTACCGGCCATATCTCGGAAACTAATGGGCCTAGAACCTCAAAATAAAAAATTTCCAGACATAAGTGATCACGAGAAGTTCAATGAAAATATTTTCAAGATGGCCGCACTTCCGGAAATACCGGAAGTTGACACCTACGTCGTTATTTTAACGAGAACACCCTGTTAAAATATTATATTTTTTAAATGTCCGAAGAAATCGAATACAGGTAGTATTCATCATTGGAATTTAGATTGAGCGGTTTATGAGTTATAAACAAGTGAAAATCGAAAATTTTCAACTTCAAAGCAGTCTAGAACTAGAACGGCTCAAGATATCTAAAAACGGTTTACATGTCCCTATCCTAACACTTTTCATGTTTTATCCCACTATGTGGAGAAAATTTTAATACAGGGTGATGAAAATTATCAGATTTTTCATCACCCTGTTTTAAAATTTATTCCACATAGGCCCGTATTCATCAATAAATATAACCCCTGGGGTTATATTTTGGAACATATGTCATTGGTTCAAAATTCGTAGCGTTCGTAGGGTTTGACCATTAGACCATAATCATCTGACAGAAAATTCAAAATATAACCCCGGAGTTATATTTTGAAGTTGGATAAATACGGACAATATAGTGGGATAAAACATGAAAAGTGTTAGGATAGGGACATGTAAACCGTTTTTAGATATCTTGAGCCGTTCTAGTTCTACACTGATCTTGAGCCGTTCTAGTTCTACACTGCTTTGAAGTTGAAAATTTTCGATTTTCACTTGTTTATAACTCATAAACCGCTCAATATAAATTCCAATGGTGAATACCACCTGTATTCGATTTCTTCGGACATTTAAAAAATATAATATTTGACATCAGGGTGTTCTCGTTAAAATAACGAAGTAGGTGTCTACTTCCGGTATTTCCGGAAGTGCGGCCATCTTGAAAATATTTTCATTGAACTTCTCGTGATCACTTATGTCTGGAAATTTTTTATTTTGAGGTTCTAGGCCCATTAGTTTTCGAGATATGGCCGGTAGCCAGCCTTAAGTAGACACCCTGTATAAATTTCATATAATTAAACTTAAACTATGTCACTTAATATCTAATCAATAAACTTTGTAATAGTAATTCTGATGATAAACTTCATCATATACCCGTCTGTTGGTAAATACCAGTGAATCTGGCAACACTGCATGACCATCAGCTGTTCGAAGGGGCATGCGCATTATTTTCCTAATTTCAATCAGGTACCAAAAAATGTATTCATTTTATTTTACAAATACCTAGATAGGTACCTATACCTATTAGACTTTTGGTTTTCTTGATTTATTTTCAATATCGAATGACATGGAAAACAATAACAATATGACGGCCATCAGAAAAACAAAAGGGCGACTTTGATCAGATGCATAAGATAAAAAATAATAATAATAATTGCAATAGCCGCGCGGCGCAGCGTTGCCAACGTTGGTGATTTTTCACCAGATCTGGTGGATTCAAGCTTTATTTGGTGAAAACTTTTAACAAACGCTTAAATTCTGGCGATTTTGAATATTTGTGATTTTTTAACATGAATACGGTTTATTATTTTCACCCTTCGATCAATTTTCCTATTTTAAACATCCCCAAAGACAGTAAGGTTGTCTTATTTACTCCTAAAAATAGATTTAACGGGTTACTTAATTACCTAATTTGGCTGGTTATTATGGTTGTTATATTTTGTTATACATTCGATATGAATAGTTTTTTTTTATTGGCCAATGATAAAGAGACGAGACTTTATGGTTTGAGCCGGGTTAAACTTGTCATGTGGTTAACTTTTGTGCAATTCGGGGAAGGGATATACCTTATAAGGGTAATATAGGTACATAATAGGTATACCTACTTCGGTAATTATTTACATCGGCGGCTCCTAAGTTTCATCAATTTTTTCGGGACCGAAGAGCGAAATAGGGGTGCTGGGTGGGTAAGAAGCTAAAAACAGCCATCGCAAACTAATATATCAAGGTCACCACTAAGGCCTCTTATTTGGCACTACGGTCGAATTGCTATTTTTTTTCTTCACTTTCAGGGCAAGGAATATCTTCGAGATTAACAATAGCACAGTTTTTATTTTGAATTTTGCATTTATTTTGCATTTATATTCCAGAATACGTGACATCGCTCTCTATAATGGTCCGACTACGTTTGAATGCGGTTCGTATATGTTGCTTATGTTACCAGACCGGCCCTGGTGTTGATATTACGAGTTTCCGGTATGTTTATTCCGTCCACTCGACACTCTGACCTTGCATGTTTATTGTGATTTTCGCTGTTCTAAACAGGCCCGCACTCATCAGGAAGACCTTCTTTTGATGCCCCTTTGTTCGCTTATCTTTCATTTGCAAAGCAAATTAATACCTTCCTGGTGTTACTATAGGTATGTCCTCCACCCTCCACCCCTATAATAGGTGCCACAGTGAAACTGTAGGAGCCGCGGATGTAAATAATGACCCCTACTTCTGGTGATTTAAAATGAAATCTGGTGAAATTTAGAGGTTTTGGGAAAAAAAGCTGGTGAAATCTAGTGATTTTACTGCTAAAACGTAATCTGGTGAATTCTGATGATTTTTTTGACTATCATCTAGTGAAATCTTGAAGTTTTGGTTGGCAACGCTGGCGCGGCGAGCAGCGAGCAGAGAAACATGTATTTGGAAGCTTGAATATGATATGAATAAGCTTGTCGTTTGTCGTCATCTCCCGTTCTCCCCGTCTGTCTGTCTGCCTTTTCACTCTTTTCTTTTTCTTTTCTTTTGATCTTGACGACGATGCATTTCGCGTCGCGAAACGGTAACCGACCAGTTTATTGCCACGCCGCCAAGTAGGTAAAACTCTAATATCTAACTGCTGCCCTGCGCGAGAACCAGTTTGGCAATTCCCGATTTTTTTCTCATGAAACCTTAGAGCAAGCAACCGGATGAGACCATCGCATTTTATTCGATATTATAAAATTGAATATTTAAATTTTAATACAAAAATTTACAAAAATACAAAATTTAAATTAAATACCATTTAAGAAAGCGAAATGTCTCCACGGTAGACGTGAACGTGAAGATACGTATTAGTACGATATAAAGACGTATCTTATCAAATTATTTCATTATCTACCCTATCATCGCAGTGCATGCGTTTAATGATCAATACAGCGATTTATTAGATTCAATTAATCTCAAAGTGTGCCGTGTGAAAAAATGTTAACAAACAAATGAAATCGCCTGCTTGTTGGTTTTTGTTCTTAATTATTGGTCGAATTACCTATTATTGTTTGTGCATTATTATTATCCTTTTAGGAAATAATTATAAATAATCTTTTGTTTAGTTTAGTATACATATTTTGCTGATGTTCGCTCTCTGCTGAACCATTTTTCTTATTTTCAGTGTAAACAATTAAAAAAATCGTAATGGAATGATGAGAACTTGTAGGTCAAGGTGGTCCTCCTAAAATTGAAATGTGGCAAACCTGCCAATGTCAAACGTCAAACGATTATTACTATAAGCGTTTGACGTTTGACATATTACTCATTACTATTATAGGTACCTACCATAACGGTGACTTTTCCAAATCCGAGTTTCGTGATTGTTTTTGTGCGTTCATTTCATTAGTAGTATGCGTTCAGCAACCAGATGGGTACCTATTAAACCAACATCATCATAATATATCTACCTACCTATATAGGTATCTATTTTATTATAATAATTATTAGAATTATTTATAGAAGGTGTCTGATTAAACGGTTTGTTTTGACCTAAACCGTTTGAAAGTAAATAAAATTCACGGAATTGCAGCCACTTTTATGCTTGCTCTGTGGTGGTGATGGTGATGGTGAATGAATGGTGAGGTGAGGTGATTGAAGACAATCTCCATCTCCGTTCCTCTCTATATGTTCGCGGAGTCCCCTATCCCTATATCAGCCCCACGGTTGTGGTGTACTAAGACTAAGGTTTTGGAAATTGGAATTTCCAATTTCGCTCCTCTCCTCTCGCTCGCTCGCATCTCTTTTCTTATGTACCTACCTACTCCGCGCCGCGATGCTGCTGGCTGGAAGACTGAAGACTTTATTCATTATTCTTATTCTCATAATATTCTCTCTCGCTCCGCGCTCCGCGTTGTCTGATCAGGGAGGAGAAGAGAGAAAATCTAGAATAACCTGTCTGTGCGGTCGGGGTCCGCGATTCAGATTCTCCCTCTTCTTTATTGCTGTCGCCCCTCTCTGTCCAACAACATAATAATGCACATGCAGACATAACATAATAATTATTTGTTACGTTTATTGTAAACGGAGGGAACGTCGTCATCATCCTCGCGGGAACCAGCTAGGACGAAAAGAGGGGCGGGACGGGAATTCGCAACACTCTTTTTGCTGTATAAATAAAACAACCTACCTACCTGCTGTAGCCTGTTTTGTAGCACCAGTTATAGACCTTACCTTTATACCTATATCTACAACGTTTCGCGAAATTCAAATCAACACCTTCCAGTGTGATGCTAATGGGACAGCAGGGGACAGCGACAAGGCAACCCTTTTCCCTTGTCCCCTTTTTTAAGATGCGATGAGAACGACTCGATGAGGAGGAGGGGAGGAGGACAGCGCAGGGGGACCTCACACCACCGCACTGCAGAAATTCGGCATTATACCTACCTATAACGCACTGTGTGCGCGCTTTAAATTCAATAAACTTTTATAATAACACCCTTGTCGTCCCTTCTTGTCCTAGCGACAGGTTTAGGTTTGCAGATTTTATGCATAAGGGTATAGGTAACTTCTTGCGTATAGGTACTGTAAAGTAGGTACACTGCAGTATACAGGGTGTTTACTGTAATAAGATTGGCCAAATTTCACAGGCCGATTTCTGAAGAAATATTATTTTTTCAGTTTTTTTGACGATATATCGGGAACCGTATGAGATACAATGTTCAGCTCTTGTACACACACTATGTGCTGGCTGATCCCCGTATTTTCGCCCTTAAATAAAGATAAAAAAAACCAGTGGGGTTAGATTTAGGGTATTTTGAGAGTTTCGACCCCGTAATTTTCTACGCCACTGGAATAAATGCGATTTCAAGCAGCGCCTTTGAACCTTCCATGTTTTCTACACCAAAAAGGTACTCTTGGTCAACGGCTCTACAATGAACCGATTCCGAGAAAAAGTGAATTTTACGAGAAAAAACATCACTTTTTTAACGATTTTTCAACAGAATTTAATCTCATAAAATGCCATTTTTCTCGGAAACGGTTCATTTTAGAGTCGTTGACCAAGAGTACTTTATTGGTGTAGAAAACATGGACGGTTCAAATAAGGCTCTGCTTGAAATCGCATTTATTCCAGTGGTGTAGAAATTAGGAATTAGGGGGTCGAAACCCTCAAAATACCCTAAATCTACGCTATTGGATTTTTTTAAAACCTTTATTTTACGGCGAAAATAAGGAGATCAGTTTGTTTCAACCTAGCTACCTGTTTATACCTATGAGATAGGAACTACCCCTTTAAATTAGGTCCCATAGTTCTAATAATTTTCTAAAACTAATAACGCAATTCATTCCGTGACGTCGTGTGGCCGTCCGTAGGTCTTAGCTTGTCGCGACTGTATTTCTTAGCTCGAGCGCGGTGCAATTGCTATTTTATTAGCGGCCGCCGGCCGTCCTTGTTCAATTCAATTCGAGATGAAAGGGTTGCTTTGCTTTGCTCGCTTGCCATCATCATTGCCAGGTGTTCGCCAAGTTGGTCGTCGTCGGGCGGGGGGCCGCGACGGCGATTGGCCGGCGACCGCCCCTCCCCCTCGGCCGCGTTCCCCTCTCTCGTCAACGGCCAACCGCCCGGCGCTCGACCGTTAGTAACCGCGGGAGTCGGTTAGTACTACACCACCGCAAAACACCGCACAAAATTCCGTCTTTTCCAACACAAACACACAAACGTTTAGGCCTCCAAGTCACTGCGAAATTCTTGTTTTCCTCGTTATATTATACCGTAACCGGACACTATTAAATTTTGTTTTTTACTTTTCGGCTTTTTTTTTTTCAAGTTTGATCAACTAGTGAGAAATTTACGATTGTTTTATTTTTGTTTGTATCCAATTTTTATTGTTGCAAGTTTGCAAGCCGCGCGCTGCCGTGTTAGTTATTGTTGATGTTGTGAATACCTAAATGATTATAATAAGTGCTCGTCACTCCTCTGCTGGATGTGCCCAATGATATAACTCGAAAGATCGTTCTGCAAATGTGTTTAAGAAAATTTTTGAAACACTCGGCTTCATACATATGGTAAGTTTTTTTTTTGTGTTTTTCACTCACCTTTAGACAATAATAATATTACTCACCTAAAACGACATACCTATACACCTACTTGTAGCGGTGATTTCTCACTAATAACACAAGAAGTACCTAGATGAGCCAATATAAATTATAGTGAGTGGCCTAAAACGCAAAAGTCGTAAGAATAAAAACTTCGTCTATAAAATGAATACGAGCCGGTTGTGCAATTAATTGTTGTGTATTTTTCAATAAAAAATTAACTAAAAAATTTAAATTTATATAAAAAAAAACCTTTTCAAATTACATTGTTGATTGCTGTTTGTCTTTCCTGCATCTGAACGCACCCAAAAATTCATAACTTAATAATTCTCTCCTGTGTCTAGGTTATAGGTACCTATTTATAATATTACTTATCATACTGTATAAGATAGCGACTTTCCCCACTTATATTAGCCATTTCAATTATTTACAAAAGTACAATAAATACATATTTTTACACGATTCCTTGGCTGCACGATCCTTGATCATAATCAGGTTTGCGCGGTTGTCGAATTTATACCGCCGGTTTGAATTTGAAATTTCAAACACAACGACAACGTTACCGCGCAGGTCAACTGATAAACAATAGTCTGCGCCATAAACGCGCCACAGGATAAACCCCCTCTCTTTACCCTTCCTCACCGTGGCGCTAACGCTAGCCAGCCACCGCGGATCTGCGGACCGATAATAGGAATGCGAAATGCGAAATATGACCGTCTCTGTTTATCGGAGACGTAACCTAAAGGCGCGTTTACATTAGTAGCTACGTCGGTCAGGGAGCATATCATTTAGGTATCATATAGATAACATGGGAGAATGTTCATTTACATAGGTAGGTATATGGAGGGTGCTTCATAAATGTTATTGACAAAACCCTCTTAACTATCAATAAATGTCAGTTTTCCATGCTGTCTGATTTTTATAAAAAGGCGAAGGCTAGGCGTGAACTGCGCATCTTGCGAGCTTTGTTCACCGCCACTAATAAAGATTTACATGTTCGATATGAACGGCATAAATACTATTATTATAATCAGCCTTATCTGGCTGGTTATTGTTTTTGTACAGTGGACACCGACTAACATTGTTATTGTTAATGGAGTCGGAGACGGTAACCACCCTTTCTGCGCATTAAGAACTTATTCGCCTTCCTATAGTAAACGGGACTATAGGTAATTTAATGTACTAATGATGCTTATTACTTTTGCATTGTTGGTGTAAAAATAAATGACGTTTAAATTAATTGAAATTTGAAAATTTGGATTAGAAAGTCTAACCTCAAAAAAGTTATGTTTTATAAAAGTACCTACCTACTTGATATGAACCGTATTAGGGAACCTGCATTACCGACACTGACGCTTATTACGGCCAATATTATAAACGCTGGTTAAGTTAACTGGCAGATTTCTGCGGTCGTTTCTGGAGAAGATATAGACTATAGGTCGAAATTATTGCAATTTAATTACTCTTGGCATAAAAGGGATTAGAAAAATTTCAATAAAAGTTATTCGAGGTCAATATTAGCTTCAAAATCGGGCACAGAAATCTGCCAGTTAACTTAACCAGCGTTTATAATATTGGCCGTTTTTAGTAGGGTATAGCGCATTCTCATTCTCACAAAAAGTTGGGAATGTCAAATTTAACTTCCAAAGACGTCAGATTTTCCATGAACGTACAAGTGTCTAAAAATTCACATAATTTGTTATTATTAAACAATTAATAATTTGTTACAATTAACTTGCTGCGTTAGAGGATGTTTTAACAATAAACTTGTTCGCGTTGCCTAAAAGTAACTTTCTTAATATTTTAAACTCAATATAGTCCTCTATCAATACTTTACTATTAAGTACTGGGATTTGCTGGACAAAAATTCACCTTCTCAGGCAGTTATGATTGCAGAATCGGGCTCAGAATATCCGTTTACCTGAAACTTGGCAGGTAGATTTTACCTATTAGGTACATCTTGATGAATCTTATTTTTAAGGATCAGTATGGGAGAGTTTTTTATAGGTAATTAGATCACTCTCTGTCGTCCCTGTTTTTATCAAGATCGTGTTTTTCTAAGTTATAAGTATTAGTGTATGAATTATAGATATCGAGTTAAAAATTATACCAAATACTAAAGTCTACAGATTCGTAGACCTTTATTTATAGACCCGTAATATCTTTTTAATACCCATACTGAAAGACGATTCCTCGATTTCTATATTCGTGTTTTTATTTTGTTTCATTTTTAAAACTTCGCTTTTTTCCACTTGATGCTTATTATAGTAGCGTGTGTGAGTCGGAAAAAAAACCCGAAAATTGTAAATATTTTGAGCCGGAACAAGATTACTTCCCCCCTCCGTTTTCGAGGATGCTGAACACGATGCCGTTGTCAGAATTTCTCTTTGGGGTTGCGCAACCCCTCAAAACGGCCAAAAACCACCCCCTAGAGAGATAAACCGTGCTTCAATCCATTTCCCTGCAAAAAAAAACCTTCCCCCCGTTTTCGAGGATGCTGAGCACAATGGAGGTGCTGGACATGGCGTGCGACCCCGACCAACCCCTCCACCGGCCAATACTCACCCCCGAAATGGGTGATTTTTTTTGATGTATGTATATGTAGGCCAAACGATGGACTTTTTCGAAAAACTTTTTGAAAATTCAAGTACAGAATCACAATGGCCATAATTTAAAATTATTTTGGAGTATAAAGAGTGTCCCATATGACAGTGACATATCAAAGTTATGTTTTTTTAAATGGAATGCTCCTATGTTATTGCATTTTTAGATTGTCTGAGAAGAGGAAATAAGATTGGCTTTTACAGTTGGTGTTTAAATTCAGAAGTTTTTGAGTTATAAACAAGTGAAAATCGTCATTTTTCAAGTTCAAGGCCCTGTACAACGAAAACGGTTCAAGATAGAGAAAAACGGCTTACATGTCCCTATTTTAACTTTTCATGTACTATCCTATGGTGTAGAAACATTTGTACTTTCTTTGATTTTTTTATTTGGCGACGCGTGGAGAAATCTCAGATTTTTTCAAATTTTTTATCACCCTGTATAAACATTTCATCTACATCATAGGATAGTACAGGAAAAGTTAAAATAGGGACATGTAAGCCGTTTTTCTCTATCTTGAACCGATTTCGTTGTACAGGGCCTTGAACTCGAAAAATGACGATTTTCACTTGTTTATAACTGAAAAACTTCTGAAAAAAAAATCTCGAGATATGGAAAAACGGTATACATGTTCCTATCTTAACTTTTCAAGCGGTATCCTATTGGATGGATGAAATTTTTATACAGAGTGGTAAAAAATTTGATTATTTTCATCACCCGGTATAAAAATTTCAGCTACATGATAGGATACCAAATTAAAAATTAAGATAGGGACATGTAAACCGTTTTTCCATATCTCGAGCCGTTTTCAATTTAAGCTGCTTTGAAAATGAAAAATCGCGATTTTCATTTGTTTATAACTCATAAATTGCTCATTACAAACTTCAAGTTTAGAAACCATTCTTTTTGACTTTTCTCAAACAATATGAAAATGTAATAATATAAGAGGGTGTCCTATTTAAAATAACAAAGTTGTATGGCGTACAGCGATATTGGGCCATCCTGTGTATCTGAAAATAATTTTACAAACTGCACTTTACCCTCCCATTTACAGCACTTTTTGGTTCATTTCGATATCTTTAACGGTGTAGGTGTAATCGAGCTTTCCCATATCAATGACTCACCCTGTATAGGGATGGAGAACATACCTATAGTAACACCAGGAAGGTATTCATTTGCTTTGCAAATGAAAGGGAAAGCTACAAAACGGCCTAAAAAATCGGTTTTGAGAGTGCGGAGGGAGTGCGGTCCTGACAAGAGGCACCGATTAGATGCCGCGATCCCGGATACACCACTTCAGGATAATTGCCAAGTATGTATTCTATTCTGTGTTCGAGGCTTACAGAGGCGGACTGGGCGATATATCCGCTTTCACATATCGTGTCCAGTCCGCAGGGATTGATGCAATGATTTTCGGATTATAAATGCAAAATAAATGCAAAATTCAAAATAAAAATCGTGGTACTGTTATTTTCGAAGATTTTCCTTGCCCTGAAAATGAAAAAAAAGAAATAGAAATTCGACCGTAGTGCCAAAGAGGCCTTAGTTGTGACCTTAATATTAGTTTGCCATGGCTGTTTTTACTTTCTTACCCACCCAGCACCCCTATTTCGCTCCTCGGTCCCGAAAAAATTGATGAAACTTAGGAGCCGCGGATGTATACAATTACCTTAATATTAAATACCTACTTAAAAATAGTAAATGAATGTCAAATTGAAAATTATGTTACTTTTTGTAAATTTAATTTCATGTCAATAATAATAATAATAGTAATAACCGACTTACTTTTATCTGTGACAATTTATAAATTTGAAAACCGAGACGGGCATAAACATAAAAGTGCATAAGTTTACTTTTATTATTATTGGTAGGTAGTCGCTGCGCTGGCGCTGAGGGAGTAATGACCATTGAAGAATTGATTGGTGTGAGTGAGCCTTTAAGATGTCTGTCTGGCGCGCAGACAAGAAGTAATAATAATAATAATAATAATAATAGTTTATTGAATTCAAGGCGAAAGTCCCAGCGCCGGTGCGCGTCGTCGTTCGCGTTCGTTTCGTTCGGCCGGCAACCGGCAAGGCAAACTCCGACAAAGACAAACTCCAAACTCGTCGTCGCAGAAAAGCCGACCGGGCTCCGCCGATCCGTCCGATGTCGGCCGATCCCGTCCCGAACCGTTTGTCTCGGTCACGTTGACGTTGGCGAGTGCTAGGAAGGCCGCCATTTTATAATTATATAAATTCGTTATTATTTTTAAGGTTTTTGTGTGAAATTGTGCAATTTCGTGTATTTTAGTTGATTGGTAAGCAGTCCCTCTATTTAATTGATGGCCTGTCGGCGGACGCGGAAGCGTAAATATCGCGCCCCGGCCTCTTCTCGGTGGCCGGTGTCGCGGTCGCTTCTGTTTTCCGCCGATATGCCGGTCTGGCTGGGCACTGGGGGAACAACGCGGACGAATATTCCGCTCGAAGCGAATTCGTTTCCTATTTTTTTCGAACGTTTTACTATTTCAATGGTTTTTTTTAATCGACGTCCTGATTTTTGATATTACGAACGAAACGAAGAGGGAAACTACTTGGTCGCTCGAGCTGGGCCGTTCTGGTTCTTTGCTTGCTCGCTTCTTCTGCAGCCTGCAGCCAGCACGCTTCACCCAAGTCACGGTGTTGGTGTTGGTTATGTTTTATTATTTGATTTGCTTTTCATCGCTGTTGTAAAGTTCAAAGGCGGGAAAGTATTATTATTATTACTTGGAAAATAATTCTTTACAGGTGCATTACCCTTTCACGGTTCCATTTGGTTTTCTTTCATTTTCCCATTGCCCCGATTCATTCGTTCATAACCTTGTTTTTTGTGCGTTCTGTATTGTTAGATTTGTTAGTAGCAGGGAGGAAAGTTTGTCCAACAATATTAACCCACGCCACGGTATCGGTACGGGTGATAATTCGCCCCGGGAAATGTACAGGTGGAGTGACATCCACGACGTTTGACGTTTGCCTAATGGCAAAAGGAAAAAAATTGAATTGAAAAAAAAAGGAAAAAAAAATTGGGAAAAGGAAATGCAAAGGGTTCAAACTGAATTCTCGTGCTTTATTACCCTTTAATAAGATTTGTTTTTGAAAATGCGACAAAAAGAGTTTATAAAATGAGGCCTTTTAAAAAGGCTCGAGTAAACCTTCAATTTTTGATTTTGATAGTTTGTCAACTGTTTGTTTTATTTATTTTTATTTTATTTAATATAACCTGTGGTTTTAAGCTCTAAGTTTGACAGGTGTCATTACAGTCACTAGGTATTTAGGGAATTGTTGCCTTGATGTAAAGTTGGAATAGATGAATAATAATTATTATAAAATTTGATAGTTTAAATAATAATTATTACTAACTGAAAAGAGCCAATTTTTTATTTAACACATACCTTTTATTATTAATGTGTGTATAACTTCTAAATTCTAATAATCATATTTAAAAGAGTGATTTTTTGTTTGTTATGTTGCTGATTGTTGGATATGTTGCACTCTGTATTACCCTCTACTAGCCCCCCTCCACTAAGTTGGGTCATCAGTCAGGTCAGGTATTTTTTCCCCTGAAATTTCTAGAAAATTAAAAAAAGAAAGTAAAATATGAAAGATAATAAATTGGAAGGTAACTCAGGATGTTAATCAGCAACATTACCCTTTTTTCACTCTAGCTTAGGGATTTTCAAAAATTACAGTCATATTTTTGAAGATCCATTCTTCAGTTTCAACTTTCCATGTCTCTGCTGGATCCTTCAAAATGACTGCTTGTTATAATTTTTTTATTCTCATTTTGTCAAAATGTTTTGATTGTCGAGCAATTTTTTCAATCAATCCAGCAAGAATGGAAAGTTTGTAGTAGTAACGTTACTGACAGAATTAACTGACAGTAGTAGTGACTAGTGAGTGACAGACAAGGATGTTTAATAAACGACACTTAAATAATAATAATAATAATTGATTGCAGCTATGGCAGAAGGTAATGGTGAGCTGTCAGAAGAACCGATGAAAATTGAATCGGACCAGCAACAGCAGCAGCAGGAACGAACGGAAGATTACAAGAAACTGATCGAATATGGGCTGGACGAGAAGGTGGCGGGCAAGCTGGACGAGATCTACAAGACAGGCAAGCTGCAGCACGTGGACCTGGACATCAGGGCGTTGGACGCCCTGAAAGAGTTCCCGGTGGAGGGGGCCCTGAACGTCCTCGGCCAGTTCCTCGAGTCCAACCTCGAGCACGTCTCCAACAAGTCGGCGTACCTGTGCGGCGTCATGAAGACGTACCGGCAGAAGAGCAGGGCGGGCGGCGCCAGCCAGGCGGCGCAGGCGCCGCCCCCGCAGCCCGTCAAGGGACCCGACGAGGAGAAGATCAAGGTGATCCTCGATCGGACCGGGTACACGTTGGACGTGACGACGGGCCAGAGGAAGTACGGCGGCCCGCCGCCCGGCTGGGACGCCGCCCCGCCCGGACCCGGCTGCGAGGTCTTCTGCGGCAAGATCCCCAAGGACATGTACGAGGACGAGCTCATTCCGCTGTTTGAGGCGTGCGGCACCATCTGGGACCTGCGACTGATGATGGACCCGATGACGGGCACCAACAGGGGGTATGCGTTTGTAACATTTACCAACCGCGATGCCGCCCAGCAGGCCGTCCAGAAGGTAAGCGTGTCGTGTTTCGGGGGCTGTTTTTTTTTTCGTTTCATTTGGGTCGTACTATGTGGTTTCCAGTGAGTGGGGGTGGGAGGGGGGTTGTTATTTTATCATTGGTAAAGTAATCAGCAGATTCTAATTATTTTATAACTATTGTTGAGGCATCTTTTACGAAAACAAGATGTGGGAAATAGTCACGATTCTCAAAGAATACCACCCTGTAGATTGTTTGCAAGAATCAGTAACACTTTTTTTATGATTTCATGAAGACTGTGAGTGAGTAGTAGTGACATTAAGTTTGAATCAGTTTTAATAGTCAAATGACCACCTCCTCTAATCCCACTAATACCACTAATACCAGCATCAGCATAACCTACCTAATTCATTTTATTTCTCGGAATTAACTTTAACAATAATAATTTTTATATGTTTTTTTTTTTATGTGATATAAGGACATGTTATAAAGTGGTTCTAAGATACGAAACAATTGTATTTTTAGTTGTTGAAGTTTTAAAAGAAAAAAAATTTATTATAGTGCTCCCCCAGAATACTTCTGAACTTAATGATAATAAAGTGTAATTCAGTTTGGGCTTATTGCTACAAATAACATTGTAAAATTACAACACAATTGAGTTGGGGATTTTTGAGATATTTACAGAGAAAAAACGATTAAAATGTTTTTCCAATGTTTGTAATGATCAATTTAATTGTAATCATTGTTGAACAAAGCAGAATGGCGCGAAATAAATACTCCTAGAGAAAGGGGAGGTATAAATGATTGTTTTTGTAAGAGATGCCTCTCAAGTGAGCAGTGTGAGCAATGTTAACAGCAAAAATATTATTGACCAGATGTTCCATCAGATCAATAATAATTAATGATCAATACCTCATTTAATGGCAATAATGAATTATCGGATGTTTTATTAACCTTGCCCGCTCTGTATTATATAATAATTGTCTGTGCGACTGATTATCACTGTGAAGTTGAATTTGTTCTCTGTTGATCTGCCCCCGCATTTGAACTTGAATAATAAAACGGAGTGCACTTTGAAAAAGGAAAAGAAAATAAACGGTGACAGCGTCCGAGTCGGATTGTGACATTTTTGTCATTTGAATTTTTTTTTTTATATGGTGGCGGTGTCGGTGTCATTTTTTCCATCTCGAATTTTTTTTTATTATTCCAATTATTTTGGCTTGTTTGGGGGTCTTTCTGGTTTATATATATTTTTTTACGATGCACATACTTGAAATTGGCAAAATTGGGTATTATTTCACTTGCTATTGCTATGAACGAAACTCGGAAAAATCCAGCAATTTATTATAACGAATCGCTGCATTTCTGTAAGAAGTGTGACGATGACGATTTTTGAAACGCTTTCCATCCACAGTTACGTTTGTCTGATTTTTCTCACCTATCCGTCTCTCTTTATCGAAATTACTTCCCACCGTGTTTATTTATTTATTTATTTATTCATTTATTTACACAAAAAACTATTGAGGGTACCGGTGCCATCGATTGATCGATCAGCCTTCCTCCCTTGCTGTTTACCTATCTATACTAAACGAAAGAAAGAGAGAGAAAGTGGAAAAGGAAAGTGAAGTGATTGTTTTTCTCTCTGCCGTCCGTATCTTTTACGTAATAATTAGTAAGTTGTGCGCAGAGCACCCTCTGTCGTCATAGCCGGCCATTGAATGTGGACTTTTGTTGCAGCGGCGGGCTCTGACTACGGAGCGAGCGCACTTTATCATGTCATCCCTGTAGCATTTCCTCCATTTTTACCATTTTTACAAAATAGAGCCCTAGGAGATTACGTTATTTAGTATTGGCAGTTGAAAGACGCCATTTCGGTTGTCGTGTGTTGTTGTTTGGCTAAATATTAATTAACGCTCGCCATTTCGTGGGTCTCCTCTTTGCGCGCATCGGGGGCAAAATTGAGACCGATCGACGACAGCGATTTTTTTTTTGGATCCAAAATTATTACGATTTGGTTGCAAACTGATCCAGTTTGAGTCTCTTGTTTGGGTGTTTCGGTTTTTGGTTACGATGATGATGACTGAGTTGTCTTGTCCAATCATGTTTTGGCACCACGGTGTAGGTGTACCTACGGCGTTGTGCATTATTATTATTATACAGGCTGTTTGGTAATTGGACAGTCGAAATCTCAGGTCGAGTCTTGTATAAAATCGTATTTTGAACAGAAAAGATTGAATGACTTTTTTCTAGATCTGGAAATATTTCCTAAACAAGGCCTGATCATCATCTTGAAAAAAGTTGTTCCATCTTTTATGCTTAAAATACGACTTTATACATGGGGTTGTATTTTGACTGCCCAATTAGCAAACAGCCTTTATAAATTTCTGCGTCTATTATTTATTTATTTATTTATTTATTTAACGAGTTAATTATTTATAAAATGAAATGTGTATGCAAAATTATCTACCACTTGTTTACTACTAGTACTAGTAATATTTACCATTACTTTTTACTACTAAATTCTATGATTTGTTAGGGTTACAATAATAATTGCAAAATTCTGTCTGGCATTATCATCACAGTGTGTGTTTTTTCTGTTGGCCCACAGCTCGATAATCAAGAGATCAAACCCGGCAAGACACTGAAAATTAACATTAGCGTTCCAAATCTTCGGCTATTCGTTGGCAACATACCAAAGTCTAAAGGCAAAGAGGAGATTCTGGAAGAGTTTGGTAAATTAACAGGTAATGTGTGAAAATTTGTTGAAAACAAAAGTTTGAAATCAAAAAAAAAAAAAAAAAAAGTAGCTAGTGGCGGCCGGCTGCCGGGCTCACTCCCGACCCTCTCCTTCGTTCCGTTGAACCCGTCTTGTTGGTCCGTCCCCCCTGCTTGCCCACGGCCCACGATGGCATAATTGGCTATCCTTCCACTGTTCTTGCAGCTGAATGATTATGAGATATGGAAGGGGAAAAAGCTCGGTGTGACAGTGTCTTATAACAATCGCCGATTATTTGTCGGCTATATTCCCAAGAACCGGGACAGGGACGATCTGTCGGAAGAGTTCTCCAAGCACGCACGTAAGTCGAGAGAGCTCTCTGGAATGTGTTGCTTTGATTGCTTTAATTTTATTTCTTTTACGGTGATAATTTTTATTATAAATGATGATGCGTCGTCCGAGCAAGGGAGAGAAAAAAAAGGGGGTAGGGCAGGGCCGCTACAAGCAAGCAAGCAGCAGTGACAGGCCGTTACGTTCTTCCCTTCCGTTTCTTTCATCTGTCACACGATATCAGAGTTTTACGCAATAATAATCAAATCAAAAGTGGGGGGGAACGTCGCGGGCCGTAGGCATACGATTTTACTTATTATTTTATTATCATACTCTCTATCTCTCTGTTACGACGATTCATTTGATGTTAATGTCGGTCCCTTCTCTCTGCCCACCCCCCGCCCTCACCGCCAACAGCCGGCCTGGTCGAGGTGATCATCTACAGTTCCCCCGACGACAAGAAGAAGAACCGCGGCTTCTGCTTCCTGGAGTACGAGTCGCATAAGGCGGCGTCGCTGGCCAAACGACGTCTCGGCACCGGTCGCATCAAGGTCTGGGGCTGCGACATCATCGTCGATTGGGCCGACCCGCAGGAGGAACCCGACGAACAGACAATGTCCAAGGTACGTATCAAATTGGGGAGGGACACTCGAATTATTTTTTTTCCCGTCTGATCCAGGGATTGTGTAAACTAGTTTTTCTCAAAGCGCAAGTAAAAAATGGGGGGGGGGGGGGGTATCATAAAAGTTTGTAAGATTTCCTGCAGTTTCGGTTTGATAACTTGACGTAAGTCGCTGCTAGAGGGCGCTAAAGTTTGTATGTGTACGTTTGGAATAAGCTTTGAGAAAGGTTAGAGATAAATGAAGGCTTGAGAAAGGTTATGGTAACGCTTGAGCGAGGTTAGGATAAGATTTGGGAAAGGTTTGAGTGAAGTGAAGGCTTGAGACAGGTTAGGATAATGCTTGAGCGAGGTTAGGATAAGATTTGGGAAAGGTTAGAGAGAAGTGATGGCTTGAGAAAGGTCAGGGTAAGGTTTGGGAAAGATTATTCTTTATATAAATGATATTGTCAAAGTTATTAAAAAATGTAAAATTCAATTATTCGCAGACGATACTTTAATATATTTTTTTCTACTCCCAACTTTTAATCTGCATATTAAGTATGAATCACCAGTGCTTTAATGGGTCTCATTAAGCTACAAATTTTTATTAAAGCACTGGTCAAGCTATCCAATGGCAGAGGAGCATTTGCAATCGCATCGGTTCCTTTTCGCTCACGATCGGGTCGGCAAGCCATTTATAAGTCACAGAGTTGTCATACTCACGACAAAAATTGCCTTGTGATATAAGTTCTGTATTTCTGAAAAAAAATTCTGAACGTTTATTTAATTTAGAACATAAGTAACATTCAAAGAAAATTTATCAAGATTTTATGTTACCTTAATTAATTTGATAAGTAGGTATATCGTGTAAAAGATGGGAAGATAAAGTATTATATCATTCGTAGCGCTCCGTGATATAGTATTCAAAGCGGCAACGCTGCGACCCGCGTTGCGCAGGTAAAGAATATCGTAATTAATGGCTGTCAGTTATTAAAATTATTAATTAATCTCAAAATCGAAGCATAAATTTCGGAATTCGAACTTCGCATAATAAAAATTACGCAGTAGTGAGTAGTGCCCTTTAAACTTGATACTAAAACATGTCTCAGCAGAATAATCTTAGCAACGAAGAGAGAATTTGGTACCTAATATGCGTAAGCAAATAGCAACCTATCTTAACTTCAATGATCCGCAATTGTACATGGGTCATTGTTAAAATATATAATTTTTTAATCTTTTCTATGAAATAAAAAAGGGTCGTAGAAAAAATAGTGTATGGAACTCGCAGATAATGGCTATTAATACGCTCTTATGATGGTTAAGACACTCGCCTACGGCTCGTATCTTAACCATCATACTCGCGTATTAATAGCCTTCATTATAAGCTCGTTGCATAATATACTAATATGATAGGTGATAAAATTGAGGAGATTACACAAGTATTGAATAATGAACTCGGTAATTTATATGAATGGTTAAATAACAATTCATTACAACTGAATGTATCAAAAACAAAGTCAATGATTATAAGGAATAGGGTAGAGACTGCAATTTAATAGAGAATATTAGGTAATGTTATCAGAATTAATGATGAAATCATAGACAGAGTAAAAGAAATCAAGTACATACCTACTTAGGATGTGTGATAGATCAACATTTGACATTTTCGGGTCATTTTAAATATATTGTAGGTAAAGTAGCAAGAAAGGTTGGAGTAATGGGTCTAAACATCTATCTAAACATTTAAGTAACTGGACTAGATTGACAATATACAAAACAATAATAGCACCACATTTTCATTTTTGTTCAACTTTGTTGTTCCTTATGAATAACACTGAATTAGTAGACTTACAGAGAAAACAAAATAAAGCACTAAGAATGGTTTTGGGATGTAGTAAATATACTAGAATAGTTGATATGCTGGAGACTACAGGTTTGTTAAGTGTTAAACAGACTGTTGTACTTAACACGTTGAGCACGGCGAGGCATCACATTGATGCCTCACTGGATTGTTCATCGGGCCGGCGAGACATCTATGAGTGTCTCACGTGAAAAGGATTTCGGGACGGTGTGGCTCAGTCTGATGTCTCACTATAATGCTGTATGCATGGAATATGTAGGATAGCCGTCTATAGGAACAGTTTCTGCCAACCCGTCCTTGAAATTTATTATACTACTCGATTTACTGATTTTAGAGAACAGCATGGGTGGTCTGTGTGAGATATAAGTGTTATAACGTACAATTTAGTGTTTGCGAGCAAATGTTTGGTAGTTACAGTGCATACAAAAAATGATAGCGGAGAATTCACGGAAAAGAACCTCTTGGATTAGCCAATCTATAGCTTATAATGTGGCATCACGTTGATGCCTCGCCGTCTTAGTGAACAGAATTTTATGCTAAAGACGGCGAGGCATCAACGTGATGCCTCAAAAATATTTTCAAAATTTTTGACAAAAAAATGCTGTTTTCAAACAAAAAGCATACAGTATACTTCATACAGACTATATATATCTGAAAAAGCCCAAATTGAACCCCCGTCTAGTGGACCTCCATTTTTTCCACTACACCCGTGCTCAACGTGTTAACACAATGATGTTATTTATAAAATGTTAAACCATTCGACAGGTCGTAGGCCAAATGACTTAACCCTCAAATTTTGTGAAATTGAGTTAAGGATGTAGATGGTTTCTAAAAGGCGTATTCCACATAAATTCAACAACTGGCGTAATCCACAAATGTAAACAAAATCCTAAAACAATAATCACCAAGATTTTCAACAATAGCAATCCATAAATGTATTTTCTATTCAGTTTTATTTACCTCCTGAAAAATTTACGAATTGTTGATTACGCCATTTAGCCTAACACCTGTCGTATGTTACCTGAACATCTTTTAGATAAATGTAGATTTGTCAGGGGCATACATGATCGAGATACAAAATCAAGGAATGATTTCTATTTGGACAGGGTTAATAGTAATTTTAGTCAAAATAGTATTATTATATAAAGGTGGGTTTACATTATTCAACTGAGTTGATCAAGTCAGTTGAATTCAAGCGAATTGAATTCAATTTCTGGTTTACACATTTTAAGTGAATTGAATGCATATCAGTTGATTCAAAATGGCGAAAGTGGTAATTTGCAGAGCAGTTCTCCAAACGGTTTCAGTTTTAGCTGATGAATTAGCAGAAAATATTAGCAAAAAAGAAAAAAAAACGTAAAAAAAGGATATGGGTTAAAGATTGGATTAATCGCAGGGCAGCACAGGGTGCCTCTAATAACCTCATTCCCGAATTAAGATTAGAAGATTCTAACAATTTTAGAAATTTGTTACGAATGAATGAAAACCAATTTGATGAATCGTTGTCAAAAATTGAACACAGAATTAAAAAACAAGACACAGTTATGCGAGAAGCTCTCTCGCCCCGTATTAAGCTGGAAATAACTTTACGATATCTAGCATCAGGAGATTCATTTAAAAGTCTACAATATCTTTACAGAGTGCCAAAGTGTACAATTTCATGTTTCCTCATAGATATATGTGAAATTTCACAGATTTTTCTTCCGACCACCTGCTCGACGACATGTTTACTCTCCAATTGAATTTCTGAATTGAATCAAAAAGTTAAACATGGTTCAACTCACTTGACTTCATGTCAATTGATCATCTGAAATGAAAATAACCGGTTTACACGTTCAACTCGCATTCAAGTGACTTGAATTCAACTAACTTGATCAACTCAGTTGAATAATGTAAACCCACCTTTAGGGTCTAAAGCAGTTTCATGAGCTGTCTAATGAAGTAAAAAAATGTAATACTCTTGCGAGATTTAAGAAGGAATGTACAAAGTATGTTAAAGAAAAAATTAGCATATAAGTATTATTAAGTAATATTAAGTAATATAAACTGTATACAGGGTGTCCCAGCTTATTCAAAGCGGTCTCGGTAGGCCGAACGATGGATTTTTTCCAAAAAACTTTTTCAAAATTCAAGTACAGAATCACAATGGCCATAATTTAAAATTATTTTGGAGTATACAGAGTGTCCCATATGACAGTGGCATATCAAAGTTATGTTTTTTTAAATGGGATACTCCTATCTTATTGCATTTTTAGATTGTCTGAGAAGAGGAAATAAGATTGGCTTTTACAGTTGGTGTTTAAATTCAGAAGTTATAAACAAGTGAAAATCGTCATTTTTCGAGTTCAAGGCCCTGTACAACGAAATCGGTTCAAGATAGAGAAAAACGGTTTACATGTCCCTATTTTAACTTTTTATGTACTATCCTATGGTATAGAAACATTTGTACTTCCTTTAATTTTTTTATTTGGTGACACGTGGAGAAATCTCAAGAATTTTTCAAATTTTTTATCACCCTGTAGAAACATTTCATCTACATCATAGGATAGTACATGAAAAGTTAAAATAGGGACATGTAAGCCGTTTTTCTCTATCTTGAACCGTTTTCGTTGTACAGGGCCTTGAACTTGAAAAATGACAATTTTCACTTGTTTATAACTCAAAAACTTCTGAATTTAAACACCAACTGTAAAAGCCAATCTTATTTTCTCTTCTTAGACAATCTAAAAATGCAATAACCTAGGAGCATTCCATTTAAAAAAACATAACTATGATATGCCACTGTCATATGGGACACTCTGTATACTCCAAAATAATTTTAAATTATGGCCATTGTGATCCTGTACTTGAATTTTCAAAAAGTTTTTTGAAAAAGTCCATCGTTTGGCCTACAGAGACCGCTTCGAATAAGCTGGGACACCCTGTATATGCTAGCCAAGTGCTATTAATAAAACAGCGACAAACAAATTATCCATCAAACGATTTGCGAAATGTTTTTCAGGTGAAGGTGCTGTACGTGCGAAACCTCACCCAGGACATTACGGAGGAGAAGCTGAAGGAGGAGTTTGAGACGTACGGCAAGGTGGAACGTGTGAAAAAGATCAAGGATTACGCGTTCATCCATTTCGAGGAACGCGACAACGCCGTCAAGGCGATGGAGGACCTCGACGGGAAGGAGCTGGGCGGCAGCAACATCGAGGTGTCGCTGGCCAAGCCTCCGTCCGACAAGAAGAAGAAGGAGGAGATCCTGCGGGCGCGCGAACGACGGATGACGCAAATGATGCAAGTGCGCGGCGGGTGAGTGGCCTGTCTGCCCGTCTGCCGTTCTCTAGTTGTGTTTGTCAACGTTCATTTCTGTCTTTCTCAGGATCCTGCCGGGGGCGATGCCGATGCGCGGGCCGACGGGGCAGGGACCCCGCGGCGGCGGAGGAGGCGGCGGAGGGTCCGGGATGCGTGGCGGACCGATGGGACGTGGCGATTATGGTGAGTCGTGCCGCTCTCGACGATTGAATCGGTTTTTTTTTTTTGTTTGTTTTATCCGCGGTCTGCTTGTGACGGTCAAGTAACTATTCTATTAACGCCCGGTGGATTATTAATGATCGTTGTTTTGTTTGTTTGATTAATTGATTGATTGAAATCACGCTGATTGGTTGACGGAGGATAAACGAGAGGTTGTGTGCGTCTTTGAGTGGCGCAAGAGAGAAGAGAGCGCAAAGATCAACAATAATTGAAACGGCCCGTTTTATCCTGCGTCGTCTGAGTCAGTTTTTCAGAGAACAGGGGCCAATGATTAGTGAGACACCCCTCTCAAACACAAATTATTATTATTAAGGGAAAGGGTGTCTTCTTGATTGATTGATTGATTTGATTTCGATTTGATTAATTACGAAGAGAAATAATTAACAGCGAGCGCTTGAAGAGTTACAGCACGCCCCAGTACCGATTGTTATAAGTTTGTACTCCTGCTACTACCACTACTAAGACTAACCCGAACCACCGTGATGATGACGACGATGATGTTGATGTACCTAATTGACTACTGCAAGTTGTTTGGAATGATTCCCGTTTGTAATAATAATTAGAGCACTCACTCACACTCGCTCATTAGGAGGAGGGTGTGAATGGAGCTATGAAAAAAATCTTTCTTCTTTCTTCACACGCCAGCCTTGTGTGTGTCTCTCAGTAGGTAGCTAACAGGGTAACGACTAACGACGCAACGAAGGAGTGCGAGCGAGTGGTGGCGAGCGAGCGAGTGCTTGTGTGCTTGAGTAGTCTGGGCAAGTGCGGCGAGGGCAGCATCCATCCGTAAGAGGCAATGCACGCGGCTCCCGAACCTCCACTCTATTTATAATATAGCTCTCTCTCTCTCTCTCTTGCTCTCTCTTTCTCTCTCCCTCTCTCAGTTATATCAAACTTCTTGTCTACAAACCACCCACCCACCCACCCTCTTTTTTTTCGCTCTCCATGTCTTTGTGTCCTTCCTTTATAGAATTAATTTTAATTTACTGTAATCTGCATGTTGTGCGGCGTGACATGTTCTCCCCCCTCCCCCCCCCCTATGACATACCCCCAGCACCATTCTCCTCGTCCTCTTCATCTTCCACGAATGTAATCATCATTGTTGCAGTGTCTTTTTTATTGCGGCAAGGAACGCAAGGTAAGTACACTCGACGGGTGACATGCCGGGGGTTTGTTACTACGACCTGTGAAGACGGAAAATCGGTTGTCCGTCGGGTGTGTCTTTCTCGATCCCTCCAATGATCTCTCTCTGGTAGTTGAAACGATAGAGTAGCTGTGTTTGAGTAGAAGAGTTGTTTATTGTTTGATTTTTTTAGAATATAACGGGGGGGCGTTTCGTGGTGCCTGAATGAAAACTTTTGATTTTTGATTTACTCGATTTTTTGACGTTTTTTACTACGTGGGTACCCCTCAAAAGAGCCTTTCTAGTAAATTTTGATAACTTTCTTAATAATAATGATCCGAATTATTATAAGTATTTAGATGGTTTTTAGAGAAAAAAAAAACTGAAAATGTGCAAAGATTTGTGCAAAAACTTCAAACTTAACAAATAAACATACAGGGTGAGAAAATCAAAACTATAGCAAAGCTTTCCTCTAGAGAGAATTATAGCCTACAATGTCAAAGATCGGTACTTATAATGATTTATGGAGAACAATAATTTATTATTAAAATTTTCAAAAATTGGAAAAGAAACGCATTGTAACTATGGAGGGGCCACGACCGGATTGGTCTCGAAAGTTGGTGAAAGATTGATCAGAGGTTCTACAAAACATAAATTTTTAAATGGTTTGATTGTTTTGTAAAAAAAGAAAAAGAAGCCAGAAGATTAATTGTTTGAAGATTTAAAATTTCAAACTCAAAAAAAATTTATTTTGGATCATATTAAGAAAATTATGAAGAAAAACATATAAAACTGTATTTTTAATAAGTAAGTAGTAATCGAAAAAGGCTTTTTTGAGAGGTAAGAGATACTGAGAAATGTTAAAAAAATTGAAGAAAAAAAAATCAAAGTCCAATATAAAACGCCCCAACATAAATTAATAAGGCAAGAATTGTTACTTGACTCTTTCAACCCCTCTTCCCCCCCACTTCACGCATGTAAACTAGAAGAAATAATATTATTAATATTCTCTCTCTCTCTCTCTCTCTCTCTCTCTCTCTCTCTCTCTCTCTCTCCTCTCTATTTATATAATATATATATATCTCTCTCTCTCTTTCTGTATTATAATGTAATATCTCTGTCTCTCTCTCACTGTAGTGTGTCTCTCGAGGGAGGCAATCCACGTTAATGGAACAGTTGGCTAAAGTGCGACTTTATTGTCTTTTTATAGATTACGATTACGACTATTACGGTTACGGGGATTATCGAGGCGGCTACAGCGATCCCTACTATGACGATTATTACAGATACGAGGACTACTATTACGATTACCCGCAGGCCCCGCCGCCTCAGAATCGTGGTGGCAGAGGTCGGCAGCCGCAACCGGTGGGTGCACTTCTAAATTCTCTCTCTTTTTTTTTTGACTCTTTTCCTTTTTTTTTTAATAATAATTATTATTTATTATAATTTTACCTCTTAAACTACAGTTTTAACTAAGTACTAAGTACTATTACTACTACCACTGCTACATGATGATGTTATTGTTGTTATGATGATGATGATGATGATTTGCGGTAGTTTGAGTGTGGTATTACAGTGTTGTCAAGTCGGCCGGCGCGCGCGCGCACGCACGCACGCGTACATCGAACCGCATCGTAACTACTAACATGCACAAGTAATATGCGTCACACTAATTATTAATAATTCATCACACTTCCCATTAAATAATTTTCTAACCTCACTTATTCTATTTCTTCTTTATTACACCTCTCTCTCTCTCTCTCTCTCTCTCTCTCTCTCGTTCGTTCTCTCATTAATAATCGTATTGCATTTTCTAATCACTCCGTTCCATTGATCCATTGATCCGGACCGTTTACTCTTATGTTTCTTGATGATTATGATGGATCGATCGTCCATGTGTGCTTGCTTGCATGGTTGCGGGCGATCCGTGCAAAGTACTAATGACGCGCGAGCGCGTACGGCCGGACATTGTCGCACGAGAATAATACCACACTCAGACGCGAGATCATATCTGAGCCACCGAGAGTCGTCCGCCAGATTAATAGAGCGCCGCGCGTCGTTGCTGCTGCTGCCGCCGCCAGCTGGGGGAGCCTGTGAGTGGCTCAGATATGACGATAAGCGCTCTCTTATAGAGTTTTGCAGGGTTATCCAAAAAAAAAAAAACGAAAAAAATATAATGAAAAAAGAAAACAAAGTGGGGCGAGGGACTGAGAGACGACGCCGCAACGCCGACACTAACAATAGCCAGCCACCCCCCACTCATCCATCCCCCACCCTGTTTCCTCCTCGACATTACTATGACCACCATTACCATTTAAATCTATCGAAGTCGTATCAATTTTTTTATTATTTTTTTAATTTAAAATGTCGCGTTCCCTCGTTGGACAATTGCGTCGGGGAAAGTCTCTGTTGAAAGAAAGAAAGTCGTATCTTAAATTTTGAACGTAATAATTATTGTAGAGCGGAATTAAAATAAAATCGGGGCACATTACGGGAGGGGGCTACAAAAATTGTAATTGGAATTGTTTCTCGTATTTTTATTGTTTGAATCGTTGGCTGGTAGCCGAGCTGTCGTTTTGTGTGTTGGTGCTGGTGATCCACGCGCGTCTTCGATTCCCCGAGTCGCTGCGGTGACAACGAGACGCCACACTGTGAGAGTGATTTTCAAAATTTGGGCGGTCGAGAAATTTTTTTCGTCCTTTTTTTTTTGTCAATATCTGGAAAACATGAGATAAAATGTTCGACTCTTTTGCGCACCTTGCGCTCATTAATCCCCCCCCCCCTTTTTTTTTCACTGTAAAATAAAGGTTTTAAAAAAATTGAGGGTACTTTTAGGACTTCAATCCCCTAACTTCCACGCCCCTGGAGTAAATGCGATTTTAAGGAGCGCTTTAGAACTGCCCGTGTTTTCTACACCAAAAAGGTACTCTTTGATTACAGCTCTAAAGTTGACAGTTTCCGAGAAAAATGGCATTTTATGAAAGAAAACATTAATTTCAAGAATAATATAAAAAAAATGTTTTCTCTCATAAAATGCCATTTTTCTCGGAAACTATCAACTTGGGAGCTGTTATCAAAGAGTACCTAATTGGTGTAGAAAACACGGGCGGTTCTAAAACGCTCCTTAAAATCGCATCTATTCCAGTGGCATAGAAGTTAGAGAGTTGAAGTCCTAAAAGTACCAGAAAATTTTCACATCTCAATTTTTTTAAAACCTTTATTTGACAGTGAAAAAAAGGGAGGATAATGAGCGCAAAGTGCGCATAAGAGTCGAATTGGGACAAAAAAAAAACTGTAGAAAAATCATTCTTGAACGCCTGTAGGTATCTTCAAAACTGTAAGTCCGGACGTTTATAGGCAAAAAGTTTTATTTTTAAATTTAATCACCTCCTACTCTAGGTAAATTTTAATTCCGAACACCCTGTATGTAATTTTTTTTATTAACAGTGAGCTACAATAATTATCTCATGCAGAAAAAAGTACAATAATAGTCGCCTCGAGGTTTTTTTTTTTGTAAAATGCCCGACTTACTATACACATACATTACACAAACCCACACACCCACTCTCCCTATCCCTCTCCCTCTCCCCCTCCCCTCCCCCTCTCTACTTAACCACCACCACCACCACGCCTCACCCGAACCAACCATATCGAATCAAAGAACCGAAAACGTCGAAATTGATTTGCATCCCCCGCTTCCTGTCATCTGTCATCTGCTGTGCTTGATTGACCTGCTTACACGCTTTTAGGAGCTTTTTGCTTTGATCGCTTGTTTGGCTTTGTCAGATTAGATAATATTATTATGATGATCGCCCTAGGCTGCGTCGATGTCTGTCTTATTATTATTATTATTGTTGTTATTATTTTTTTATTATTTTTTTATTATTATTGTTTTTGTTGTTATTTTTAAATTTAAATTTTAATCATTATTTATTATTGTTATCACTCTCTCCTCTACTACTACTACTACTATTGTTTGTATGTACCACTATAATATATTGGATAACCCTCTATCTATAGAGCTTCCGCATATCATAGTGTTAGTGTGTTTAGTGTTTAGTGTTAGTGGTCTATTTATTTATTTATTTATTTATTTGTGTTTGTTGTGCGGGAAACGATCGGTTCGGTTTTTACGGCGGTGCCGATCGGGTCCCGATGTTTGGTCTTTGTTAAAAGAAAGGAGAGACGGGCACTCGAGTGCTCTCTCCTCCTCCCCCCCCCTCTTCCCGCTCACCCTTCCGGTGATTGTAATTATTATTATCAGTCGGCCTGATGAGTATTGTTGTTGAACTGTTGTGTAGGAAATGGACGAGGAAGACACGCCGACTTCTGGCAGTGTCGTCGCGCAGTACGAAAGCGGCGGCGGAATCCAGGTTTGTTGTCATCCTTTCTACCCCCCCTGAGTACGTACGTACCCCTTTAACAGTTTGTCGTTAATCCCACACTGTCCTCCTGTGTCTCGGTAAGTTCCTTTTTCATTTTTTCGTTGATCACAGTGCCGGTGCCGGTGCCCCCACGAGATATGTAAAGTGGTTACTGAGAAAGTACGGGGATGAAGGACAGGTAAGGGGTCTTTTTTGTGACTGACTGATGATGAAGAGACCAATGCAAATTGGATCGCGTATAACTCTGGCACTGTGATCAACAACGATAATAATAAATTGCAAACCAATAGAACAGGGATTTCATTTTTTTTTCTTTTCGTTTTGTTTTCACTTGCTTTATTGAACTTTGAAGTTTTACCAAAAAAGTTGAGTTGTACAAGAAAATATGTCATAAAATGTAAAACGGGTAAAACAAGAAAAATACTGATGATTGGCAAATTGAACTAGAATTGCTTTTGTTTCAAAATGTTCAGTTGTTTTCTTTTTTTTTTATGGTAAAGAAGCGTGGTCGATTTTTGCAACCAAAAAAAAAGATGGCTGTTGGAGTGAGGAAAATTTGAAAAGCAACAGTCATGAAAACCGTTTTTTTTTTATGCCACTGTCTTATATTGCAAAGTATTCAATGATGATGATGACGACGATGAATGAAATCCTTGGTCCTGTTTGTTTGTAAATTTAATTCAAAAGTAACCATCAGTCTTCGATTTAATTTATTCATAATTATGTATTTATACCGAGCGGTTTTTTTGTTATTATTTAATTTTCATTTTGCGGATCAGTATTGTTTCCTCCGCATTAAGAATGGAGGAGAAAAGAGAGAAAAACGCTCGATAAACACAGAGAAAAATGTTCCGTAACGAACAAACGATTATTATCAATCGATAAAAACAGAGAAAAATTGCTCACACTCACACATGTACATGTTCGTAGATAGTTGGTTCAACTTGACCTGATTCTTGTCTCAGAGACATTCATTTTATTATTGTTTGTTTCTTATGTCAAATAATTGAAGTTTCTTATTTTTTGTTTTTATAATGTTGCCAGTAAGTGACATTACTAAAAAAAAGTCATTTCAGAGAAGTGGCGATTGGAAAATTTTCTTCAAAAGGTATTCTACTTGCCGCTTCTATGAAATTGCTGATACTTTGGTAATTTTGTCAGTAGGTAGTTGTTACTGGCACACAGTTTTTACAGGGTGTCTACTGGAATGTTGGCCAAACTTCACAGGCCAATTCTTCAGACTAAAGTAAACAAAAAATTTCCCATTATAATGTGTGTCCGGAAATGCGCCGTTTTTGAGATACTACAGGGTGTCGAAGAAATATCTGTGTTCCAGTTTTTTGAAGATATCTCAGGAGGAACCGTATAAGATACAATGTTCAGCTCTTATACGTACACACTGTGTGCTCATTGATCCCCTTCTTTTCGCCGTTAAATAAAGGTTTAAAAAAAAATTCATTGGGGGAGATTTAGGGTATTTTGAGGATTTCTACGCCACTGGAATAGATGCGATTTTAAGCAGCGCCTTTTAACCGTCCGTGTTTTCTACACCAAAAAGATACTCTTGGTTAACAGCTCTAAAGTGAACCGTTTCCGAGAAAAATTTCATTTTATGAGAGAAAACATTTTTCCAAAATGCTGTTGAGAAATCGTTTAAAAAAGTAATGTTTTCTCTCATAAAATGAAATTTTTCTCGGAAACGGTTCACTTTAGAGCCGTTAACCAAGAGTACCTTTTGGGTGTAGAAAACACGGACGGTTAAAAGGTGCTGCTTAAAATCGCATCTATTCCAGTGGCGTAGAAATCCTCAAAATACCCTAAATCTCCGCCACTGAATTTTTTTTTAAACCTTTATTTAACGGCGAAAAGAAGGGGGATCAATGAGCACACAGCGTGTACGTATAAGAGCTGAACATTGTATCTCATATGGTTCCCTTGATATCTTCAAAAAACGGTAAAAAGAATATTTCTTTGACACCCTGTAGTATCTCAAAAAAGGGTGCATTTCCGGACACACGTTATAATGGGAAATTTTTTGTTTATTTTAGTCTGAAGAATAACGTATTATAAAGGCTCGTTAAGTTAACGGGCAGATTTCTGTGGCCATTTCTGAAGAAGGTATCGAGTTTATGGGGAATTTTTTAAAATTTATCTATTCTTGACACAAAAGTAATTACGAAAATGTTAATAAAAGTCATTTGACGTCGATATTAGCTTCAAAAACGAGCACAGAAATCTGCCCGTTAGCCTAATGAGCGTTTATAATATTGGCTGTAAGCCTGTGAAATTTGGCCAATTTTACAGTAAACACCCTATATAATACTGGTAGGTAGATCAGGAAAACAAGCTTTTAGGGGTAGTACGATTCACACCCTTGCAGAGAACAAAGGTGAATAAAATTATATAATTATGGAGGCTTCCTGGTAGTAGTATTCGAATACCTAGCCGTCTTTTTTTTATTTCAAGTCATTTCAGAAAAAAGTCGATAAATGTGAATTTTTTACCCCACTTCAGAATTTTTTTTATGACAAAACCCTCATTAAAATTTAGCAAGGAGTCTCCAGTTGAATTTTCTGCACTGATTAATGAAACACCCTGTATCTACAGGATGATCAGTAACTTTTTTTTTTTTGAATCTTTAAACTCAGTTGATAGGTTTACATATATAATTCATCAATTTTTTTTCCACAAAACCTCTTTACAGAGGAATTGAGAATGTTGGAAATTGATAGCGTACCTAAATCTGAACGAAATTTGAAGTTTGGCAACCGCCTAAACTCAACTTGGAATATAAAATATTCAAATGCCTTCGTTACTATGGAAATAAAAATAATGAAAATACCATCTAACCCGAACTTATTCACATGTTCAGTACAGTGTTGCCACCTTTTTTTTTACAAAAATGGTAATATCTTTGGAAGAAGAGAATTTACAACAGTGCAGTAAGAAAATTTACCACTCTTAAAAAGTGAAGTTTATCGCAGCATGCTCTGAGTGCGCGAGTTACTGATCATCCTGTATATTTATGCAATTTGAGAGTTGGTAGAAATATTCTTGACCCTTATTAGTCTATAAATAGAATTATGTGAGGAATTAATCTTCATTCAATTAATGAGTCACCTGTTTAAAAGGCTGTAATCTCCTATGAATATGCGGTGGTGAGTCAGAAAAACAGCAAGTTTCAGTTTTTGTCGCTTAGTTTTGACATGTAATAGTAATGACAGTTCCAATCAATCATTCTTCAGATTGTTTTATAAATAATGCATCGATTATTATTATTATTGAGACGGAAAGGAGATGAACGAACGTAATTAATACTATTACTGGTATCATCAATGAGTTCCCATACTAATGAAAGTTGTTGAGAATATTTTTGAATGAGAGCAGAGATAAAAAAAAAGAACATCAGGCCAAGCTGAGGAAACTTTTACATGTTGTGAGGATAGTGAATATTTTTGATCTTTTGCTCTAACCGATTTTTCAGCATTTATATTATTTATTTGATGAGTTTATTGTCTGATGGTTCAGCTTGTCTCATCTCGTTTTAAATCTCTCTCACCACTGTCTTTCTCATTTCACAAAATATTCACTGCCCGTCCATCCGTCCGTCCGTATTCTATCTATCCCGATGATTTATCTCTTTGATTCCGTCTGACGGATCGATAATGACAATCACAAGTTCTGGTTTTTTTTATAATATTTTTGAATTCAAGGAGCGCGCGCGACGGGATCAAAAAAATAAACAAAATCCGTCCGTGGTAGAAAGGATTCGACCGCTGCCGGTGATCTCTCACAACTATTATTACCGGCCGTCCTTTTAATAATAATTGTTACAAGTATTTTATTTGATTTGATTTTCCATCCGACTTTCATCTCGTATTATGACAAATGTTACGTGTGTATTGTACAGATGTAATATGTAAAAAAGAATCAGAAAAAAGGCACTTTTTTGCTTTATTTCAAATTAATTCTGACATGAGAAATACTTTTTAATTGAAATATTTCCATGTAAAATTGGCTCTGTACATAGGAAATTTTGTCCAATAATGCAACATAGTTTCCATGTTGACGAAATATGTAAATTATTGTTAACTATTCCGGTTTGATAATGATGTCTTAAAAAGTTATTTTTTAGATGTTTCTGAACTGATTAGACCCTTGTTCGCTATTTAATATAACAAATATTAAGATAATAAAATATTTAAGGATAAAATATGTTATTACATAGAATTATTGGAAACTATTTTGTATTATTAGACAATGTCATAATAATAATTATGTACAGAGGTATTATGATGAGCCATCTGGTATAAGACATAATCAGTAGCCTATCTAGTAGGCGCATAATATTATTCAAAACAAAGCTAAAGGTGCAGAAATAATAATCTCCGTTTGTTTTTAATAATTATTACTCTTATTAAAAGTGTGCATCGCATTCGAGAATATTTGATATGGTACAAGATGAATTTTAGGCGGGCTTATTATTCCTTTTGAGGTTCATCTGCAGGCAGATGAGCGTTGAAAATGTTTTATTTGAGAAATTCGTTCAGGCGCAGTTCGTCAGCGTAACAGGAAAACTGCGTGTCTGTCTAATTTTTCTGTTCCACACTAAATCGAACGGCTTGAACACTTTTGACTTTTGATTTCCTCGATTTTTTGACATTTTTCAATATCTACCTCTACCCCTCAAAAGAGCCTTTCTCGATTACTTACCTATTACTTGTTGAAAAGATCTTTTTTTGTGTTTTTTTTTTCTTCACAACTTTCTTAATATGGTTCAAATTAAAGTTTTTTTTTTTTTTTTAAGTTCAAAATAATCATTTTTAACAACCAATCTTTTAACAACTTTCAAGACCAATTTGGCCGTGGACCTCCATAGTTATAGCGTGTATTTTTTCGATTTTTGAAAATTTGAATAATAATATTTTCTCTATAAATCATTATGAGTATTGATTTTTGTCACAACGTTTTTATTTATTTTGAACACCAAAGTATTAACAATTACAAAATTAATTTAGACATGAGTAAAAAAATTATTATACAGTGTCAAAAATCGATACTTATAATGATTTACCGAGAAAATGTTGTTTTTCATATTATCAAAAACGGAAAAAGAAATTGTGTTTATGGAGGGCCCACGACCGTGTTGGTCTTGAAAATTGTTACAAGAATGATTGTTTGAAAAAAAAAAAAAAAAAAAATAAAACAAAAACACTTTCAAAGATCTGATGTAAAATTTCAAAGTCAACAATCTTAATCAAAAACACTTTGAATAAATATTTTTCTTTTGTAAAAGCCATCTAAAAACAACTTAAAAAAAGCTATAATTTCGACCACTATTAAGAAAGTAATGAGCAAAAATCTAAAGAAAAGAACGATTATTTCAAAAGTTTGACATTTTTTCAACAAGAAAAATCCCCAAATTTACCAGAATACCTTTTTATTAAGAGATAGTTATTAAATAATGTCAACAAATAAAGGACATCTCAAACCGTCGGATTTGATGTGGAACCCCATACAGTGTGTCCTTATTTCAGAGCTCACTATATGGGTATCTCCTGAACGCTAAGAAACACAGGGTCAGTTAAATTAGAGAAAAGATAGTTTTGTGGCCATCTCGAATCCGTTCAAGATATTTGTGACCGCTCCTGAAATATCCTGCAAAAGCTGAAAAATCGAGATTTCTTATTTTTGCCATATCTTTCTTATTTATTGGAAATTAATAAACAATTTTTTGCAGGTTAAGAGCTGTCCATCTGACATTTTGAAAATTTCTTATGGCCGCCATATTGGATTTTCATGTCATTCTGTATTAAAAAAATTAAGGAAACAAAAAATCTTTCACATTGATAAAAAAAAATCAAAATTTTATTTCAATTTCGAAAAAAAGTTGAAAAAAAATTTCTTTAACTGAATGTCATAAATAACCATAAGTCAAGCAATGTCATGTCATATTGCGACGTCACTCGACGTCGTCCAGTGATAAAATTTTCATTTTGTTTTCGTAAAAGAAGAAGAAAGTTTTGAAGAATTTTTTCTTAGCATGATAGATTTTTGGTTTCCTTAATTTTTTTAATACAGAATGACATGAAAATCCAATATGGCGGCAATAACCTGCAAAAAATTGTTTATTAATTTACAATAATAAAAAAATATCCCAAAAATAAGATTTCTCGATTTTTCAGTTTTTTCAGGATATTTCAGGAACGGTCACAGATATCTCGCATGTTTCGACGGATTCGAGATGGCCACAAAATACAGCAGCTTTTCTCTAATTTAAAGATATCAACGGTGAGCTCTGAAATGAGGACACGCTGTATAGTCCAAGAGCCTGGCTACATGAAAAAGCTTGTCATCGATTGATACATGGCTGATTCCTTCAGTAAAAGTATCCTTTTAGTCGGCCTTTTTGAAATTGCGATGTCTACCAGCGCGGCCCCCGTGGCTTGAAGCGCGGGAGTGAACGTTCAAAAAGGTAAAATTTCGATATTAAATTTTTTTGACAGCCGTCAAATAATGTTTTGTTGCATTTAAAATAACAATTATTAATCTCTTAGACGGCCAATTATACATAAATTATTATGAATGTCTGTTACTTACAGACAGCAATTACAAGCAATTAGCGTTTTTTTCCTGACAAACATAGTAACGGAATACCGTCCAGCTCCTAACTGCACAGTGTTCTATTCGAGTTTACCATTTTCTTTTTTATTACCGCTTTTGCGTTTTTTTTTTGTTTTTTTTTGTTATTTTTTTTGCTTATAAAAGAAAAACTGATGAAGCAATGTAAATGGTTCTGATGGACGAATTATAGAGAAATAAAATACTAAGAAACTGAGCTGCTGAAGTAACCCAATCGGTTCCTTATTAAGAGAGAAAATCCACGCCAAAATAAAAAAAAATCAAAAATAGCGTTTTTCGTCATTTTTTCAGGTGCAGTGCAGGTTCTTTAATTACGTAGACCACATAATATAATATTTTGCAACATATAATTATTAAAGTTTAACAAAAATATGCTGATGTGAATTAATTTTCATACCACCTAGATTGATTGTTATTTTCAATGCTGCAATGCAACAAAACATTATTTGACGGCTGTCTGAAAAAAAAAAATTAATTTCAAAATTTTAACTTTTTGAACAACCGCCACCGCTTTAATTAAGCCACGGGACCGCGCTGGCAGACAGCACGACTTCAAAAAGGATACTTTTGCAGGAATCGACCATGATTGTATCGATGACATATTTATTTTATGCAGACAGCTCTCCCCGTCTAATAGAGATGCGTGTTATGAGTTTTAAATAATGTTAACACTGAAACAAGTAAAAACGTGCACAGTGCACGTGCCACTGTTAATTTTTTATAACATTCAGTTAATGTAACTTTTTTTTTTCTTTTTGATTGATATTAATGTTTTTATTTTTTATTTCTTTTGTTAGTCTCTAGAGATTTTATTGTCGGTTGTATGGAATGATTTTGCACATCTGAGATGTACGTCTCGCATTTTTTTATTGGTTATTATTATTTTTTTTTGAACGGTACATCTTGTGATGCATTCTAGTCGTATTCTTGTTGTGACAATGTGTCATATTAATAATTACTTACACATTTGGAGGGAAAAGTTGAAAAAAGTCTGGTTCATTATTCAATTATTATTATTATTATTCAAAGCAAAAATATGAAGAAAAAAAACTTTTCCAATAACTCTTAAACAAAGCCGGATAATAAAATGAATTTTTTTCGTATTTTTAGCTTGGAATTGTTGAAAACTGAATCAGAATTTTAACTTTACTCTTCCTGGTACCTATATGTATATCACCCTGTGTATATGATTCCCCCCTCCCATAAAAAGTAATACAACGGTTAGAATGCATTCACTATTATTGTTACAATAATAATTTCAATGGAGCATCTTGTATTATTGTATTTTTGTAATTTTTATCATTTTTATTATTTTTAATTTTTCTTATTATTAAAATTGAAAGAAAAACGGACACACCTAAAAAAAAAATCAATTAATACAGGGTGATTCTTAACCTTGACGCCTTCAACTTGGTTACTTCAAACAGGACACCTGTACATTAAAACATTTCAGATTGCCTGCACGATCAACAACAATTTTAATAATGCATTAATGCACAGACAGGTTTCCCGTTTGATGTAACCAAGTTGATGGCGACTTCTGGTATAACTGGAAGTGCCCCAGTTTTCAAGATACTTCCATTAGATGTAATGTTGAAACAACCAAATACAAATAAACACCTTGTAGCTCCTTAACTAAAAAAATTTATAACAATTTCCATTAATTATTATTATCATTATCTGTTCTGAGCTATAATTTCCCAATCTCATGCGTATGGGCTAAGAATAATCACCCTGTATGAAAAAAGGACCGCTTAAAATTATTTGACGAAAAAAAAAACTAAAATTGTGTAATTTGGTGTGTCTGCTTTCGCGAGTAGAGCCGAACCGACGACAGTCTATCGGTTGGTTTAGTGTCGACCTGTCGTGTGGTTAAATAAGAGCATGCCTGCCCACCCCCCATCTTCTCTCTCTCACATCGATTCAATTCGACGGTTCCGATAATAATTATTTCAATTGCTGTGTCGACAGGGTGGCCGTGGACGTGGGGTGGTGGCACGTGGACGGGCCGGTGGCCCCCCAGCGGCCCGTGGGGCCCCGGCGGGCAACAGGGCGGGGGCCCGGGGAGGTCCAGCCGGGGGCCGTGGGGGCCAGCAGCGACCAGCCGCTCGTGGAGTGGCCCGCGCCAAGGGAAGTTTACCAGGTGAGTTGTTTGCTCTTCGAGGACGAGATTTTTTTTTTTGTTTTTCATTATTCTGTCGCTAATTTTGTAATTGGGAGCGATCGATTTCGATTGGATCGATTTATAAAAAGGGGTCGGCGGCGTTTCCGTTCCCGAATGTCGCCCGTCGTTTCCCATGAACATTGTGACCGCTTTTTCTCCTGTCCCTTTCAGAGATCATTACCGCCGCATAGCCCCCCCGCCCGCCGTCTCCTCGAATCGCCCTCCTTGTCCGATTTCAGCTGTTTTGTTGGCCGTTGTTCAGTTCGACAAATGTCACTTCGATACAAGCGAATGGAGTTTACGGTGTATAATTATCGTTGTTGTTCACCACTTCCTGTTCACCAACGTACGTCACATATTCTTTTTACCATTAGCTTTGTTAGTTTTTTTTTTCCTTCCGTACGAGAAATGACGCTTCCATTTTTTTTATGCAAGATGTTGAAAAAGTCCCGATACCCCCCAATAAGTCCTCGAGTTTCGAATTTTGAAAACAAAAAAATGCAAAACCGGGACAGTTTTTTAATTTAATTTACTTTCTATTGATGTCAAAAAAATCTATACAGGGTGGTGTTTCTTGGCTCAGTAATGACAACATTGTCTATTATTTTTTTTTTAATAGGACATCCTGTATATTGTATTTTCTTATTGCTTGAGAAAATTCAATTTCACTGATTGAAGTTTGAATTGAGTAGTTTTTGGAGTTACAAAATTGTGATGTAGATTAAATTTCTGACTTTTAAATTGTTTATAACTCGTAATCTAGCACCTGTGAAAATATACAGGATGTCCTATTTAATAAAATAGACTCGTTACTGAGCCAAGAAATAGCCTGTCGTATAAAAATTTTATTTACATCGCTAGAAAGTAAATTTAATTGAAAAATTTCGCTGTTTTTACACTTACCAGAGGATTTTTTCAACCCTGTACATACGAGGTGGGGTAAATGTGCGTGACTTTACCGATAACTCCTGATTCTATGCTAGTTAAATTGATAACGAAACAGGCTTTAGAAGCAGAGTTTTGTTCTGTTCTGTAGGGCATTTCACTGCTCTGAATTTTTTACTAAACAATTTAATTTCTTTCTCGTTTAATATTATTTGACAAAATACAAATTCGCACATCTCCACACGAAATCCTCATGTCATTGTAATTGTTGAGAACGTATCTACAGGCTGTTTCAGAGATATAATTTTGCCTGAAAATGACATTTCGTTTGAAAGATACAGCAGGTGTCAAAGTTTAAAAAAACATGATCGAGGCCCCCTATCTATCCCTATCTTTTACGCCACTGATTTTATTGCAAGTACAAAAACGTTATTGAATAGCCCATGCAATGTAGAACAAAAAAGTATGACTTAATTTTTTCATATGAAGCGCCGTTTTTGAGATATTTGAAGTTTTCTCAGGTAAAGTTGGCCATTTACAGTACAAAATCATTTGTTTCATTGTCTGAGGAAACTTTAAATATCTCAAAAACGGTGTGCCATGTGAAAAAATTTAAGAATGCCGTGTTGTTCTAAAATGCATGGACTATTCAGTAACGTTTTTGTATTTGCAGCGTAAAATATAGGGAGGAAAAAGGGGTGCCAACCAGAATATCGTAAGTCACTATATCTCATTTAATAACTAGGAGGAGTAAACTGCAAAGTATCATTTACACCACTAAAAGTCACCAGATTAAATCACCAGATTTTTTTTGGCGGCAAATTTGAATTGAAACAATAATTATTAATAAGGAAGATAGGACTTGTTTTCGGTGTAGGAAATCTACTTTTCAGGAGAGACTCTACAGCAGTATCACAAATCATTGTGATTTGCATAATATATCAGTATTATAGTTTCTGAATATAAATAGAATGAAATTGAATAATTTATAGATATTTCGAAGAATATTAAAGATAATAATTATTATTAACATTCATATTAAATTGATTGAAAGTACTTTATTTTAGGCAATACTTATGTGACAAATTTAATGTAACATATAAATATATATTTTATGTATGTATTATATATGACACATAACATCGTAGATAAAGTTTTTATTTTACATTTAATAATATATAATTTGTGGATAAGTCAATTTTTTCAAACGGTATTTATAAACAGCATTTTTCAGTTTTTGTAGGACCAGATTCAAAGTGTGTTGTTGAAACTATATCACATACAGCAGTCCCTGTTTGGTCTAAATCCGCACCTTGTTCGATTGGAATATGTTCTTCAATAATTATTGGTGAAGTACGCATATAGAGTAGTTTTTCCAAAATCTTGTAGGTGACACTCTTTTCTTCTCGTTTCTTTGGAGGAGACATCCTCTCACTTGTACTTGATGTAGGATTATCCATAATGGCACTTTGAAACCGTTTGCAGGATGAAAATGGAAAGCCAAAAATAATTTCAAAATTCTGAAAAGGATGTCTGTTCTCTAAAAAGAACTGAATGGGCTTCAAAAAGAACTTATTTGGTTTTGAAATAACTTATTATAAAACTGATGTGTCACATTCGACGCTGACATTGTAAACAATAATGACACAACGATAAAAAACATGCGTATGTGTAGTGTTGAGCGTTGCGTAGATTCAATTTCCTGTACAAGTTTTGCTGGGTGTAATTTTGCCTGTGAATTGACCAATGAGAAGCATCTTTTTTTGGCGGTTTATTTAAATTTACTCCTCCTAGTTATTAAATAAGGTATAGAAAACGTCTACAAAAACTGAAATAACTGAAACCAATAATTATTATTGAACTTGTTTGTGGCTAAGTTTCATCAAAATCGGTTAAAATTTACACGAGTTGCAGCCAAAAACTGTTATATATTTTTTTTTTTAACTTTGACACCCTGTAGGTATTGTGTATCTTTAAAAAAAAAATTCATTTTGAGACGAAATTTATTTTTTCAACTCACATTTTATGAGAGGAACTGAAACTACTTACCTCTTTAAATTTGGCCCTACATCTCTGATATATCCTGTATGTGTGAGTATAATAAACAGAAAAATATTATAACCGAGCCGTTGTATGAAAACACAAAATAATAATAATAATAACGGGCTTGGCTCTTCGAGCTCTCTGGCAGTCTACAAAACAGAGCTTTAAATAATCCTTCGAAATCACAGACGGACCGTTTCGCTCTTATTATGAGCTCATCAGTGTGATATATCGAATAGATACATCTGGAGGATGAAATTGCAGACTGCCATCGGTCTCGGGATGTTGTTAAAAATGTTTCTCTTTCACTTTCTCTGAATGGCGCGAGTTGCCGTCAGGTCGTTTCTTCCGTCATCCATCGGTAGATGTAGCGATGTTCTCCGGGTCACTGTGAACCGGATGAATATTTTTAACAACATCCCGAGACCGATGGCAGTCTGCAATTTCATCCTCCAGATGTATCTATTCGATATATCACACTGATGAGCTCATAATAAGAGCGAAACGGTCCGTCTGTGATTTCGAAGGATTATTTGGAAAGCTCTGTTTTGTAGACTTCCAGAGAGCTCGAAGAGCCAAGCCCGTTATTATTATTATTATTTTGTGTGAGTATAATAAATATATACAGAGTGTTGTATTTAAAAATACTGTTTTTGATTAGCTGTGTTGAGATTCAAAGTAAAATCGTTTGATAAATAGAATCAATAATAATTTATATGAAAACTGTTTTGGTAAAGGATGTTTTTATTAATAATTGATACAGAGTATGCCATGAATCAGGGAGATTACCACACATTTGTTTAACCTCGTGTGTATACACATACATATAGGTACAGGGTGTTACTTACAACATGTTGTGTCCTAAAATATTTGGTTTCCTAGATACAGGGCTGAAGTTTTTTTTTTCTTAATCATTTATTAAATCTAGTGATTTGCCTCTTGAATTTTCCTCTTATCTCCTATCGGATTCTATGAAAAAATTGAAAGCTACTTCAAGAAATTCATTTTAATTTTAATGATTTTATCTTATCAATTTTTAGATGTGCATTGAAGGGCTTTTTTATATACAGGGTGTTGATTTTCAAAGCGGGCCATAGGGGATTAGCATTGCGAAAGTGGTTTTTGAGGATTCCTGCTCGCCGTTTAAACTGACAGAAATGGTTTTGGTATTAAAATGAAGCTAAAATTATTGCGCATAACGCTTGACATCAGAAATTAATTTAACAATTACTTGAATTTTTACTGAAGAATTTTAGAAAACAACGTGAAATTAAATTAATTTCTGATGTCAAGCGTTATGCGCAATAATTTTAGCTTCATTTTAATACCAAAACCATTTCTGTCGGTTTAAACGGCGAGCAGGAATCCTCAAAAACCACTTTCGCAATGCTAATCCCCTATGGTCCGCTTTGAAAATCAACACCCTGTATAGATGTAGAAAACAACAGGAGATATGGAAAAAGGTTGAAATATAAAAAGAGTTTCATTTTTTAAAGTCGCTCAATCTGAAAACAATAGCAAAATTAATTAAAAATCGTTGGCGTAAATTTTTCTTTGCCATATTGGTGAGAGTGAAAAAAACTTTAACACCCTGTGTCTTGAAAAATAATAACGGGACACTCCAACTCCAGTAATACGCCCTTAAATTTAATGCATACCCTTAAGTAACATACCCCTTATACAGGGTGTCTCATTGTATAGATTTTTATAAGTTATCATTATAAGCCCGTCACTATAGCATTAATTCACAACTATAATAATAATAATAATAATTTATTTTCCCAACAGATGATACATCCACTTACAGGGTTAACTTAAAAAGTACATTAAAGTGCAAACAAGCATGCATCATAAAAACAGATTTATAATGTGGAACAAAATAGGTGTAGGTGTAACTATAAGCCACATACTGTGATACAATCAACTTTTGTTGTTATTACACAGGTACCTGAGAAAGGTTTCTATCCCTATTTCAGAGAATTCCTATTCCACCTTTGTAGAGGAGAATACAAAATGTTTATTCTCAACTAAGTCGTAAATAACTAGAACAAAATTATTATTATATCAATTACAGCAATCCAATTGTTGAAAAAACAATAACGCTTTCTGCACGACACATTTGCCCTTATGGTACGGTGAAGAAGGAGACATCTATGTTTCAATGGTTATTTCCATCTCATCAGTCTGACACATCACCAGCACCACCACCACCACCAGAGGAGTGTGCCGAACAGAAAGAAATCAAACTATTTGTAGTGAAAAATTGCAGATTTCTCTGATGATGATGATGACATATTGAAAGTTTGATGCTTTTCAGTCGTCAGATGGCATTTGCCTTGCAAGTCACTATGTTTCCGACAAATCTTTCTACTCAGATAGTTTGATTTTTTTCTGTTTGGCACACTCCTCTGGTGGTGGTGGTGCTGGTGGTAGTGATGTGTCAGACTGATGAGATGGAAATGACCATTGTTCAGAAAGCGTATATTATATCAATTTGTTTTTTAGAAACTACTTCCTCTAACTAGCACGTACCTTTCACCACATTTGATAGCTTTAATAACAAAAATCATCATAAATTATGTCTGATTTTTCATTGTTGGCATTTGTTTTATTCAAATTTCCATTTCTACTTTCACAGGTAGATTTCTAATGATCAAAATTTATTGATTTTTCTTTTTGCTTAATTAGTTTTTCGCGACTGCTCACTTAATTAAGCTCGCTACAAACATGCTGATTAGACCAGATTATGGAGCATTGAATTATTCATGAATGTGCCGCAAATAAAATACTCTCATTTAATGATAAACTACTGTTCTTTTCGCGAGAATTCTATACAATTGGACATCCTGTGTATAGAAATATTTCCAGAGAAATTACTCAAATTATTATTTAATGGTTGCAGACCGAAATTCGGTATATTTTTATTGCAAAAGTTACATGAAAGGTTAACAACACGGGAGAAAAGTTTATTTTTAATTCAATTTGTTTATTTTTTGAGTTACGATCAAAGAATGAAAATTTAAATTTGCACAAAAGGAATTTGACGACGGTGCTGCTCTGAGATACACCGCCTGCGGTTTTTTTTAGCATTAATTTGTTGCGCAAAACAGCTGTCGCGGCGGAGCTCGACAGAGTGATGAGTGCGCACGGCGGCGGCTGAGACGAAGGCACATCTGTTTTCCGATAACTATCCCGTGTTGTTACCTCTCTGTCATTCCCTCCTCCCCCCCCCCCCTTCCCCGACTTATCGGTCCGGTTAAATGATAATTGATTGTCGATTTGTTTTGGCGTGCAGGTAAACGGAAGTTTGACGGGGGTCACCAGAACCAGGGGGAGACGAAGCGCAGATACCAGAGCAGCTGGGGCAGCGCGCCCCTGACGCAGCAGCCGCTGGGGGCGGCGGACGTGAACGGGGGCGAGCAGACCTGGTACCAGGACTACCAGCCCTGGAGCTAGTGGCGAACGGGACAGCCCGCGGCAGGACCGAGCGTCGTTTTGCGGCGGCGGCGGCATCATTGCCCGGCGATCACCCGACGACGACAGCCGATGGTCTCCTCGAGACCACCACCACCAACACCGACTGCACCCACGCCGGCCGCAGCCAGCCACCCCATCGTTTAGATCATCATCCTGTCTACCTGTTTGAAAAATCGACCCGTCTACACACACACACACATCTCCTCCAGTCTGTGTGAATCATTTTCTCGATTAGTTTTTTTTTTATTATTGTGCCACCGGCTGGAGCCTTTAATTATTATTAATTATTGTACCTTTCTGCATTCGTTTTTTATATTAATTTTTTTGTTAATAATAATTGACTGTTTTTGGTTGATAGTATGCTGCTGTATTATGTTGGATTTTCAAAATTTGCATCATCTCTACTACTACTACTGTAATAATTTGTTTTCTCTCTTTTTTTGTCCTTTTTATTAATTGATTGATTGTTTGGATTAATTAATTATTATTGTCTCTCATTATATTAAATTTAATGTTATTATTTTTTTAATTATTGATGTTATTTTTGGCTTGTCTCTGTGCTCTGGAGATTACATCTGCGGGACAAGTCCGTTAAATGGTTTTTATAAACACGTTGCGCGCCGAGGTTATTATTACTATTAATTATTATTATTATTATTGTATTTTTTTTATTGTCTCGATTGAGTTGTAAGTACTGACTGACACCGACACCACACAACATGCAAACACCACCCACCCGCCACCTTCTCATCATCATACACCAACTAACACCGACACCGTGCATTCCCCCCGTCTGAAATATTTTGTATTGCGAAACTGAAAAAAAACAAAAAACACACACACCCCCCAAAAAATACACACACTGACACACATTTATACTGAGAGAGAGTGAGAGCGAGAGAGTGAGTGAGTCCACCGTGGAGCGTTGTCCGAGTGGCCCATTTGTCCGTCTTAGTTGTCGGTGCGTTTTGTACCGACCGAGCAGAGCTAGAGCTTGGGTCTGACAGGGGGCGGCGTTGGACGTCCGGCGTCGCCCGTCGTGGGGGAATAACACGCTCGCCCGCCTTTATCGATCCGGCGACCGGCGAGCGTCTCCCATTATTATTATTAATAATTATTAAAACTTGTATCATATATTTTATAGATTTTATTTCTGCAAACGCGTTTGCATCGTGATGTATTTTAGCGGTAATTTAAGGAGTTCCATCTTGGCTCGAGCGAGCGAGCATGTACATCTGTTTCCGGCCACCGTTACCACCACCAATCACCCATAGATGACACGATGATTACGTTTCGTTTTGTATTTTTGCTCCAATATTATGTCGGAATGTTTCAGCTAAAAGAAAACACACATTTTAAACTTCTTTTTTTGCATTGCAGTCTTTGTACTTTTTTTTTACTTGTTTTTCTTTTCTTTTTTTTTCTTGTTGTTGAGTTTTCGTCAGCTCGATATTATGATCCTTTCTTTTGGTTTTCAATGATTATAGTTAGGTAATGTTCACTGAATCGTGTATAGTAACTGATTTTTTATATTTTTTTTTTTGCTTTTTGTTACTCTACCGCATCTCTTTCACTATTTACAATAATAAACTTGTGGTCCTTATGATTAATATTATTAATTAATTAATTATTATTACTATTTTTAGATTAATACTTTTACGGATTTTTTTTTATATAATAATTATTATGATATGCACTTTGTCATTCATTCATTCATTGACCGCCGCGGTAACGATTGTGTTCATGCACAGTGTTCATTATCGTTACCTCGGACGATGCTGATGCTGCAGCTAGCGGGCGAGTGTGTATTATAATAATTGTAATGAATTATTATAATGCTGCTGCGGCTGCTGCTGTTGCTATTGCTGCTGTTACTTGAAACAACAATTTGCCACCGATTAAATTATACATAAATAAATAATTAGTAGACGATACTTGATGACACAAACACACTCACCCACACCCACACATAGTAAATAAACTAACTCACCTCTTGTGTTGTTGTACTTTTTTTATTTGATTGCTTTTATTAAAATGAAAGATTGACTCGACTTGTTTATGTATATCGTGTAGTAAATTGGAAATTGAGAGGACTGACGGTTTATATTTTATGTCTTTACATTGATAAAAATTGAATAAACAGTTGTATGTGTATTAAACTTTTCACGTTGTTTGATTGATTGGAACGATCAACACTCACACACAGACACCAGTCTCGTCCTTTTCCCTTGTTCAGATGACTGTACGGTTTACTCTCCATCATTCCACATCATCCATCCAAACATTTATCCCACAATGTCGAAGTGGGTAGTACCAGTTATACAAGGAAAAAGATCTTTAATGCGGCAATTTCACAAAGTGTAGGTTGACGCACAATTTGAAAATTCTCAACATCTGGTCCACTTATTCATCAAATAATGATGCAGGTGTTAAATAATGCCTGTGTTGTGTTGTAAGGTATCAGAAAAGATCGCTTTAACTAAATAATACAACCAATAAATTTTTGTCAACTTGACAAAAAAAACAGTGACTTGAATGAGATAGACACATCGCCGCCAGTGCTTATATTCGAGGGTAATTGAATTCATAATTTAAGAAATAAATTTCCAAACACTTTCATTTCATCAAAAGAGATTCCTCAGAAAGTTTGTAATGACAACGGTCAGAATGGTTGTTTCTGCTGCTTTCCATTTGAATTGAAAATAGTCAAACTTTCTGCCTGCTGTACAAAGCCGTATTAAAGTTCAAATTCAAAATAAGACCCCGTCTCTATGAGAAAATGAAAATTGTAATTGTGTGATCCACAAAATTTTTCATCAACTAGTGCCTTGGAAGAGAGAGATGGCTATTGCAGTCATGTCTGAGCTCATTTTACTAAAATAATTCTGAAATAACTTTTGTAGTTCAAATTCTCATGGTGTCATATTTAATTTCAATTCCTGTTAGTTTTGTTAAAATATTAAAGATATTGCGAAAAACAATAATTTATGACTATAATTTAAGAACGTGATGAAATTACTGATAGGTTACTGAACACCTACCTTAATTATTGTCACTTTTTTATGATTCATGATATTTTTGACCACAATTCTTCATAAATTTTATTATTTTTTGTGTTTTGGAAGAGAAATTATAAAATGGTAAATGATAATAATTGGAACATTCAAAAACCTAAACTCGAAGGGAAACGTCAAATTGAAATATTGTTTTATCCTCATTCAGAATATTCTGAATTTCTGAGGTAACACGACGTAGGACACCTGTATTACCGACACTAAGGCTAGTACGGGTTAGTGTCGGTAATACAGATACCCTACAACGGCTCGAGTTGTGCATCCTCCTTGAAATACAACCAATGCCAAAGCCAAACTGCAATTAGTAAGAAACTCAGCACCACACGTACTCAACAGGATATCGTTACTGTTCCAGGGTAGTTTCTTCTGTTTCTTTACTTTAACAAAGTTCATTATGCAAGTAGTCATGTTTTTGTTTATTGTTCTATGATTTGTAGATCATTAATTGGAGTAGTTCACTTACACACCTACCAACTGTTTATATTTTATCTGGCAAACATGCTTCATTTTATTCAAGGCAATAGTAGTTGATGAAAAATTTTGTGGACCACAGGATACATAGAATAAAACTGTTAAGCATTTTAAACCCAACGGTTTTTTGCGGAAAAAACTTTAGTTTCTTTCCAAATTGTTTTGTAGTTAATCCAAGAACCACCGATGAAGAAAACTATTAAAGAGGGCTATTATTATATTAAAGACTATTTTAAAATCACTTAAATAATCGACTGTTAAATTTATATTGTACATAAGGGTGAGGTGCGAGAACCTTAGGGCATTTTTATATGGAGAACTATTATGGGTGGGAGTAGAAGTCTAAAAATTTGTAAATGTATAACTTCGATTTTGACGAGCTGAACTAAAATATTTACAACCCCACACCACTTCTGGTTATACCGGAAGTTGCCATATTTTTCTTTTTTTAAATGGTACACCCTGTATATTATTACATTTTCAGATTGCCTGAAAAACAGTAATAAAAATGATGTTTACAGTTCAAACTTGTAACGAGTAATTAATGACTTATAAACAAATGAAAATTGCAATTTTCCATTTTCAAAGCAGCTTATAGTTTGAAAACGGGTCAAGATATCGGAAAACGGCTTACATGTCCCTATCCTAACTCTTTGTATACTACGCTGGAGTACCTACAAAAAAACGGCTTACATGTCCCTATCCTAACTCCTTGTATACTACGCTGGAGTACCTACAAAAAAAATCGCTGATATTTCATCACTTATTGTATACAAATTTCATCAGCACCATAAGATATACTACGTGAAAAGTTAAGATAGGGACATGTAAGCCATTTTCTGATATCTTAGTCCGTTTTCAATGTAAGCTGCTTTGGAAAATGGAAAATTGCGATTTTCATTTGTTTATATCTCATACACCACTCGTTCCAATTTTGAACTACAAACACCATTTTTATTAAATTTTTTCAGGCAATCTGAAAATGTAATAATAGACAGGTGTCCCATTTAACACGTTGACTGCCATGGTGTTTTTGCCTATATTTCCCATAGCGCCAAGGTGTTTTGAGTAAAATTTTCCCGTGGGGTCATTTGGTGCCAACGATAGAACTCTATGACTAAGGTTGAAATAAAAGTTCATTTTTCAAAAAATTTCAAAAATGGCGTAATGAGACATAAAAAAACGACTCGGTCTTATAGACCGAGTTGGCGGTCTATATATAGTTTTAGCAAATACGCTAAAATAATAATACCGGACACTCCTATACCTATAGCATTGCAACAGGTTGCGTCCAATTTAGCAGCGCCGCCAAGCATGAACTGGGGATACTAAAAATTAAATTTGGTGAAACATAGCGGGAGTTTTAAATATCAACGCTGAATAGAAAAGCTCTTCAAATTAATTAGACGGAATAGACGGAGGAAATTGGGACGAAGAATTATAATACAACAATAAACAACAAAGTTTTCAATATGTTTATTATATTAACAATAATCACTACTGTTACACACAATATTATTAATATCTTTAGGTAGGTATATTTCAAAAAGATTGAATCGCTACCTAAGTGTAAACCTTTTATTTGCCGCAATTCCAATGATGTGCTTCCTTGCAGTTTTAAAGGTCTATTATTTGCTGGATTAACAAAATTTTCCTCTTTGAAATGATCAGTAGGTACAAAATAATATGGTGAGAAATCGCCTTCGACACTCCACACTTTTTCAAAACTTCGTCGCTCATCGATGTTATTATAACCTATTGCTTGTTCCTATTTCCATCAGCATAGTTATAAAATATTATAATAAGTTTATTTACGCGGCTTCTAAAGTTAACTTTATACATAATTCTTTATTCCTGCGCTTGGAACACCGTGGAAAGATCTGGACATGCTTAACAATCCATAGTTGGAGCAACCGCACACAGCACATATTTTCACATTATGTTCACTTTAATACAGCGGTACATTATAAATGCCTATTTAACTGCGTACGCAACAAAATTATCCGCTGATATAATGCTTTGAGAGTAACTTTAAATTGAAATTATACTTGAAACTAAAACGTTCAATTACTAATGACAAATTATTAATAATAATTAATTATCATTGACTGCAGCTGTCAAAAACCGTGAAAAGTTACCTAACTTTGAATTTAAAAACAGCTTATAGTGTCCCCAGTTCCTGCATGAGGGCGCTGTAAAAATGGACGGAGGTTCTGAGAGGAAGTGTCCGGTATTAATATTTAAGGTATTTGGTTTTAGTTTTCACTCTCAAAAGCACCATGCAAATGATGTAAAAATGAAAACTTGCAACTGGGTGTGCCAAACGATCCCTGTGGCCGACTCGGTCTAAATGCATGAGCAGGTCCGTAAGAAAACACGTTCGTGGCGCTGTGGGATCAACTTTGTGACACGGTCTTATAGACCGAGACGGCGCGAGCGACTCACTACGACATCGGTCTCATAGACCGTGATGGCGTGGTGTGATATAGGATCCTCGGTCTTATAGATCAGGCTGGCAGTCAACGTGTTAAAATAAGAAAGTTGATGGCAACTTCCGGTTAACCGGAAATGGTGAGGAGTTGTGAATATTTTAGTTCAGCTCGTCAAAATTTTTAGACTTCTACTCCCAACGACACTTCTCCATATAAAAATGCCCTAAGCTAAGGTTCTCGCGCCTCACCCTGTATAGGTACCTACTTAATTAACATCAGCCTGCGTTGGATTATGGTATAATAATAATAATAATAATTATATCAACCAACTGAAGCATTGAAAGGTATCTTAGATAAGACGCTTGGGAATTAATGCATAAATTTATTTAATCTCTGATGATGATGATCTGAAACGTATGTTTTTGAAATGACTTGCAATTAATAAACAATAAACTTTTCATTTCATCCTTTCATACATTCATTATCTCTGCTAACAGAGAGCAGTATACTAACTAATAATAAAATATTTGAGATATCTTATCGATATTTAGGTTCTTATAGAACTAATTAGAAAACTTTTGCACAGCATCTCAGGCGAAGAGATTGTACAGTTTACTCGTTATTACGGATGGACTCATAACAGTCAGTTACAGTTACACCTGACACATAATATACCATACAAAAAAATAATTATAAAAATTTTAAATGTTTATTTATTTCAATATTACACACGTACACCACACAGCACCTCTCATCAGGGGAATGAATAATAATAAATTAATATAAAAATAGAAGCAACAATAACAATATGTATTATTGTAGGTAGGTAGGTATCTATCGTCTCACTAGACAGATACGATGAGTCTTTCCGAGATTCCGATGAAAAAAAAACGAGTTTTCTCAGGCTTGAGCTTGTTCAGTCTCTGCAGTCGGTGCCTTAAGCAGGGCACTCTTCTTGTTGGCTTCGAGTTCGTAGAGGGTGTACCTGGTCAGTTGGGTCAGCTGGGCACCTTCGTTGGTCACGTGGCAAGCAAAGAGCAGCAAATTCTGCGGTTTCACCACCCATGCAAATCGCATAAACATCAACGAGTAGCAACATAGAGCTGTGCGTGCATCAGAGACATTAGTTTATTTGTTATTATCTTGGTCGTTAAATAAAATATTTCACAAAAATGTGATTTTGTTTTTTAGATTCAAGTCTCCTGATTTTGGATTTATTTGAACAACCCTTGAAAGTTTATTATTCATCGACTTACCGACAGTCATGACGGGGCTTATGAATTTCGGATCCTTTTTGAAATCGACAATGGCGGCAATCGGGATGCCCCAATTCGCTACTGGACCCCAAAAATGCGTGCTGAAATTGACGTTAAATTTTGTTGATATACGTACCTATAAAATTATAAGTATACGTCCAACTTACCTCATCAGATAATTTTTAAATTCAGGTGTCTTGATGTGTTCGACCAGTTTTCTTCCTAAATGGGCCATTTTGCCGATTTTTTTTTCGAAAATGAAATAATTCGTTTCAAAAACGGCACCAAAAATATAATCGCCGTTTTACAAAAAATAATACGGTAATTGAATCAACAGGTATAGGTAGGTAGGTTTTTTATAAAGCTATAGATAAAGCACCACCAGCCAAGCAAGTCCGCCAAGTTGTTGAATTACAGGTTATTATAGGTATTTAGTTACGGTGCATAAATTACGGAAAAGTCAACCGTAACACGACATTTTATAAGACCTCTACTTTCACAATCACAAATCAAGGTTATCTAACCATTCAGCTAGATTATGGTAAATATCATATCATAAAATTATAAAATTATTATAAATTCTAATTTCCGTTCTTGAATAATTAAAATTTAAAGTTCTATCAGATAAGAGTTACGAAGTATGGGAAAGTGGAGGGAGTGGTAACGTTGCGCATGAGCGTAATAAAGATTTCAACCAAAGGCAACGTCATCCAAATTCCAAACCAACAAAACAAGCAACAAGTATAAATTAAATAATGAATGCCACGTTCTGTGGTTACACAGTTGCCAAATGATGGGTATTAATCAGGAACTTCAATGAAAAAGAACGAGTGGTATATACAGGGTGTTGATTTTCAAAGCGGGCCATAGGGGATTAGCATTGCGAAAGTGGTTTTTGAGGATTCCTGCTCGCCGTTTAAACCGACAGAAATGGTTTTGGTATCAAAATGAAGCTAAAATTATTGCGCATAACGCTTGACATCAGAAATTAATTTAATTTCACGCTGTTTTCTAAAATTCTTCAGTAAAAATTCAAGTAATTGTTAATGTTTAATCACAAAATAGCATGCCTTGCCTAAACAATAATGACGTTTCTACGTTTCGACAATCCAATAATAAAACTTTATAAGTCAGTAGGTAATAATAAATAAGCCTGGTTCTATTTAAAAATGGGTTATAAAAACCAAGAAAGAGTCTTTATGGTGAAAACCTACTACAGTGTAGCCAGTTACAGGAGGGTTCGCGATTTATTTGCCGTGAATTTTTTTAATAGACCAATGTTTTATTGGATTGTCAAAACATAGAAACGTCATTATTGTTTAGGCAAGGCATGCTATTTTGTGATTAAACATAAACAATTACTTGAATTTTTAATTAAGAAAATAACCAAAAACTAAAATGTGTGTGTCTATATTTTAATATAAGATAAAGCGATGGGCTATTGACGATTTCTTGCATATTTCGACCTACCGCCATTAGATATACTTTGCCAAGACCGTATAGTACCGATATATAAAAATATCAAAAACCCATCTGGCAACTATGTCCTGTTCCTTGCCATAAAACTTCAACCTCATAAAAACATAGACAGTGGCGTAGCTTCAGATTTGGGGCCCCCCCGCCAAATATTTTTGACGGGCCCCTACTTAAAAGTTTTCTTCATTGGTGGTTCGTGATTTCAAAAATTAAATTTTATTAGCATATTGTATATAATCAATAAGGTGGACCTCCAGGGGGTTTGGGGGGGTATGGAGTATCCCCCAAGAGTAAAGGGGGGTTCGGGGGGGGATCCTTTTTCGGGGAAATTTCAGAATAAGTAATTCCATTTAGGAAAAAGTACTAATTTTTTACAAGTTTACTAATATATTAGCTTTTAGAATTTTTGTCTTTTAATTTATTAGGAGTTAGGTTCTTTGATGAAAGTATTTTTTTTTTTTAAGATTTTTATAAAAAAAACGAAACGCACCAGGAGCCCTTTGTGGGGTGCCCTACAAAATAACTAATACATCACAGTAAATGAACACCATACAGCATACCGAAAAAATTATCAAAATCTAAAAATAAAAAGCATATTATGCATAATAAATGCATTCATTAAAGAATAACAATAACGTTTTTCATTTATAATAGATAATTTATTCACAGGGAGACCTTCAAGTCTAAATAGCAAGTCTTGAAATTACCTTTTGTGTATTTGATTTTACTTTTTCTGAATTTGAATTAACTTTTTCTGAAATAGAGGTATCTTTTTCTTAATTTGACATTGAAAAGTACTATAATATTACTAAAATAATTTTATTTATAAGCACAAAAGTAAGATTAATATCAAGTCGTAATATGAATATAATAATTTGACACATGAATAAATATTTATAGTAAATACATACTTCAATAATAATTAATTAACTATTCACGATTCTTCACAAATAATTAAGTGTCTTTTCAAAAAAAAAAAAAAAAACGCAACACAAAAGCGCACGAAGTAGCCACTTCACTATATAGTTACTATGTAAATAACAAAAAATAAACTTTAAAATGTATAATAAAAATAATATAGAAAATAATTTAAAATGTATAAAAAAGCCGTTTGTAAACTGTAAACACAGACTATACGTTCCGTACAGACGAAGATCAACTAAATTGGCAAAGTAGCAAATTCGGTTCATCGGCAGTTGTGAAACTTTAAGAAAAATATAACAAAGTAGTAATAAAATCAACAGATGTTGATATTTTTAAGAAATTTACTGCCCTTTGTGATCCCATCATAAGAAATCTAGTCATGCCAGAATAGAGTATTTGTGAATTTATTTATTTATTTCTTGAAAACTACTTCAATATTTTTGCCACATTACTTATGTATAGTCTTAAATTAATTGTATTAAAAGAATTAAAATTAAAATAAAAAAAAATAACTAAATCTAATTAATAAAGTGTACCTTATTAGGTGAAAGTTTTTTAAGCGCAAGAGGTTTTTTCTAAGTAGAAATTAATTCTTTAGAGCTCCGGGCTCCGGATATTAGTGTCCGAAAAGTGCTACAGAAAATCTGTTCCACTTTAGCGAGACATCAATACATACTTCAATCATTGACAATTTCGAAAATGATTCAGAATAATAAGTATAATCAAAAAAAGTTATGATAAAACAAGTGCCGAAAATGAGTTTGATTACAGTTCTGAGTAGCCCCAACCCCCGAACAATTCTATAGAAAAATTCTCTTCTACTTTCCAAAGGCCGAATAGTTTCATATTAATAATTATTAATTTTCAATAAATTGCGAAAATGATTGTCAATGATAATGTAATTGAGATAACTTTTTATTGTTTCAATTAGTTTTTTTATAATAAATGCAATACTTTTACTTTTATGCAATAATAATTTGCAATAGTGCAATTTTTTCAAGAGTTTAATTTTTTTACAAAAAATAATTACATCAGATATAGGTATTATATGAATTCCTGGGTGTTCGGACTTTGTGAATGAACCACCTGCTGGTTTGTCTGCACCGCGCCCGCCGCCCAAATGTTAGACACTTTACCATCATATTTTAGTCTATAATATCTATTTTTATTACTTTGTTTTTTGTTTGCTATGCACCCTTGTCCTTAATCGGGAACAGGTTTAAATTTTATGATTGGTTTCGTATTATACTCTACATATTTGTGTTGTGGGCTTGTGGTGGTGAGGTGACTGAAAGAAAGCGAAATCACTGAAAGCACATATCACATTCCAGTGCCGCTCTTAGTTAGCCCATGCTGGAGTAATAAAATAACACGGATGATTTCATATATAATCATTTTTTGTATTATATTATCCTATTATAATCATCCTGAGATTACAATAGGACCAGAATAACTTTGCCTCTGGTTCTGAGAATTATTACTGTTGAAGATGGGTGGGTTATATTAGAAATGTACTGTATTCGTCATTACTGGCATAATTTCAAGCTTTATTTATTATTTATTGTTGTTTCTCAATTCGTAATATAATTATTAATGTCGTCAGTTGTCAGTTTAAATATGCTTAAGAGTAATACTTATTTGATTTTTTGATTTGGGGCTCTTTTGTGGGCCAAGCCGGGGTCCAGAGCTCAGGGCCCCCTTGACGTCGGGCCCCCCCGCGGCCGCGGGGTCTTGCGGTACTGTAGCTACGCCACTGAACATAGACCTAGCCTAGAATAAGAATATATTGGACGAACCCTTGAGACTAAAATTTGTTGCCAACCAAAGTTAGGCAACCATACATACAAGTAAGGGCAAAGCGACGAATTCAATTCAACAAAAAAAAAAAAATATATTAGTGACTTGCGTGGCCTAGTGGTACTCCGCTGGCTCACGAAGCCATAGATCGCGGGTTCGAAACTCACCTCGGCCCGCTTTACTTTTCAGATTCATTTTCGAATGTCTGTGAAAAGTAAAACAAGCGATCGAAGGTTTTAAAGGCAAATATAATTTAAAAGTGTGTGTGGCTAAAGAGTTCGTGCTCAAAGCCAATTTACCAGAGTGGAGCGACTATGTCTTACCTACACAGTTAAGACCGATGCTCCCTCTTAAAAAAAAAAAAAAAAAAAAAAAAATATTCAAACAAAGAATAATCAAAAATTCCGCATTCTTGGTGTTTTTTGAGCGATAGAACAGTAATTAATGTTAATATTATTATCTGACATTAGTATAAAATAGTTATTTATTATACAAGAGAAAAAAGTGATAGATTTTAGCTCGAGATGTGATTTCGTCCCCGAACGCGTTAGCGGAGGGGACAAACTTATCGAGAGCTAACATCGCACTTTTTTCTCGTGTGTAATATACAATTTTTTTCTGCGAGAAGAAATATCAGTGTTAGAATGTCGAAAAACGTAGTTAGATAACTGAAAATTATGTGGGAAAAATGATTTATGTTAAACTTGGATTTTCAAACTGTCCTTTATCGTAATTGACGTTGCCTGGGTAACGACACGATTTAATTATTACATAAACGTCATATTAATGTAATTAAAATTGAAGACAGTTTTGCAAAGATTCTTGTTAGTTTTCGATGAGTGAATTTAATAATATGGATAGTGATTGTATAGATTGTATAGATAGTGATGAATATGGATAGTAAAAGCACTAATATGTATTTATCGAAAGTTTGAGTGTTTTACTTCTGAAAATAATACCCAGAAGTCACACGATAACAGGTATATTGGAAACGGCAAGAGATACAGGGTCGGTTAAATTACAGAAAAGTTGCCCAATTTGATGCTTAATAAGAATTTGATTTTATTTTTCGAAAATTTTCAGTAGTTGCTGAAATATCCTGAAAAAACTGAAAACCCGAATTTTCTTATTTTGCCCATATCTTTTTTATTATTGGAAATTAATTAATTATCTTTGTGGGCTTACATAAGTCGTCAAAATCTATCCGTTTGACATTACAAAAATTTTCAAAGCCGACTAGATCCCAGAGTTTTCATAGCCAACTTTTGTTTTTCTTATGGCCGCCATATTGTTTTTCTATGTCATTCGGTATAAAAAAAATAATGGAAACCAAAAACTAATAAACTTCAATTAATAAATTTCAAAAATTTTTATTCTTCTTTTTTCGAAGGAAAACAAAAAAAAAATTCGCTGAAATACGTCAATATGAAGTCATACTGCTTGCCTCGGGGTTTTTTAATTTCTCTATGATATTTGGTCTAAAAAGTTGTCTTTTTTTTAAGGAAAAAGAATAAAAATTTTTTAAATTAGTTTTTTGGTTTCCTTGATTTATTTTATACCGAGCGACATAAAAACCCAATATGGCGGCCGTAAGAAAAACAAAAGTTGGCTATAAAAACTCTGAGATCTAGTCGGCTTTGAAAATTTTTGTAATGTCAAACTTTGTAATGTCAATCTTTTGTAAGACCAAAATAGTAAATCGTGATTCCTTATTCAAAAATTGACATTAAAAATTAAAAAACATGGCATTTATCATCAACTGATTCCCGTCAGCATCAGCTGTTTTGCAGGGTCGTCCTTGCAGTCCTTGCACAAATGCACATGACATGCACACCTTGCGTTCTTGTTTTGTTTTGTTCCTACTTCTACTTCCTAGTCCTAGTCCTGCTGCTATAGTAAGTGCCATAGTTATAATGCAGCAGTGCTCTTATGGCGCTCATAGTTGCCGCTTTTGTCGTACTTCTGGGAAGCAGACGTCCACGAGCGTACGCTCTTCATTTTTCATAGATTTAATTCGTTGCACTTCTGTAACATTTTGTACCTCCGTAGACTGCTCTATTATCATTGATCTCGTTCATAAGTGAGGATTGCACAACATGGAACAGCACAGTAGAGTTTATAACTTCATACATTAATATTACAATATTCAGATATTAATTAATTATTATACTCTTTTGAATCCGTCAAAGTTTATTATATTCTTCTTTTTCAAATTAATATCCATTTTATGAACAAAATTGTTTCGATTATTTAGTTAGTCAGAACATATTCGTAGGTGTAGGTATAATACAAACTTATATTGATAATAATAATTAAGTATAAGTAAGACTTATTATTTATACTAAATGAATGCAAATGCTATGACGCGGTATTTGTCATTCCTTCTACAATTTCTTGCGAGAACACATTTCCTATAAAGATCTACATTTACTTACTCCACAGAATAATTCGGTAGATGCGGAATTTGAATTTTCAACTGACAGATACTCGGTGGAGTGCTAGAACGTTAATTACAGATCTGCCAGATAATTACTGATTTTAAAATGCCCTGTATTGTCAAAATGTTGGTCTGATATTGCTGGAAATAAACTCTACCCCCTTTTAGAAGAGTTAATTACTGATAAAAAATAAAAGACCATTCAAAATATTCACCCTATTTTCAAAATTTGCAATTTAAAATCAATAATTATTATCTGACAAATCTTTAATTAGTGTTCTAGCACTCCACCCACTCTGTTGTAGTGGCAATAATTGACGTTGCGTTGGTAACCAAACATTGGTAATTAAGTAAATAATAAAACTGTCATAAAATAATTCACGAAGTTATATTTATTTTTGTATTATTTCTTGAATACTTGAATAACGGACAGCGATTTTGAGTATCAATATTAGTGTTCTGCACTTAAGCTAAAAACCAATACTTTCTCGGAGACAGTGCGTATGTTGTTTTGTTGTTTTAAACAAAACGAAATATTCTTGGACCGCAACAACAAGTTCTCAGTTCAACAGCAAATACCTAGGCTCCAAGCTAATACGAGTGTTGATGTATATTTAATTTAATATTTTGAAATATTTAATTTGAATCAGTACTTAAATTAAATTAATACTGAAAAAGCACATATTAACAGACTCATTGGTAACATCCCCCTGAGAAGAAGAATAAAGTAAGTACCTACTTGACCTAAGTCCCCTGATGAAAAGAAGTAATTTGCAAGTGAAGATAGAAGATGAGTATATGATTACATTGCCGTATACGGCCAAAGGAGAATCTTATACATAACTGGCAAAAATACTGAGACATCGACTCGAAGTTGTTTTTTCTAAAAGTGTTAATGAATATATAAAATGCAAAGGCAGGATACCTGCCTATCTATCAAAAAATAATCGTCACTTCCCAAATAGGGAAGCCTTGATAAATAAAGTCATCAATAAAGTAGCAAGAGATAAAATTTTATCAACAAGCACTACGATTTTCATTTTACCTACCTCTGTAAATAAGGAATGTGTTTAAATAATATTTTTATAATGTAAAAGCAATAGCCACAAGCATTGCAATATGCAGTCTATATGTTATACAAACATCAAAAATTATTACTTTTTGACATTTCAACAGAACCTCAATTATTTTTGTCTAGAAATCCTGAGAATAAAAATGTCAATTATCTTTCGATTTTAATATTTATATATGAACCTGTGGCACTGCTTGCATTGAACTGACAACGCTGTCAGTTTTTTGCCCATTTAAAATGCATTGCCCTATGCTACCCACACTGCATATTATTCTATGGCCATTACTATAGCTACAACTGGAACTGCTGAATCGCGACGGTTTTACCCCTACGCTGGCCTCCCTCCACTCTCTCTGCTTGCTATGCTCCGACACGTTCTCAGCGTTGCCATATGCAAGCCCTTCTCCTACGTTCTGCAGACAATCCTGCGCGCTTAAATCTACAGAGGTATAATAGCCGCTCTCTCTAATAAATTATAATGCATCCAAATAAATATTACTTTTATAACTTTTATATCCAAGTCAAGTATCGGATTCTTACAATAATCGTTATTACTTATTATTGTAAGAAATATAAACAAGTTATTATAGTAAGAATAGATAATAATAAATAAAAAAATAGGTGAATAAAAAATAAAAAATCGTCGAATGATCAGGTACAATTCAATGAAAAAATTCAATTAACAATTAAATCGATTATAATGTGTATAGGGTACCACGTGTATTATAGTATACCTATATTACATACATATATCTGCCTACAAAAGCGTTTTGTTCGTGTATTTTTTTAATATAATTATGTACTTACACTAATGAGGACGACCACCACTTTACGAAAATCACCCCAACTCATGAATCTCGCAAATGACGATTCTCCTGGTAATTCTCCATCATCCAGCGGACAATCAAGCCAATTCAAAAAATAAGAAAGCGAAAAATTCGATCAATCGCGATTTATTGGTCGCAAAAAAAATTAATGAAAAATCTTTAAAACAAAAGTGTATTTTGGCTTCACCAGGAATCGAAATTAATGAAAAAAAAGGGGGGGGGGGGGCTTCGTTTAAGAATAAAAATTTACCCCCGCCCCCGCTGAGGGGGAGTCGGGGTTAGGGGGATTTTACCGTCAAGAGATGTCCCCCTTCCAACCGAGTAACATTTGTCTGAGGTAATTTGCCGTAACCCACATCCCTGGCGAAATAAAAGCATCCGAAGATTGAAATGACTCGCCCTGTATATATTTATTTATTGATAAAATAAATAATGATAATAATAATAATAATATACAAAAAATATTATATTATATTTATTTCTCCAAAATCGCTTTTTTCGAATTTCAAAACGCTCTTGTAGCTTTATTTTTCAAGATTAGTGAACGAAATTTTGCAGTCTTGTAAAACTTTGGGAGGTCTTTTGATTTACGCGTTAAAAGAATTCCGAAAGTCTCGTAAATTAAACAGGATGTCACTTGAAAATTCCAAAAAACCGAGCACGGTGTCAGTTTTCAATCCAGGGAACGGAATTTTGTTTGGGAGTAAGATATCAATATTAACTGGTCTGGTATTGCATCTGAGCAAAATCGGTCGACCCGTTTCAAAATGACGGCCACTTGAATTTTCGTAAAAACTGCTACTTTTTGAACCCCATTTTTTTAACCAAATTAGCATGGTTATGTTGAAAAAAAAATCGAAAAATGCAAAAACATGATTGTCAACTGTTATTTTTAAACTGTCATTCGGGAAAGTAGTTGTTAACCCCCCCATCTTGTCACCCCTAAGGGGTGGCAACCCCATCTTCGAAAACTCAAATGAAAAAGTACCCCCTGCCTGCGACACCTTGATCGATAGATTTTTCTACACAAAACACAACAATGAATTCCAAAAAAATTGAGACCGTTCTTCAAAAAATAGCGCAGCAGAACATTTTTTATTCAAATGGAATGTTAAAATTGTTCTCTGAGCGCGTTCAGTTTTTTACAAAACTTTTGGACTGTTCATTTCACGAAATTAATTCTGTAAATTTTATTGCTTGTTGCCCGTATTCACAAACGATAATTTCCTAAATAATTACGTAATTATTTAAATGAGTGAGATGGAGATATGCAGTTTTTTTGCAATAGAATGAGATGGGGATAATTGATTACGTAATTATTTAGGAAATTATCGTTTGTGAATACGGGCGTAAATCTCTTAACGCTTTCTCAATTCCTAATTCTTACAAATTTTGGTAATTATATCTTCGTCATTTGTCATTCGATTTAAACAATTTTGCTTTTGTTGTGTTCTGTGTAAAAAAATCTATCGATCAAGGTGTCGCAGGGGGTACTTTTCCATTTGACTTTTCGATGATGGGGTTGCTACCCCTTAGGGGTGACATGGTGGGGGGTTGACAACTACTTTCCCAAATGACAGTTTAAAGATAAGAGTTGACATGTTTTTGCATTTTTTCGATTTCTTTTTTTTACAAAGCTAGACAATACAGGGTGCACCATGTATCCTTCTCTATATTACTATCTCCTGAACGCTAAGAGATACAGGGTCGGTTAAATTAGAGAAAAGATGCGCAGTTTTGTGGCCATCTTGAATCCGTCAAAACATGCAAGATATCTGTGACCGTTCCTGAAATATCCTGAAAAAACTGAAAAATCGAGATTTCTTATTTTCCTCATATCTTTTTTATTATTGAAAATTAATAAATAATTTTTTGTAGGCTTACATAAGCCGTTAAGAGCTATCCATCTGACATTACAAAAATTTTCACGGCCTACTAGATCCAAGAGTTTTCACAGTCAACTTTCGTTTTTCTTATGGCCGCCATATTATTTTTTTATGTCGTTCGATATGAAAAAAATAATGGAAACCAAAAATTAATAAACTTCAAAAAAAATTAAAAAATTTTGATTCTTAATATGTATTTCAAAGAAAAACCTAATAAATAATCGTCGAAAAAGTCAACATTTGTAAAATACGCCGAAATAGTGCTTGCCTTATGGTTTTTTAATTTATCTATGAAATTCGGTCTAAAAATGTGTCTTTTTTGTAAAAAAAAAGAAGAATAAAAATTTTTTTTATTTATTTTTTGAAGTTTAACAATTTTTAGTTTTTATGATTTTTTTGTATACCGAACAACATAAAAAAACAATATGGTGGTCATAAAAAAAAAACGAAAGTTGACTATGAAGATTCTGGGATCTAGTCGGCTTTGAAAATTTTTGAAATGTCAGATGGGTAGCTCTTGACGACTTATGTAAGCCCACAAAAATTATTCATTAATCTCCAATAATAAAAAAGATATGGCAAAAATAAGAAATCTCGATTTTTCAGTTTTTTTCAGGATATTTCAGGAACGGTCACAGATATCTTGTATGTCTCGACGGAATCAAGATGGCCACAGAATTGCGTTTCTTTGGACTTGTTCAACCGACCCTGTATCTGTTAGCGTTAGGAGATAGCAATATAGAGAAGGATACATGGTGCACCCTGTATATTCCTTACATTTCTCGCGCATAGCGCATATTTAGGTAAGTACACATATATTTAGATATTATGACACCTAAAAAAACATATTCAGAAGAAGAACTGCCAAGTCGTGTGTGCCACTGACATCTGCTTTCCCCTTGCGTTTATTCCCCGCGGCTTCCTAGTCGGCAAAAATGTTACGGTCCTTCTAATTAGGAACCGCAGCATGGAATATTTTGTCTCAAAGTTACAAAAAATAAACACAACAGAAAATATTTAAAAACCTATTTCGAAGATTATTGGAAAGCCTTCGATAAAAAACTACCGGAGAGTTGAACCTAATAATTATTTCATACTCATACAATTACACAATCAGAAAATAATCAAAGAACTATTTGGAATTTTTTTAAAGAAACATTAATTAGTGCGGATAAACTTACGGGAAACTATGCGGCTTTTTTTCAAGCCCGTTATACATAATCAGCGTGTTTCATTGGGTGGCGGTCGGCGGACGTTTTCAGCCTCTATTATACTGTTCTGTATTATCATTATCCATAATGTAAAATACAGGGTTATTGTTAACTCCCCGAATACATTCCTTTGGTGATCTTATATAACAAGGTGTGAGGAGTAAATTGTAAATTAACCCTTATACCGGATGGTTAACAATTCGATGCTCACCATTGGGATCTCGGAAACGGTAAAAGATACAGGGTGGGTTAAATTAGAGAAAAGTTGCACAACTTTATGCTTATTATAAGAATCTGAAAGAAAATTTATGGAAACTTCAGTCGTTGCTGAAATATCCTGAAAAAACTGAAAACCCGAAATTTCTTACCCATATCTTTTTATTATTGCAAATTAATTAATTATTTTTTGTAGGCTTACATAAGTCGTCAACAGCTATCCGTTTGACATTACAAAAATTTTCAAAGCCGACTAGATCCCAGAATTTTCATAGTCAACTTTTGTTTTTCTTATGGCCGCCATATGGTTTTTCTATGTCATTCGGTATGAAAAAAATAATGGAAACCAAAATCTAATAAACTTCAAAAAATAAATTTCAACAATTTTTATTCTCCTTTTTCCAAAAAAAAAAAGACAACTTTTTAGATAGAATATCGAGAAATTAAAAAACCCCGAGGCAAGCAGTATGACTTCATATTGACGCATTTCAGCGAATTTTTTTTTTGTTTTCCTTCGAAAAAAGAAGAATAAAAAATTTTGAAATTTATTTTTTGAAGTTTATTAGTTTTTGGTTTGGTTTTAGTCATTATTTTTTTCATACCGAATGACATAGAAAAACAATATGGCGGCCATAAGAAAAACAAAAGTTGGCTATGAAAACTCTGGGATCTAGTCGGCTTTGAACATTTTTGTAATGTCAAACGGATAGATTTTGACGACTTATATGTAAGCGTACAAAAAATAATTAATTAATTTGCAATAATAAAAAGATATATGGGTAAGAAATTTCGGGTTTTCAGTTTTTTCAGGATATTTCAGCAACGACTGAAGTTTCCATAAATTTTCTTTCACATTCTTAATAAGCATTAAATTGTGCAACTTTTCTCTAGTTTAACCCACCCTGTATCTTTTCTTTTACCGTTTCCGAGATCCCAATGGTGAGCATCGAATTGTTAACCACCCTGTAGGTATACATGCACTTTATAAAACTCAATAGATCTTGAGATACTTCAATTTCCAATTTTTCTTAAAAACCATGATTTAAATATCTTGAAAATTTTCAAAATATGTATGTAAGTAGGTAGGTACTGTTATGGTTCGCAGGGACTGTGCTTTCTATACTCTTTTTTGAAAATTTATTTTCCTCTCTGATTCCCTCTTACCATAAACAATTTATTTATTTAGGGGGCCTTTCTTTTTTAAAAACTAATAAAAGTTTAGTCTGTATGAGACCTCTATTACTCAAAGTGAGTTCAAGTATTTTTTTTTTTATAAATTTTTTAAAATTTTCATAACCTATAAACTTCTATTGAAACTCAATTTAAATTTGTTTGGGTTTTATTACAATAAAAATTTTTCCAAACAATAACACTTACAACAACTAACTTAAAAATAACTTAAAATTACTCACAGTTTGTTCCCTTAATGAATCTTCTTCGTCACCGACTTTCTGTCATTAATTTTTGACAGAAGTCCCTCGTAGGTTAACGAAAGGAATAACCCACGGAATCAGCTGTTGAACAAAGCTTGAAGTCAACTCTAGTAGCCTTGCTGTTTGTGTGTCAGCAACTTCAATGTAGATCTCTGCATGGATATATCCAATTCGCTGCTACGTTTTTCTATCTTCAATGTCAAAATCGCAGAATCCAAATCGCTGCACGGCTGTACCCAAATCAAACTGCAATTGTCAGCTGCCTGCTAGCCAAATCTCCGCACGGCTGTATCCAAATCAAATTGCAGTTGTCAGCTACCAGCTAACCAAATCTCTCCTCCTAACCTATATTTTTCTTCTTGCAGTCAGCTACGGCCTCTGTTCTTTTCCAAATTCTTGATGTTTGAAAATTTTCTAGATCTTCACGATGTTTGGTTATGATTTAGTGGTCTACACTGTTTAACTTGTGTTTTAGGAATCTCCTCTCATTATCGTTGTTTTTCTATTTATAGTTTTTCTTGTAACTATGTAAATTCGATTGTTATCTGCTTGACAACATATTATTTCTCACTATGACAGCGGATAATTTTTGTATTTTCCTTCCAATCAACATCTATGAAATTCATTTCTCTTCTGGAGTACAACACACAAAATCCTCTTTGGACATGTTATGCTTTCCCCCTTCTAACAGCCAATTTCCCTGCTACTAGAGTTGCTGTTCGTTTCTTCCAAATTGTGACTTTTTATAATTTTATGCTTGACATTTCCCCATACACTCTAGCTAACTTATTCTAATTATTATTCTAATTATTTTACAAAAATTATTCTATGACATTTCACCTTATTATTACAATATTTACTATTCTACTCTCCCAAACAAATCTAAATATTCTGTTCCAATAGAACTTCTCAAAAACTAAAGACTATTTTTCATGAAAGAAAAAAAAAATTATTACTAGGTAAATAAGCGTAATGAACTTTTTATAACAGTACATAAACTTCTTTAATTTATTTTTACTGGAAAACTTGTCCAACACTATGGTCTTCTGTTAGGATAAGAAATATCCGGAAGGTTTTGGATCGTGTGAAAATTTCAAAGAAAAACAAAAATTAAAATAAAAAAAAAACAAAGAAATTTCAAAAGAATATCTCAAAGTCTATTGGAGTTTTGCGTAGTGATCTAATTAATAATAGGTACTTACTCTTTACCTCTCTTGTTTTTTCAGATCACCAAAGGAATGTATCGAGTTACCAATAACTGTGTATTTAATATTAAAATAATGAATTTATACAGGGTGATTCAGGTTTTACCTACTTAACTCTAGGGAACGATAGAGAATCGAAAAATAATATGAGTTTGCTTCATGAACTATATTCGTGAAATGCTTCGTTAAGAAAATACAGGGTGCAGCGCCGGCCCGAGAAAATTTGGCGCCCTAGGCGAATGAATTTAATGGCGCCTCTTTGACTCTGAAATAAAATTTTCGCAACAAAACAAAAACGCTACTGACTTTGAAAATAAATACTTTATCATGTAACAAATTACTTAAAATTCTCCATTTTTTTTTTATAAATCATACGTAAATCACATTATAATGACATAATGTACAACCTACAATAATAATTACATACGAGGTACATTATGTACTCCATAGAATTTACATTTTCATGTTCCTTGCTTTATCAATAATTTTTGCAAATGTAGAAACAATGTCCTTTATTTACAATTTCCCTGCTATTTTCTGTTCTATTCATAAGTGTTGATAATCCAACTAACTCTCAGTGACTTCCTAAGTCACAAAAACTTTTTTTTTCTAACATTATAGCGACATTGAAAATTAATATTTTAATATGTTAACAAAATTAACAAACAAAATACTTAAAGTTTTTCAATATTAAAAAAAAATTACATTACGTATATTTAATTACATATACGGGGTGGGAAATGTTTGTGCTACCCATCATTGGAATCTCGTAAACGGTAAGAGATACAGGGTCGCTTTTATTAGAGAAAAGTGTCTCAATTTCATGCTTATTAAGAATCTGAAATAAAGTTTAGAAAAATTTCAGATGTTGCTGAAATATGCTGAAAACACTGAAAAATAACGAGTTTTCATTTCAGCTATCTTTTTATTATTGATACTTAATCGATTTTTTTTTGTAGGGTTACATAAGTCATAAAAAGCAATTCATTTGATTTGACATTAAAAAAAAATTTAAATCGACTAGATCCCTGAGTTTTCATAGACATAACTTTTGTTTTTCTCATGGCCACCATATTATTTTTTTATTTAGTTCGGTATAAAACAAATCTCTTTTTTCACCGAAGTACGTCAGTATGAAGTAATATTACTTTCCTTATGTGTTTTTAATTTTTGTATGGTAAAAAATGTTGTCAAAAAGAGAATTAAATTTAAAAAAAAATTTTAAAACAATTGTTGACTATGAAAACTCTGTGATCTAGTCGGCTTGGAAAATTTTCGAAATATCAAATTGACAACTCTTGATGACTTTATGTAAGCCTACTAATTTTTTTATTAATTTTCAAAAAATAAAACAAGATATGATTGAAATAAGGAATTTGGATTTTTTAGTTTTGTCAGGATATTTCAGCAACGCCTGAAGTTTTCCCAAATTTTATTTCAGATTCTTAATAGGCATGAAATTGGACCTTTTCTCTAATTTAAGCGATCCTGTATCTCTTACTGTTTACGAGATCCTAATGATAGATAGTACAAAAATTTCCCACCCTGTATACAATAACAATTTCTTTGAATTCTGAATTAAAATATTTTATATCTTTTGTTCAAATTGTTATGAACTAACTAACTAAACCAATACCGATTGTTTGTTAATATTCTGTAAAGTAATATTCTGTTGAAATGAAAGTAAATATAATTCTTTAGGTAGGCACTAAAACTTATAGAATAAAGTTTCAAAGGATCAAGATAAACAAATTAAATTAAATAAGTCGAAACTCCACAATCAAAGAATTTGTTCATTTTGTGTACAATTTTTGTAATTTTTAAAACATTTTCGAGTTCTGTTTAATGAATGATGAACACGCAAATGCCGCCCCCCAAATTCTAGCGCCCTAGGCGGTCGCCTAGTTCGCCTATATGGACGGGGCCGGCCCTGACAGGGTGTTAAAGTTTTAAGAAAAAATTCGTATTTTTGAAATATAAAAAAATTGGCTGATTGAAATAATTTGAAATTTTGAACAGTAGTTGTGCTAATTGAAGTACATGATGTGATACTTCCGATGAAAAATTCTTCACTCCAGTGGCAGAGATCTGGGTGTGTTGTTAACTTTTTTATTAAATAATTTCTACTAAATAGATAGGTACTACAAAATTTGTTAATGTTTACAAAATTATAATGTTGTATTCCCATGTATATTCAAAGTAGAAACAGAAGAAAGTCTTCTCCTGACCTTGTTTTGAGATGCTATTCAAATTCAGAGAAATAATAAAACTACAAAGGGATAGAAACCCGTTAGGTGCAATTTAGGTTCAGAACAGGGCAATAAATTTTTAACCCTCCTATATGTAGATAGGGGCGTATACGAGTTCGACCAAGATACTCAATTTTAATCCCTTAACGTCGAACTCAAGGATTAACATTCGTTCCGGTCATAAAACACGAAATTGGAGAATTTCTTGAAATTATGAACTGCTTACCTTCCATAGTTGCCAAACCGATCTTTAATAAGGTCTGAATATTTGTGTCAGTCACAAGATATAAAATAACACATATGCCCGTATTCACAAACGATAATTTCCTAAATAATTACGTAATCAATTATCTCCATCTCATTCTATTGCAAAAAAACTGTACTATCTTCATACCGTTTATTTAATTATTTTGGGGATATAACAGGACAGGAATGCTTTGTGAATACGAGCATTTTAGGTAGGTACTTAAATATAAATTTGTTACTTCAAATTCAAAGTATGCAATAATTCTTATTTACTTTTACATTTCACAATTTTTAACTTTCATTTTCATCACTGGCATGGTCGGATTATGTCTGTCTCATTGAACAGAAAGAGTAACATTGTTTTGAGTTTTTCTTCATATCATAAAAAATAATCAGATAGATATTTCCTCAGGTTTAATAAATAATGCATGAGAAAAAAATAACCGCATACCTACGGTCTAACATCGTAAACAGTAAAATTTTAAGGAACAGTTCTTGTGGGTGTCATAAATAACATTTCCATTATAAGTATTTACACTGCAATTATTGTATTGCAGGCTGCAGGTAACAAAAGATGTACCTACCTAAATTTTTGGAAGGACTTTACCTGCCTACAGACTTCTGTTTCTGCCGTCTTGTGAGATGCAGATCTTCGATGTTAATGTACGACTGTTCGATCATTTCGTACTTGTATTTAGAAGTGTTCAGTTTGCTATTTTAGACGCGTGTGTTAGACAATATTTCTTTTTTATACAGGGTGTATCTAAATAACACCGAAAAAATTTAAGAGCTGATTCTTTGGTCAAAAATAAACAAAAAATTTCGTATAAACGTGTGTCGAGAAATGCACCCTTTTTGAGATACAGGGTGTCAAAAAAAGATTATTTTACCAGTTTTTTGAAGATATTTGGGGAACCGTTTGAGATATGAAACTCATGCACCTTTTGTAAATGTCATATCATTGCTATTTATAGCTACTTTTTTAATACTGAGTTTTTTCATGTGTCATTATAGCGGAGATCTCAGAAATGAGCGAAGTTTTTTTGCCCTTAATTTTTCGACACTTGTCTTGAAACATTCAAAGCGAGTTTTTCATCGTAAATGCCCGTTTTTTTCGAAAATGGCTCACGTTAGCAGTTATAACCAAGAGTATCTTTTTGTGTAGAAAACATTGACGATTAAAAAAGTGTGCTTTCAAAATATCAATTTGCTCAGTGTCGTAGATATTAGGGGCAAAAAAATCCCCCCAACCCTAAAAATCTCCGGCGCTGTCATACTTACAAAAGGTAGTTAGCATTAAAATAGTTGCTAATATCAATGATAAGATCTGTACAAAATCTGAATTCTGTGTCTTATACGGTTACCGAGATATCTTCAAAAAACTCGAAAAACAATCTTTTTTTGACACCCTGTATCTCAAAAACGGTGCATATCCAGACACACGTTAATAGGAAATTTTTTGTTTATTTTTTATCAAAGAATCATCCCCTAAATTTTTTCGGTGTTATTTAGATACACCCTGTATAACAAAGTGGAAAATTTTATTTGTTAAACATGGCTACGCCATGAGACTCGCGTATATAGCCTAGCGGTTCAGTCCGCTGCCTACCGAGCCTAAGGTCGCGATGAGTTCGGAACTCACCGGCTCGTGTTATTTTTCGGATGCATTTTCGAATGTATGTGAAAAATAAAACAAGCGACCGAACGTTTAAATTTAAAATGGCATACTTGAGGCTGGGTGAATGAGTAAGATGCTCGAAATCCCGTGTTACGGGAGTGGAGCGACTTTGTCTTACCTACATAGTTAAGACCGATGCTCCCTCCTTTAAAAAAAAAAAAAAAAATGGCTACGCCATCTCCGATGTATAGCGAGAGAGGTAAAATTATACTTTTACGCGAAAATTATAAGTTTTCAAAAGCATATGTGTCGAAAAATGGAAATACCCGATGGCGTTGTATTGAAAGAAGCTGTAGGAAAGTATTTTATACACGAGACGACGATAAAGATTATAAAATCATAATGGAAAATCCAGGAGAAATTCACAGCCATAGACCAGAAGAAAGCATCAGTAGGCAAATTTTCAGCAACTCGACGAAGAGAAAAGCAGTGGAAAATCTATCAGAAAGACCACTGAAAATTATTCACAGTGAGTTGAGGGAGGAACAATTCAGTGAACTTTCTTTGTCATTTAAAGACCTTCAGTGCACCAGAAGAAATATCTATCACACAAGGAGAAAAACTTTACCATCTTTACCAAAGTCACAACAGGAAGTGATCGAAGTTCTAAGCAATTTGAATTTCAAAACAAGTAAGGATGAACAATTTCTATTATCAACTGCAAACAATACAATTATTTTTGGCTGCTATTCAAATTTATATTTTCTAAGTAATGTCGATACTATATCTATTGTTACGGGTCTCACAATAAATAAATCACCACCAAAAAGTCTTACAAATTACTTTATTGTTTAACTTAACACCACAAGTACTTATAACCTCTAATAATTATTCTAAATAATCAAACACACTAAACACAGCTGTTCTCTTTATAATTCGCTATACTGTCACTACTGGCTCCCTTACTTCACACTTCACTTCACTACTGCTCTGTTCAGCTTCCACTAGTTACTGCTCTGCTCTCTGTCTTCACTTCACTCTATGTCCAAACTAAACTGTTTTACGCAACCGCGAGGCTACTCTTATATAGCTCCCCGGACGGGCAGCGAAACAGTAGGTACTTTCTCGAACGTTGCACCCGTCGATTCGTGGATTCTGGAAATGTCAGATTGTTCGGCGTGCCCACTCCAGAAATCCATAGAACTAACGTCTGTCTGTCGATGTGTCACATGACATGTGACTGGAACTGTCGCGAACATGTCATTGACTAATCCAGTATAAAGAATGTAAACAAACAAGCAAATGGTGCACTAGAATGTTACAAGAAGTAATTACTAGAATTTCTCCAGAGCGGTGTTCGTTATAATATTGATGGAACTTTTCAATACTGTACAATTTTTTTTTATCAATTATTTACCATACATGGATACAAAAATGGATATTACATACCTTTGGTTTTTTGTATCTTGCCTGGAAAAACAATGGAAATGTACATGAAAACATTTGATTGTTTGAGAAACATTTGTAAAGAAAATCAATTGAATTTTGAACCGAAACAGATAACTTGTGATTATGAATTAGCAATTCAGAAGGCAGCTAGATATTCATAAAAATAGTGAATTGTAGGTCAATGAGTATAAGCACACAGAGTGCAATTGCTAGCCTGTTAGGTGGGTCGGAGAAATCCTCCATCGCCCATAACAGTTGTCATGCTGGCAGTGCCCGAAACTCCAACCAGAGAGTTTGCTTCCGCATCCAACAGCAGAGCCTTCCAGAGTACCAAATCAAGCACAGACACGTGTTTCGTTCTACTGGAACTCATCAGTGTGCTGCATTCGGAGTATCTGGAGGATGCTGTCGGATGAACGGAAGCCGGGGCCTCTTAAGCCACGAATTAACACGGAACTCCGTGTGGTGTAAAATAGAGCGACATCTAGCGGTCAGTTCAAGGAACTAACCGTGAGTTCACTCTAAATTGATTGAAGTTCCAGATTTTTCCAATTGTCCAGCCAGCATGACAACTGTTATGGGCGATGGAGGATTTCTCCGAACCCACCTAACAGGCTAGCAATTGCACTCTGTGTGCTTATACTCATTGACCTACAATTCACTATTTTTATGAATTAATCGTTGAGTATACTTGCCTTCTGTTTTCTGCAGCTAGATATATTTGGCCAGAATCTGAGATTATTGGTTGTAAGTTCCATCTTGCCCAAAGTTGGTATAGAAAAATCCAAAGTTTAGGGCTTGTTAACGAATATAAAAATCAAACTAGCATTGGAAAATATTTGAAATTGTACTTTGGTCTTCCTTATTTGACACCCCAAGACGTTGGCGAATTTTATGCTGCAGAATTATTTGAAAACATGCCTGATGACATCAGAGTTCACCAGTTTTCAGAATACATAGTAGAAAATTACATCAGTGAAGATTCGTCGTTTCCACCCGGTATGTGGGCCTCTAATTCTGCGTCACCTATACCCAATGACGTCTAAATAAAATAGACCCCCTTGTTTACATTTTTATAGAATCATTCATTGCCCCTCCGCAATTGCATGTTTGCCAAACCGTTACTGTGACCAGATTTTTGAATACTATCGTTCTTGAAACCATGACGTAAATATGTAAACAAGACATTATCAATACAAACCGCGCGAGGTACTTCTTACTAATAATTAAATAGCATAATATTTCTAATAAACTCGAACAACAATAATGGGATAGACGTCATTTAAATCATATTTGAATATAATTTTCAATGTTAAGAAAAGAAACACAAAATGCGCGGCAACGTCGTATGTTTACGCGACTACGATATTTTTACAAATTTTTTAAATTCATTCATCATTTCGAGTGCGGTGTTGTCCCTATTTTGATTTCATCAGACGAGTGTTTTAACGAAATTAAACTGCTTCCTGCTATTATTTTCACCAATTTAAAATTATAGACTATAGACAATAGTGCGAACTTAGTTGATGTGCAAGAAAAGTGACGATTTAAACCCAGAAGTTTGTTTCGTAGGTGAGTACCAGTAAGTAAGGCTATGTTCATATCAGTGCTGTAGTCGCCGCAGGGAAAAATCTTTGGCAAATCCAGTAAAATTATCCAGAATACATTGCAATTAGGTTCCTACTGTGACAAATTTCAACAGTACGTCCCATTGTAAGTATATTAGGTATTATTTTGATAATAATTATTGGGCTTTAGGTTCCGGCTTACTATTTTCGAAGTTTTAGATTTTGACAAATCTAAATGTCATAATTATATTTTATATTTTAATTTTACTTTTAAATTTTTATTTGTACTTTACTTATTATTAACTGTGATCAAGAGACTAATCAGTCTCGAAACGTTAAACTTCCGATTGGTAACTTCGAAAATAGTAATAAGCCGGAACCTAAAGCCCAATTATCAAAATAATCCCTAATATACATCATCGGCGTCAATTTGGTTCAATATTTACAATTTTCTAATTATCCTCAAATACCGTTATCTTAGAAGATGTTCACAAATTGGATGACTTTACAACTTCAACTGTTACACCAGTTCCTTCCTAAGATTTGCGTTCCTGTTTAATTTAGAAATATCTATACATTTGTCTCAAAAATTTCACAAATCACCTTTATTGAGGGTCTAATAAATAACAAAAAATATTATGAATGTCTTTTGTAATCTCTAGTTAAATATGCTAAAGTACCTATATGCATTGTCTTAGCTTTCCTGTGAATCAGGAGAAGAGGTTGCTTTGGCTTTCTGTACATCTTAGAAAAGTGTTTTATAGGATTAATCTTCATACAGACAGATAAGTACGGTATTCCATTAATCATACAAAGTAACCCAAACTCGCTATTTTTCGTCCTAAATACACAGGAAATAATAATTATCTTGAAAAACCCTACGCCACTGGCTCTCATCGCGAAGGTCTCTGACAGCATTGCCATTTTCGCCGCAAACCTCTGTTTATGCGATCGGTCACTCCTTTTCCCACTCACATGAAGATACAAATTAGATGATGGATTTCGAATATTTCATATTTATGAATGGAATGTTGGGTCTATTTATTTAGACGTCATTGCCTATACCTATACACAACCAATGCTTGTGAATCGTTTCACGCAAAATTTGGCGAGTGCTTTTATCATCCCCATCTAGATATATTTAAGTTTGTGGACATATTATTGAATTTCCAAGCAGAAGTGTATATAAAAATTAATTCGGTAAACAATAATTTTCAAGATGCTGTAAGACATAATGTGAAAAAGAAAATTCGTTTTATCGAAGAAAAAATTAAGGAACATTATGAGCTAGGGGGATACACTAGTAAAATAGATTTTATAAAATCTGTAACTCATCATTATTCTCCGCAATGATAAAGATTATAAATGTAGGTATTATTTTATTTGTATATATTTTTGTACGCATTTTGCCTATGTACGATGTATTATGTATGTACCTACATACATTTATTTGAAAATGAAGAATAAACTAAACTGCTCAACAAATGAAACGTTACATGACCAAATTTGCCCTAACTTTGGCACTGATAAAATTTGAATTGTTTCGAGTAATTCAATTTTTGTTTCGAGTGTTCACTGGTTCAATCCCTTGTTTATCAGTCCGTATGTTTGCAAGAACTTGGTACTTCACACAAAGTTTATATAGGGTGGTAAATAAAACAGTTCAAAATCTCAGAAAGTTCAGCTTGCTCCCATTTGATCAAAGATTTTTCTTTTTAAATTTCAACACAAAGATCATGAAGATGGACCTCATATCTCGAAACGGTTTTCGAATTTTTCGATTATTTCTTTTATTTACAGGGTGATTTTATCCATGAACCGATTTTCGAAATGTAGGGCTTATTTTAAAGCTTAAGCTTCAAACAAGAACACGCAAGATTGATAATCGACTAAGGACAAAAATTGAATATACAGGGTTGTATTAAAACTAACCCATATCTGAATGGCTTCCGAAATCTGGTATTAAGGAAAATTTTAAAATAAGTTAATTTGCTTTCAAACGAACCATTCATTCTGAATACTTCAAGATGTTCGTCGCTTGCATGAGTTAAGAATTGTTGACATAAGAACAAAATTACAACTTCGTGTTTTCGAATGAGGTAGCCGCTTTGTTATTATTAGGCTTATTGTTTATCATATGGATGTCACTATTATTGATTGTTGTTTGATGGCTGATAAAACTGTTTTATTTATTGTAAGAATGAATTGATCACCCTTGTATCTCCGGATATATAAATCCGCTTGAGCATGTTTGGAGCAGAATGAAAAAAAAATCTGAAAGAAAGGGAAGGACAAATGGATAATTTGGATGATTTGGTGATAGCTATACAGGAAGAATAGGAAGCTACTCCCCAGCAGTTTTTACATCACCTGTTGGAGGGAATGCCAAGAAGAGTTACGGCAGTTATAAAAGCCAGGGAAGGTACGACATAATATTGGTATTTCGATACTCCCCTTTTTTTAGGATGTCACAGTTTTTTGAATAATAAAACTATAGACACCTCTTAACCTTTTTTTAACTGAACTTTCTTTACGATATGACAGGCTCAATAATTATTGCTGAGTGAATTAACAAGCCATCACGGTAAGTACTCTCTGTACACTGAGACGGCGAGTATTATAACGGGTTAATGAACTTTTTAACGGGCTATTAAGTCCAAACGGGCTATTAAGCGTCTTATAAAGGTTTTGACAACTGAAATCGTTAACTTTTCTCATTAGGCTAATAGATCGTTAGGCTAATGGGCAGATTTTTTCATTAAGCGTCTTATAAAGGTATTTGTTGTATACGGCTAACGTGACAACATAGATATGTAAGTTTGACAATGTCATGTCACGAATGCATGTGTCATTACTGTCATCTGTCATTTGTATTTTAGTTTTAACTGTAAAGTGTAAAGCATTACGAATATCATTAATACAATACAATCGGGATCATGCCTGCAAGATTCATTGTCATGTATCTCGTGCTGAAGAATAGTTAATAAAGCAAATTAAATATAATCGTTTAATAATTAATTCCTATTCTGCTACTAATCAAATTAAACTAAACAGTATTTTTTACCATTTTTAGGTTAGAAGTAGCTCGTTAAGTCGGAGAAATAACTAATCACCAAAATTCTACCGATTAATAAGGGACTTAACGAAATGAAATGTCAAATGGATTGATATATTTCCATTCTAAATAAATACAATTTTGACTGAATCTAGTTTTTATTCAATAATCCACTAATTTAGAATACTTTTTTGAATGACTACTTATAGGTTTAATTACATTGAACAACATTGAACATTACATTGAAATAAAATAATAATAATTATTAATACCTAATAATTGGAATAAATAGGTGTAAAATGGTGTTTTCAGAATGTCTCAGCTCTCATTCACTCGTCTTCTGACAAAGAGGAACAGCACCCGGTGAGTTTCAGAAGTCCTAGAGACAGGTGGTCTAGTCCTTTTAACACTTTCGAACTATTCACTTCACTCACATATACGCACTGGCACTGACAGTACTGACACTCACTAACCCAACTTCTGGTGTGACCGCGTGACGTGTGGAGTATGTATGTATTCTATTATTTCACCACCATCGGAACATTTCGGTCCGTAGCCTCTCGTAGGCACAGCCATTCGTTTGAATTCGGCCCAAAAACTCATTAAATTCCTCATTAAATATGGCGACTTCCGTCTTTAACTAATAGCCCGTTAGGACCTGGAATGTTTTGCTTTATAATACCCGATCGAAACTTAATTTTTCATTAGGACTAATAGCCCGTTTGTTAACGAGCTACTTAATGAGCCTTTATAATATTGGCTGTTAGAGTTGTCCGTTGTCATGCCACACTGATTCTGACTAAACAATTTCATTTAATTCGATTTGAATCGTACACTTATTTCTAAGTCGAACCAGATGTGGTATCGCAGTTCGTGTCAGTGGCGTGTGTTGAGGAATAATGAATATCCTATAAATATATTATTTCGACAAGTTATTGACGAAGTAGTGCCTTGCAACTTTTTGATAACAAATATTATATAATGCAAGTAAATAAGAATGATAATAATTATTGTTATCATCATGATAGAAATATCATGTCACCTACCTGCTGGTTGCCGTTTAAAAGAAAGAATAACGACAACTCCGTTTTCTTATTTGCAAGTAAAATATTCCAGCAATTTTACCACAAGACCACGTACTAGGGAGTTCAATCGTTTCCCAGGCAAAGCAAGGAAGTAGATTTTTAGGCATTCGAGCAATTATAATAATAAGTTACTCATAGTTTATCACAGGACACAGGTAATTCTGCTAATTTCGTATTAAAAACGTTTCAAATCACAAGACAAACCTTATTAGTATATATTTACCGCTGACACTGACACTACTGACAGTAGCGACGACAATCTTATCGTAATATCGTATCAATCTAAGCGTATCAAGACGCGAGTCGGTACTTCCTTCTCACTCTCGCTCATCTTTTTAGAATTGCTGACGATTCAAACGTATTTCTGACAATACGTCCCATTTTAACTCGATTGACTATGCAATGCAATAGAAGGAGCAAGAAACATAACGAGATGATGTATCCTTAGTTCTCACAACAGACAACTCTCAGTGTACAGACTTTATTAATGGAAGTGATGCAAAGAAATCTCAGCTCAACCGACAAAATAAAACAGTTTTATCAGCTGTCAAACAACAATCAATAATAGTGACATCCATAATGATAAACAATAAGCGTAATAATAACAAAAGGACTACCTCATTCGAAAACACGAAGTAGTAATTTTGTTCTTATGTCAACCATTCTTAACAATGCAAGCGAAGAAACATCTTGAATTATTCAGAATGAATGGTTCGTTTGAAGGCAAATTAACTTTATTTGAAATTTTCCTTAATACCAGATTTCGGGAGCCTTTAAAATTTGGGTTAGTTTTAATACAACCCTGTATTTTCAATTTTTATCCTTAGTCGATTATCAATCTTGCGTGTTCTTGTTTGAAGCTTAAGTTTGAAAATGAGCCCTACATTTTGAAAATCGGGTCACGGGTAACAAAGTTATCATTGCCACACCAAAAAGTAGTTATTTTGAAATCACCCTGTAAATAAAAGAAATAATCGAAAAATTCGAAAACCGTTTCGAGATATGAGGTCCATCTTCATGATCTTTGTGTTGAAATTTAAAAAGAAAAATCTTTGATCAAATGGGAGCTAGCCGAACTTTCTGAGATTTTGAACTGTTTTATTTACCACCCTATATAAACTTTGTGTGAAGTACCAAGTTCTTGCAAACATACTGACTGATAAACAAGGGATTGAACCAGTGAACACTCGAAACAAAAATTGAATTACTCGAAACAATTCAAATTTTATCGGGGGTAATTACAACGAGAGCTTATTTTTTATCCGGATAAAGATGCAGTTTTAACGAAAATTTGTTTTTTATTGGCAATTTAACGAGTCAAATTGTCTGATAAAACGACGAGTTCGAAGGACGAGTCGTTTTATCTGACAATTTGACGAGTTGAATTGCCAAAGAAAAAACAAATTTGAGTTTAAAAGTGCATCTTTATCTGGATAAAAAATATAAGCTCGTGTGTAATTTAGGGAGATAATTTAACGAATAACAAAATTTATTTATTTATTGGAAATAAATGACGTTTATTAATTTGTCAATTAATATCACCTTGGTAACTACTTACTTGATTTTGCATCTAAAAAGCTAGCTTACATTTTATCCAGATGCAAAGTTAGGGCTAACTTTATCCGATGTCAAAGTGACAAAAACACTATTCCTTATGTCATTTTTAATACATGAGTTAAATTATCAGTGCCAAAGTTAGGGCAAATTTGGTCATGTAACGTTTCATTTGTTGAGCAGTTTATTATAAAAAATCCAGGAATAAACATTACTTTATAAAATGGTGGTATGTATTATTTTCTAGGCTGGTGGAAGAAATCGCAGCAGTGGCGGGCTTTTCAGATGAAGTGAGTGAAGTGTTATGTGTGAAAACATTAACGTGTATGCGCAAGAACAATAATTAGTTATTATCAAGTAGAATTATTATTAATTTAGCATATTAAGACTCATAGAATTATGTATTCAAATTTAGTTCATCATTAACATTCGTGAGAGTCCTCTTATAAACAAATTTGTTACTCCTTAACAAAGTTTGTTGTTGAACAAACACATTTCTTAAATATTTATCTGGTCGTTGCCTGCCCGCACCCTGTTTGATGCAATATACTATAAACTTCCTTTGAAAGGGTCTAGCAGCCATCTACCAGATTAAAACAACTTTATTCTGTATTTAATTATTTATGTTATTGATAATTTATTGTCATTTCTTACTAACCAGTTGCATGCATCAGGCACTTCGTGCCTACGTGACTACCCTACAAGGAGGGTTGGCTCCCATATGTATCCTGTACAATGTTTACATCAAGAAGTTATAAATTCTCTTACGCACTCGATGTACAGTCAGTAGTTGTTCGGCTTTACCATCTTATGCCTCTCTCGATGAAATTATAGTTTGTAATCGGAACTTAATAAATATTAGTTTTTTAAAAAGTGAATTTTATCTTGTGAAACCTAAAATTGGCGCAGTCAGTAGGATTTCAAGAAAAGTGAAAACTCAGCGGCCCCTCTCCTGAGAAGACACTTTTGTACTCCAGTACTTCATCTTGACGGACTAATGAAGCTCCAACTTCGAGGGCTGTTACTGTAAGTGTTTGCATTCTTTACATCCCCTGTATTTTGATTTTTTTCGAATTGCTTTTGTGGTTGCGAGTTGCTATACCTACATGTTTAAAATTATTTAAGAAAGGTCAAAACTTTCTTATTATGTTCAATTCTACATAGAATCAAATTTCTAGGTTACGAGAAAAGTGCACTTACTTACTACAAAAAATTTTTATATACTAATATTGAATAAATAAATAAATAAATTTTCTTTTTCCGATTAAACAAAATTAAGTTTTCTCGCAGTTAATATCGTGACAAAGTTTGTAAAATAATCAACTATAATTTTATCGAGTCGTTAAATTATTTGACATCTATATCACAACGACAATAATAATTATTGAATAACGCTCACCGTTCATCGCATCCTATTTTTGGCTTGTTAAGTTAAATATTACACATGATCTAGCAGCTCTCTGAATCATTATTACCTACTAATTCCTATGTTTCCTATTTTTATATTGCATGTAATTAGAACTGAACAGGCCCCTTGAACCTTAAGAACGTCACATAAATTTTTATAGGTTACATGTATTATTGGTATTGACACTTTTCATATTTACTGCGGAAACGCCTGCATTTTAATTTTATACCTATACCTACATATAACTCATTACAAGATGGCAAACGAAAATGCCAATAATTTTGTTGACAATTTAAAACTGCTGCAATCCCTAAGTTCTCTGATTCCTGAATACGACGGCGACCAAGCCACCCTTAGCGATTTTATTTCCGCCTGCGAATTCGTTGTCGGTCAAATCGACGACGGCATCATGCCAGGTTTTCTGCTAATTCTAAAAAATAAATTATTAGGAAAAGCTAGACAGTTTATCTCTTCGAGAAGTCTCAACGTTTGGAACAGCATTAGGCAATTGCTAATAGGTCATTTTGGAGATTGTAGGGACACTGAATCCTTGCTGAGGGATTTAACTACCTGTATTCAAAAGTCCTCCGAAACACCCAGAGCCTTCGTGCAAAGAATCGAAAATTTATTAACAAAACTAAGAAACACGGTAGCTTTAGATGAAGATATTGACGCTAGAACTAAAGAAGCTCTAAATGAGTCTCATGAAAGAATCGGTCTAAAAACAGTGCTAGCTGGACTTGGTGATCCGATAGGTTCGATTATTCGTGCACAAAGACCACAGTCAATTGACGAGGCAGTTCAGTTCATAATTGAGGAGGAAAATATTTATTATTTGAGGAATAAAAATTCGTCAAAAGACTCAAAAACTATTCAAAGGATCGTCCCGAAATCAAACTTTTCTTCTGACCAGCGAAAAGACACAAAATTTTGTAACTATTGCAAAAATCAGGGTCACTTAATAACAGAATGTCGAAAAAGAACCTATAACAACCAGCAACAACAAAATTTTCAAAATATCCCTAGGCAACCGCAAAATAATCCGCAATACGCTCCTAGGCCACCCTTCACTAATCAAAATCAAAACTTTCGAAATAACAATCATAACCCGCCTTTTGAGAGAACACCTGTCATTCAGAGGAACCCAACAATCAACCATTTAAACTCCCACGAGGAGACAGGAACGGGCGATCTGTCTCCGAACTCTCAAGATTGCCCGGTCGTGAATTCCCTAGTAAATCCATTCGAAGAGCTGGTATTTTAAACACAAATTCTGATAATTTATTTTTTATCGAAGATAAAGCCGGTAATAAATTCCTCATAGACACCGGTGCCGCTATTTCACTCTGCAAACCCCACGTCATACGTGATCACAGTAAACTCTGCTCAGAAAATATTATTATACATGGCATTTCTAATCAAGACATTTTTGTTTCTCAAAGCTATACATATTTACCTAATCCTAATGCAAGCATTCCCCATAAAATATATGTACATAATTTAAATATTCGACATGACGGAATTTTAGGCCTGGATTTCTTACAACAATATGATTGCACTATTGATATACCCAATAGAATATTACATACCAACTTCCGCAATATCCCTTTGGTAAGGGATTTCAAAAACCCTGAAGCCGTCCCAGGAAAAACCCACGTTAGCTCGCGTGAACACCAGGGACAAGCAGCCGATAGTTCGGCTCCCGTTCAGTGTAAACTCAATTCGAATTCTGGCAATTTCCACAGTAATGGTGAATTGCTGCAAAATTCTCTCGCCAAGAAATTGGCAAACTCTCAGTCGCAAGCGATTGACACTAGTTCGCGAATCTCACCTGGTGCCAGACCAGTCACTGAGTCCGCTCAAAACATTGTTCAAATTCCCGCTCGCACCATATCGTACGTACGAATGAGGAGCACTCCTTGCAATTACAAATCCGCTATTTGTCCACGCATAGACGTCGGAAAAACGGTGCGAATCCCAAGCGCCCTTGTACGTGTCGACAAGGATTCGTTTATCACCTCCATTATAAACATTTCTACATCAGATATCGAAATAAAACTCCCTCTAATTGAATTGGAAAAATTTGAAGAGACCGAGGTATTTTCAATCGACAGTTCTGAAAATAGTTCTATGGACCAGTCCAGAATAGATACGGTTCTTAAAAATCTCAGGTTGGAACATTTAAACCAGGAAGAAACCCAACTCATCCAAGACCTGTGCATTTCGTACTCAGACATATTTTTCTTAGATGGTGACAAACTGTCATTTACTAACGCTATCAAGCATGAGATCAACACGGATAACAACAAACCTGTTTTCACGAAGTCTTATCGCTACCCTCAAATTCACAAACAGGAGGTTAAATCTCAAATCCAAACTATGCTTGACCAAGGCATCATTCGGCCCTCTGTCTCCCCCTGGTCATCTCCTGTATGGGTCGTCCCGAAAAAATTAGACGCCTCTGGCGTCCAAAAATGGAGAGTCGTCATTGATTACAGGAAACTCAATGAACTAACGGTCAATGACAAATATCCTCTGCCAATTATTTCCGATATTCTCGACCAACTAGGTAAATGTTCATTTTTCACTACGCTTGATTTAGCGTCCGGTTTTCACCAAATAGAAGTTCTATCTCAGGATATTCCCAAAACTGCCTTCTCGGTTGAAAATGGTCATTTTGAATTTATGCGTATGCCTTTTGGTTTGAAAAATTCGCCATCGACATTCCAAAGGGTTATGGATAACGTTATGACAGGTCTCCAAGGTGAACAATGTCTCGTCTATATGGATGACATCATAATCTACTCCAGCACCCTCGAGGAACACATTGAAAGACTTCAGAATGTTTTCAAAAGACTCCGACAGTCAAATTTCAAAATTCAGCCTGACAAGTGCGAGTTCCTCAGGAAGGAAGTTGCATACCTTGGGCACTTGATCACCGAAAATGGGGTGAAGCCAAACCCCTCAAAAATAGATGTAGTCCAACGATTTCCGCAACCTAAAAACACTAAGGAAGTCAAACAATTTCTGGGCCTAACCGGTTACTACCGTCGGTTTGTAAAAGATTATTCCAAAATCATAAAACCCCTGACAAATCTCCTAAAGAAAGAAGTCCCTTTCACGTTTGGTGATTCATGCGTGAAGGCATTCGAGACTTGCAAAAAGATTCTCACGGAAGCCCCAATTTTGCAGTACCCAAAATTCGACGAAGAGTTTATTTTAACTACCGATGCAAGTGCCTTCGCGATCGGCTCTGTCCTCTCACAAGGCCCTATAGGTAAAGATCTTCCAATCGCCTATGCTTCTAGAAGTCTCAACCCCGCAGAAACTAGGTATTCCGTAATTGACCGCGAATTACTAGCAATAGTGTGGTCAGTCAAACATTTCCGCCCTTACCTATTCGGTCGTCGATTCAAGCTCGTAACAGATCATAAACCCCTCGAGTGGCTGTTTTCTGTCAAAGATCCAGGTTCTAGATTGAGTCGCTGGAGACTCAAACTGGAAGAATATGATTACGAAATAATTTACAAGCCAGGCAAGAAAAACGGCAACGCAGACGCCTTGTCTCGGATTGCTATAAATGTAATTCGATTGGAAGACGAAATTAAAGCTCTTACCACGCCGCAAAAGTGGCAAAACTACATAGAAAACATTCATGTCAGTTACGAGAAAATAAATCACTCGAACCACTCAATTTTTCATAGGAGTTTTCACGATGTAATTTTCTGCATGCCAAACAATCCTAGATCAAACGAAGACTTACGAATCTGGAACAAAATACGGGAGGACATAAACGACGAAGACTTCACTTTTACAGACAAAATCGAAATAAAACACAGTATGACGAACAAAAACAAAAAGTTTTACTTAATCGAACGCGAACCACGCGATTTTAATCCGTGCTATTTTCGAGCATTTCTCGCAGTTGCAGACTTTCTTCCTGAAAACAATACCTATTACTTGCCAGCAATAAAAAACGTCGCCCTACCTAAAATTTTAAGTCAAGTTTTCCAAGATAAAAATGTTAAATTTGTCATTTGCCATGACGTAATAGTTAGAGATCCTCCTAAGGACGAAAAGAAAGCGATAATTAAAATGATTCACCTGGACCCTCAGAACTTCCATAAAGACATCAATGAAACCCTTAGAAAACTTCAGCTAAAATATTATTGGCGAAACATGAGAGAGGACGTGATGAATTTTGTAAAATCATGCGAAACATGTACGAAAGCGAAAATAAATCGTAAAAACCTAGATTATCCTCTTGTATTAACAGAAACCCCCAATAGACCATTCGAACGCATAAACATTGACACCTTCGATTATGATAAACACTCATTCCTCTCTATTATTGACGATTTTTCTAAATTCGCTCAGATATACGAACTAGAAGACAAAACAGGTTCGACCGTGAAAAGAAAACTCGCAATTTATTTTCAACATTTTCCCATTCCTAAAAGAATACACACAGACTTAGGCAGCGAATTTAATAATAATATCATTAAAGAATTTTGTAAACTTTACGATATAAAATTAACATTCAGCGCCTCAGACCACCCCCAGAGCAACGGCAGCGTTGAACGATTTCATGCTACCCTCGCTGACAGTCTAAGATGCTTTTCTAATGATAACCCAAATGATAATTTAATCGACGCTATCCCTTTAATTATCAGCTCATATAACAACAGCAAAAATAGTTCAACAGGGTTCACTCCCCAAGAAACAATCTTTGGTCATTTAGACGTTACTAGAAATTTAATTAGCGCGTCAAACGATGCCGCGATCACCAATCTAGAAATTGAAGAAATGAAAACATGGTCTAACCATTTCTACCCTAAAATTCAGAACAACATCACCTTCTCAAAACAAAAAGCTAAAGATCGTTTTGACAGTCATGTTCATAATGCCTTACCAGAATACAGGGTAGGACAACTAGTATATTTGAAAAATATTCCCAAAAAGAAACATTCCCCCCGCTATACAGGGCCATACAAAATCCTGCGTCTAGTAAATGAACGTAACATAGAACTTAAGTTAAATTCTAGGAAATATATAATCAATATCGACAAAATCAAGCCTTATATCTCCGACGATGATTTTAGTTCATCTGACGACGAACCATTATCAGATTTAATAAGCCCTGACAACGAATCTGTTGTTGCAGGTCCATCTTCTGGACAGTAACCCAAACTCAGGTCACCATCTCACCAGTCGAAAACACCGTGGGATTATATTATGAAAGGGAAAACGATATAAAAATATCAAACGACCACTGGAAATTATTAGTTTATAAAGATCTATCTTTAATATACGATGCATTTAATCACAACGAATTAATTCTAGATACGCTCTCGCAAAGTTTATACTCCCCCAATAATTCTCATGAACAGAACTCCTTTGCGATCTCCATGAGAGCCCACTACAAGACGCTAGATGCAGTTTCTAGCCGAATTAATTATCTTTTCCGAAATGTAATGCTCGAGACACCTAAGAGATCCAAACGAGGCATTTTAAATGGACTCGGTTCAATTTGGAAATCGATAACAGGTAATCTTGATGCGTCCGATGGCGAATATTATAATAAATGCATAGACAAGCTAGAAAAAGATGACGTTGAAATACAAGAGCTATTGCGAAATCAGATCCAAATCGTGTCAGCTACTATCAAAACCTTCAATACTAGTGTCAGAAACTTGCAAATAGACGAACAAACTCTTAATGAAGATTTAGTCCAGATACAGCTTGCCATAGGCAACTTTTCAGATGAAAAGAGACTTCTCGAAAAGCAAATCAATCTTATCGGTATTTGCGAAAGTTTACTAGAATCATATGTCTTAATCGAGAGCGAACTCAAAGACATTACCGAAAGCCTTACATTTGCAAAACTTAAGGTTCTTCATCCTTCCATAATAAAATCAGATGAGCTTATGGATCAGCTTGTTTTAATTTCAAAATCTTTAGAACATAACAACTTACCTGTGCAGCCTAATTATAACAACTTGCCAAAAATTATAGATGTTATTAACCTTGAAGCGTTCCAGACCGATAAAAGATTAGTCTTTATTTTACAAATTCCATTAGTTTCAAATGAATTATATTCAACCTATCACTTATATTCTATTCCTACAAGAGGTGTGACCACAGATACATTTCATGCAATTCTACCGGAATCAAAATACATAGGGTTGTCAAAGGACAACAGACAATACTTACGTTTAAGTAACATAAACCAATGCCAGGAGATAGACGATAATACATCACTCTGCAAAAATGTAGTCCCACTATCTGTAGAAAATCCCCCATGCGAAATCGAATTGATTGCGAAACTCTCCACAAACAATTGCAAGCCTGTCGTCATGCAATTTGAAGACTACAACTTAATTAAACTAAAGAAGAACAAATGGATCGCTGTCATATCAAATCGACTCCCAATTGTCTCCACCTGCCCGACCGATGCTACCAGAACTCAAATTATCAAGCAGAGTTCAATAATAACAATGCAACCAAAATGCAGTGCCTACGTTGGAGCCACGCAGTTGTATGCAGAAGAAGACAAGTCATCCAACTACTCTGAAAACGACATCATCCCTCAAGTTCCTTTCGATTGCTGCGAGGGCATTAAGAAAAATGATCCCATCAAGTTAAAAATGATCAAAATTAACAACATAAACCTAGATGAACTAAATACCGCCTCTCACAAACTTGCGGAACAAGAAGACATGTTAAACCAACTTGGTAAACAGTCCTTTGCAACGAAACATCTGGGTACCTTTGCCATTCTAACAATCATTGCATTCTCTCTCATCCTCACTTGGTGGTGCTGCCGTAAATGCGGAATACTACGTCATCTTATTGGGTACTTCAAAAGTTCCGGTTCTGACGATGATGGAAACGATAAAAGACCAGGTTGCTGTGCACAAATCTTTAATTACTGCAATGTACAGTCACCAGTTACTAGACGCCATTCAAGCAGAACCTCGATTCACGCCCTAGATGAAATATCGTTCCAACAAGAAGTAACCCCATTATCGACGAACGCGATGCCACGCAAGACATCACACTCATCGAGGAAATTCTAATTCTCTATAATTTCCAACTTCGCCGGGAGGTGTTATGTGTGAAAACATTAACGTGTATGCGCAAGAACAATAATTAGTTATTATCAAGTAGAATTATTATTAATTTAGCATATTTACGCCGGTATTCACAAACGATAATTTCCTAAATAATTACGTAATCAATTATCCCCATCTCATTCTATTGCAAAAAAACTGCATATCTCCATCTCACTCATTTAAATAATTACGTAATTATTTAGGAAAATATCGTTTGTGAATACGGGCATAAGACTCATAGAATTATGTATTCAAATTTAGTTCATCATTAACATTCGTGAGAGTCCTCTTATAAACAAATTTGTTACTCCTTAACAAAGTTTGTTGTTGAACAAACACATTTCTTAAATATTTATCTGGTCGTTGCCTGCCCGCACCCTGTTTGATGCAATATACTATAAACTTCCTTTGAAAGGGTCTAGCAGCCATCTACCAGATTAAAACAACTGTGACAGGCCGCCCCGGGGCTTGGGGAAAACTTACGTAAGTCGGCGGAAATTCTTCTCGGGCGCCAGATTTTTGTGAGGGTTTACTCCCTGGGGAAAGTTCTCGCAGCGTTTTCCCTGTGCCTGATGCACAATGGTACTTTCTTAGTACTCTTGTCCCTAGGGTAGCTCGTGGAGAAAGGAAAATGCCAGGGGTCGGCTTAAGTTATCACCAGATTGAAGGAACTAGTCAGGGCGATGTTCTTTACGCACCTACCTGGTAGACTGGCACTTCACGGAGCTAAGCTGTCGGCGAGATAACGGGGGAAATGACATAGACTACGACTCAAAATATTAACAAGTTTATTTTAATTAACAATAAAAATGAGACACAATTCAAATTCCCTTTTGAACAACTCATCAACTGGTAGGTACTTACGTGCACAGATTAATGAACGGTATATTCAGATTAAAGAAAATAATCACAGTCATAGCTCCAGGAATAAATACAACAATCGGTCATATGTAGGTACTTACGTGATCAAAAATAATCATACGATATCATAAAAAAATTACATACGGGTCATAGGGGTATAAATGAAACACAGATCAATCTTTATTGTGGGTACACAGCTAGTAAAAAAAATACGATTAAATGAAATAACTCGGTGATCGAAATAAATTAGGTGGGTACCTACCAGTATAAAGTCGGAACGAGCGACGGGTAAATTCCCCGAGCGGCGGTGGTACGTCAAATTAAGAACAGCAAACAAGGAAGAAAAGCCGGCGAGCCTTGCGTGCGTGTATGAGCGTGTGTTCTATGTGTGCCTGAATCTGGGGCCAGGCTCCAAGAACACCGGATCACTTCCGTGTGCAACGGGCTAGGGTTAACTTCCCACCGAGCGTCCGGGGCCAGTGGTCACCGCGCCCAAGCAAAGAACGGTGGGTAGAAAACCGCAACTCCCCCGGAAGGTCGTTGTACAGGAGTCGGCCAACAGAGAGAGGACTTTCAAATTCAAGTGGGTTGTCGTAGGTGAATGTGGGGTGTAAGGCTCGGCTTTATTACAATTATGAACGTACCTTGTTTTTGCGAAGCGGTGTGGTATCGGACGGTTCGGTGACGTCGCGGTCTAGACACTGCACGGGGAACACGGTGAAACAACGGATGGTGGGACACAACACCGCAAGGAAACTGTCCACAGACTATCTAAATAACTCACGACTACTACTGTACTAGTCAATCTAATAATTCCCTATAACTACACCGGTCACAACCCTCAAACTACGGACGGATGCGAAGTAATAAATTCAGAACTGAATCTCGACTAAGTGCTACACAAGTTGCGGACACACCAATAATCCAGAAACGATCCGGTACGGACGAAGAAGTGACCGAGAAAATAAGCGACGACCAAGTGAGAGATCTCGGAGGGCTCTGCTACCTTTTATAATAAATGATGACATCATCTATCTTCAAATGGCTAATCGGCGCGTTTTCATTGGTTGTAATTGAGAAAATGATTTCTAGAAATAATAATAAACGTCGATACGAAGTTGACTTTTTGCGGGATGCAAAAACTGCAATCGCCTGATTTGTATTAAATATTTACCTCTGGTTTGTATTTATTTCGCGTGTTTACGGACGCAAAAAAATCTATTGGATGAAAATTCCCATCGCTTCTAAAGAATAAAAATAATGCTCGACTGAATTAAATAAAACCAGAAAACAGAAATGTTATTATAAATTTAATAATTCCTGCCGCGATCTCACGGCGTAGGTAGGTAGGTAGGCAATCGGCTATCGCAAGCGACAGGTTCACGGCACCCGGCCAGCGGGGTTCCTGGAAACACGACGACCGGATAAAGTCTTTCCTATTCGACATCTATTTATTCAATAATCTATCACCGGATTTTTCTCAAGATAAATTTTAGAACTAGCAACAAGAAATACCAATCATTCTGGGCCTGAAATTACCCACCTCTTATTAATTCAAAAAGGAGAAAACCATAATTGTGCCTAGTAAAACGGAGCAATTTTCATTGCTTCGTTACACAACTTTATTCTGTATTTAATTATTTATGTTATTGATAATTTATTGTCATTTCTTACTAACCAGTTGCATGCATCAGGCACTTCGTGCCTACGTGACTACCCTACAAGGAGGGTTGGCTCCCATATGTATCCTGTACAATGTTTACATCAAGAAGTTATAAATTCTCTTACGCACTCGATGTACAGTCAGTAGTTGTTCGGCTTTACCATCTTATGCCTCTCTCGATGAAATTATAGTTTGTAATCGGAACTTAATAAATATTAGTTTTTTAAAAAGTGAATTTTATCTTGTGAAACCTAAAAGAAGTGTCACTTCACCTGTTTTTAACTAAATAATGTTTTCTAAATAGGACAAATATTTTCATAAATCATAATTTTCTGGTAATATTTATTTATTCTTTTTAATTTGAACTTTATTATCGCATTTTCTAAATTAAAGTGAAATATCCTGTATAATACCGACAATATACAGGGTGTCTGCTTAAGGCTGGCCACTGGCTATATCTCGGAAACTAATGGGCCTATAACCTCAAAATAAAAAATTTCCAGACATAAGTGATAACGAGAAATTCAATGAAAATATTTTAAAGATGGCCGCACTTCCGGAAATACCGGAAGTTGACACCTACTTCATTATTTTAACGGAAACACCCTGTAAAATATTATATTTTTTAAATGTCTGACGAAATCGAATACAGGTGGTTTTCACCATTGGAATTTAGATTGAGCGGTTTACGAGCTATAAACAAGCGAAAATCGAAAATTTTCAACTTCAAAGCAGTGTAGAACTAGAACGGATCAAGATATCTAAAAACGGTTTACATGTCCCTATCTTAACTTTTGACATAGTACTCTTCTATGTGGTTTAAATTTTAATACAGGGTGATGAAAAATCGGATAATTTTCATCACCCTGTATTAAAATTTACTCCACATACTGGGATAAAACGTGAAAAGTTAGGATAGGGACATGTAAACCGTTTTTGGATATCTTGAGCCGTTCTACTTCTAGACTGCTTTGAAGTTGAAAATTTTCGATTTTCACTTGTTTATAGCTCATAAACCGCTCAATCTAAATTCCAATGGTGAAAACCACCTGTATTCGATTTTTTCAGACATTTCAAAAATATAATAATATACAGGGTGTTCCTGTTAAAATAACGAAGTAGGTGTCAACTTCCGGTATTTCCGGAAGCGCGGCCATCTTGAAAATATTTTCATTGAATTTCTCGTTATCACTTATGTCTGGAAATTTTTTATTTTGAGGTTATAGGCCCATTAGTTTCCGAGATATAACCGGTGGCCAGCCTTAAGCAGACACCCTGTATATAGTGCAAAGTATGTTTATACAGGCCGCCAAAAAGTTCGCACTATACGGGAAAATTTAATTTTCATCTTTTTTTAATTTTTTTTTTTTGTAAAACAAATATTATAAACAGAAGCTGAAGCTATAGAAGTGTTGCAGGGATGAACCAGTCTATAAAACAAAAACACTGCTAAAGATATTTTGTTCAGTCTGGCAACAATGCAAGTGGTCTAATAATTCTCAGGTAAGTAGGTGCTTGGATTAAGATTAAAGCACAGTATTTTGGTGGAATTGGTATCCTCCGATAGATAGAGCTTCTTTGTCGAGCGGCGCCAATACTCAAGTCTATTTGTCTATTGAAGTTGGAATGCTAATAGAGATATAATTGGAAGCAGTTGTTGGGATATTTCTTTACAATGCATGGTAGCTTAAAGAATTCCTCTGCATAATACAGGGTTACCATAATGTTACCTGATATGTGCATTTCTTAAAGTAAAATCCTTATCGAAAAAAAGGTTGTCTATTTTCCAAATACGAGTTTTCTAAAATTTCTTACAATAAAGAACAATTTTATACACCTACACAATCGGAACGCCCTTTAAATTACATATTAAAATTTCAGATTTCTTGAGAAAATTCTTTGAGGGGGCGGGGGGGTGGGGAATGACCCCTAAGCGAGGGGCCGAAGGAATTTTTGTTTACGCTCGATTGTTGGCAATAAAAAAAACCAACCCTTTTTTCTTATTTTCAACCCAAGAGTTTTTCTTTTGCCCCTAACTTTTCTAGTACGGCAGTGCAAAAATTAGCATTGTGGCAGCTCATTTTAAACTGTCAATGTTTTCTACATAAAGAAGATAGGTAGGTACTCTTGGTCAAATACCCACTTTAATGTGAACTGTTTTCGAGAAAACCGGCATTTTATGACGAAAAACAAAAAAGTGACAAAATGTTTTGTTGTGGACAAAAACATGTTATTTTTGATAATTTTTTCTTATGATTTGTTTCACTGCTCCATATATACAGGGTTGCTCATTAATGCGTAGTAACTTTTTATACTAGAATTCAAAAAAAAAAAAACTCATATGCCGCTCCACCAAGTACGATTTGCCCTACTTTCTAAAAATATTTTTGTAATATACAGGTGGTCCTTTTATAAAAGCACAACATCAACTTTGTTATTTCAAATACGAGGGTTTTCATTTTTTTTCAACGTTTGGATTGAGATCTAATTTCTGAGTAAAATGACATAATGTTGTCTTCACCAACTCTCCCGGTTTGTGCGCTATATCAATTTAAAAAAAAAAAACAGATATAAGCGTCTAGAAAACTAATAAAATCATGTCGTTTTTCATTATTATAAAAATTATCGCATCATGCACCAACAAGGAGACACATGAAGATGTTTATAGTTTATTTATGTATCAATGGAGTTATGAGGATGTTAATTACAGAGGGCAACATATTGCAATCCCGAGGGACGTTAGTCCTGAAGGATTGTTAAGTTGCCCGAGGTTGAGGTTATTAACATCCAAAATAACTCACGTGATACATAATTTATTTTATTTCATACAAAATGAAATATAAAAACCAAATCTGTTGGCTTTTAAAATTAAACGATGAATGTTTTTAATAATTGAGTAAGCATGATTATTGATTACTATGATGGATATATCAACTGAAAAGTTTGTAGAAAATGACATATGAAATCCAAATATTCAACCAACAATGCAATAACAAAACCAACATCCAATGCGTTACCAGAATTAAACAAATAAGTAATAGAGGGAGTTATGGATTCATAACAGTCCCAATTAAGGGAGTTATGAATATGTTTATATAGTTACGGTAACCAAGCGTTTATCTAGTTATAATGTATTATTAGTATGAAATAAAATATCTTTTGGGAAGTTTAATTTTTTATACAGGATGTTCAAACGCCAGCTACGAACTTTGAAGATTTCGAATCGATTTTTATTGTTTATTTTAAATACAACTTTAAACTTCAAACAGCGACAAACTTCAGGGGGTGATTCTACATAAAAAAATTATGACAATTAAACCCTATGCTGCAACAACGTTGTAGTTACTTATATTCATTAATTAACATTAATGTATTAATGTTTGTAAGCTGATATATTATATTGGTTCACAAAAAAACGTTTATTCCGACTTCCCGCAAAATTTACTTTTGGCACTTCCAACGTTGTTGCAGCACAGGGTTCATAATTATGATAAAAATTATTAGTTTGCTATATGAACGTATGTGCGCAAATGCTTCGTTTCCCAGATACAGGATGTTATAGGTTTACTTAAAAAGTAAAAACTGACGATTTGCTCTGAAACCGGTCGAGATATGCAAATGAAAATTATTGGATTTTAAGAGGTTGCGCATTTTTTGTCATGCAATTAAGAATTTTATGTTCATCAGTGCACAATGCATAGGGATATTTTTTTTAAGAAAAAAAAAATGGTACGCCGCTGAGATTTTTTATAGCAAACTGCTGTCATTATTTTTTGATGCAGAATCACCCCTTAAAGTTTGTCGCACTTCTTTACTAATAACACCCTGTATATAGAGGGTGTTAGTAAATAGTAAAAAAATAATGACAGTTTGCTAAGTATGTGCTGGCGCAAACGCTTCGTTTTCCGACATACAGTTTTTTTTTATTATTATTTATTGCTAATAATATAATTCGATAATTGAATTAGTTCAATGAATCTGGTTCAATGAATACCTTGATCATTGAAACAGAACAATGACACAAAATAACACTAATAAAAATTTAAATAAGCGCGAAACTACAACAAATTTTGAAAATGACCTTCAGACTTTTTTTTATGTTCTTTATACAGGGTGTTCTACAAGCTCTATGACAAACTTTGACAGATGGTAGGTTGCTTGATTTTAAACGTATTTTTTTTAATAAACATAGGTCCGATTCGTTTTTGTTTAGAAGTTACAAGCATTTAAAAAATCGTAATTTTTCAAGTTCAAGGCCCTGTAAAAGTAAAACGGTTCAAGATAGAGAAAAACGGCTTACATGTCCCTATTTTAACTTTTCATGTACTATCCAATGATGTAGATGAAATGTTTATACAGGGTGATAAAAAATTTGAAAAAATCTGAGATTTCTCCACATTTACAAAAATAAAAGAAAGTACAAATGTTTCTATACCATAGGATAGTCCATAAAAAGTTAAAATAGGGACATGTAAGCCGTTTTTCTCTATCTTGAACCGTTTTCCTTTTACAGGGCCTTGAACTTGAAAAATTACGATTTTTTAAATGCTTGTAACTTCTAAACAAAAACGAATCGGACCCATGTTTATTAAAAAAAATATGTTTAAAATCAAGCAACCTACCATCTGTCAAAGTTTGTCATAGAGCTTGTAGAACACCCTGTATATTATTATTTTTTGCATAGAAATGGCGCCCCATACGAAAACTAGACAAGAAAGATTTTTTATCACAAATTGAACTAGAAATTAAAAAATGATTTTTAATTTAAAAAATCTCAGTGGCGTACTATTGTTTGTTCTAAAAAAAATGATATCATTACCCGTATGCGCGCCATTGATGACCATAAAATTCTTAATTGCATGTCAAAAAATGCGCAAACACTTCCTGTTAAGACCCACCAAATTTCATTTTTTGCATTATGTTGACCGGTTTCAGAGCAAATAAATAAATCGTCAGTTTTTAAGTAAAATAACACCCTGTACCTATCTGGAAAACGAAGCATTTGCGCACATATGTTTATATAGCAAACTGTCATTATTTTTTCATTTACAATCACCCCCTGAAGTTCTCGCCTTCCTTTAACCGAGTGTATTACTACTTTTTTTTTAATTTAAATTTTTCTGTTGTCCCTTTTAAGTGCCTGTTAAATAAGTGTGATTATTATTAATTATTGTTATAATTACTAGAAATAAATTATAATTAATTATAAGTGTAATTATTATTCATTTTCATTAATACCTACCTACCTACATCTATCTATAAGTACATATTTACATCTTTAGAGATTTATCCCCTTGTTCCTATTATTGTTAGAATAATAGTCCACAAAGTGCTGGTCGTGGTTAAGATATTACAGCAATAGCGCTTTGTTAAAAGAACATAAATTAGGTAATATAATGCACACAAAATGTCGCCGAAACCCGAAACCCCAGCTGGGTAGGGCTAGAGTCCCTCGATATATAAGAGTCTGGCCATACGCGGTCATGTTTCTGATTGGTTAGCCGCCTCGGCGGCCATTTTTATCCTTTTAGCTCCGGCGAGTGCCATAAGATTAGCATTAGCCGGCCTCGAAAATGTCTACTAATTAATTTTTTTCATCGAATTGCATATACCTATAAGGCTGCAAATAATGCCTGGTCGTTGTGCAATTAGTTATTGTTGCAATAGTGAAAAAAAAAATTAAAAATATACTTTAAAATTCAATATAAAATTAAAGAAACTCGCTTTAATCTAATACTTCCAGATATATTTTATCAAAAGTTAGAAAGAATAATGAACATTTTACTGAATCATTTATAAAATAATGAAATGCGAAGTTGAATAGATTTTAGATGGTTTTAGTACTCCGTTTAGTATTATTGGGATGCTCGAATTACATAGAACCTGTCTAATAAAGAACAAACCTGACCGCTTCACTTCTAAAAACTATATACATATTTATTACCCTTCAGTATATTACCCTTTAGGATTTTTAGTCCGTGAGTCCAATTATATTTAAATTTATTACTGCAAGCTTTAAAACTTAGGTAGGTACTTATTTACGTAATAAAAACTCATTTTTTTTTTAAATATCGCATAATATTATATAAAATATCTATTTACATTTTCGTATTGAGGGATATTTATTGTTAATGTTGCTTGGTTAATAAATGAAAAACCTCACTTTTGAACTTGACTACATTTAACATTGTTTTGAAGAATACGCAGTAAATCAAGATAAATCAAGAGATAATGTGGAAACGATTTTACAAGATCCTTTAACATTCCCATAGTCACCATCAAAAAAATCACTGTATAAATAATATGCAAAATAACGCGTATTTTAATTGTTTTAGTGCTAAGCGCCTATCTCATCAATGCATTTTTTCGGTGAAACAGGATAAACATGGCTGCCGCAGACCGTATGACCAGACTCTTGTATATCGAGGGACTCTAGGTAGGGCTAGCAGGAGGATGGAGTGTGAATGAACTGCCGCTGGTCCCAGCGAGCGTAGGAGAACGGAGACACGGATTTCATGTGGCAACGCTGAGAGCCTGTCGACTCAGAGCAAGCAGCGAGAGTGGAGGGGGGCCAGCGTAGGGGTAAAACCGTCGCGATTCCGCAGTTTAACCATCCTCTTATCCCTTATCATTCTTTGATTTGATAGCATCGTATCGCAATTACAAAAAAAGTTGATGTTTTAAAGCTTAGCATTCGACAAATCTTGAATTTATTTGCACCTGAAAGTTAGTTGTTTGTATTTATTCCCATTTAGATTTAGACCGCTGACTGTAGGTGAGCTGTGTGGTAAGATAAAAATACCTAATAAGCAAAAAAATTTCATCTAATCAGAAATGGATAGCCATTTTGTAACACGTCCCGAAAATCCCTCGTATTTATGTGCTCGAGATCCGAGTATAGTGGCCGGGTCGAGAAGTAACATGAATGTAGTTAGAACCGATCTGGAAGATGAATTTCCCAGTGAAATCAGTCCCGTGATTGATGAAAAAAAAGTGAGTATTAAGTTCTATTATTATCTGATGGAATTATTCTTTAATATCCCATTATTAGGAAGAGCATTTGGAAGTGTTCCTTCGTCTGCGAACTGATATACATTTCGACGCGCTTTACGAAGTAAAGGATAATGACACCACCCTCATTTGCCACGGAACGTTGACGAAAAAGTACTCGTTCTCGAAAATATTCGGACCAACGTGCTCTCAGATTGACGTCTTCAATGACATCGTTAAACCTCGAGTTCTGAATTTCATCAATGGACACAATAGCACACTGTTAACTTACGGTGCTTCTGGCTCAGGTAGGTAATTTTTGTTTTTAGGTAAGGGTAAGAATAGAATAATCAGGTTGCTTATAATATGAAAGAACTTATGAGCTTAAACTGTTATTTTTGATTTTAGTTATTTAATAAAATAATAATAATTAAAGTAACTATACAGTGCATTAATTTTAAGTGTTGCCATAGGGAATAGCATGTAAAAAAATACACCCTATGTTAACTTATGTTGTCTTGTACTTTGGAAGTCGTTTTTAATTTTCAATAATAGTACACGTCGTCTATTTTACAATACGGCCTTTCAGAAAAGCCGGTCATTGTTCAATTTTATGATACAGGCTGTCCCATTGAGGTAAAAAACTGCAAGAAACGGTAAGAGATACGAAGTCGGTTAAATTACAAAAAAGTTGCGCTGTTTTGAGACGAGTATTTGGCAAATTTTTTTTTCTCAATATTCCCAGAATTTCCTGAAATATCCTGAAAAAACTTGAAACATGCAGTTTTATTATTTTAGCCATATCTTCTTTATTATTTAAAAAAAAATATTATTGTTTTGTAGGTTTACATAAGCCGTAATGAGCTACTTATTTGACGTTTCAAAAATTTCCAAAGCCAACTAGATCTTGGGATTTCCAAAGTCAACTTTGGTTTTTCTTATTACCGCTATATTGTTTTTCATGCCATTCGCTATAGAAAAAATCAAGGAAACAAAAAATCCATTACATTGCAAATAAATTTGAAAAAATTTCTTCTTCTTTTTCAAAAATATCGAAAAAAATTTTTTTAACGAATGTCAAAAAGTGCATTTTTTAAGTGTTGCCATAGGTAATAATATGTAAAAAATTACACCCTAAGTATATTAACTTACGTCGTACCCATTGTAATTTAGAAGTCGTTTTAAATTTTCAATAATAGTACATGCATATCATGTAGGTACTTTACGATACAACATGTCAAAAACCGGTCCTTTATAAATTTTAATATTTAGTCCTCAATTGAATTATTAAACAAGGACTCCTGACTCCTTTATTAAATTAATAAAGGAGTCAGAATAAACAAGGTGAGTTAAAATTATTAATTTATTAGAGAACATGTGAACATGTTTTATTCATAAATAAAAAAACAATAAAACCCAAATAACTAAGCAAACTAACAAAAATAATTTGAAATTACCAAATAAATCGCTCAAAAGGTTTTCGTTTTATTGTTTCAATTAATTTCTGTTAGTTTGCTTAGTTATTTCGGTTTTATTGTTTTTTTATTTATTTTTGAATAAAAAATGTTCACGTGTTCTCTAATAAATTAATAATTTTAACTCACTTTGTTTATTCTGACTCCTTTATTAAAGTTTAATAATTCAAATGAGGACTAAATATTAAAATTTAAAAAGGACCGGTTTTTGACATGTTGTATCGTAAAGTACCTACATGATATGCATGTACTATTATTGAAAATTTAAAACGACTTCTAAATTACAATGGGTACGACGTAAGTTAATATACTTAGGGTGTAATTTTTTACATATTATTACCTATGGCAACACTTAAAAAATTCACTTTTTGACATTCGGTAAAAAAAATTTTTTCGATAAATTTGAAAAAGAAGAAGAAATTTTTTTTTTATTTATTTGCAATGTAATGGATTTTTTGTTTCCTTGATTTTTTCTATAGCGAATGGCATGAAAAACAATATGGCGGTAATAAGAAAAACCAAAGTTGACTTTGGAAATCCCAAGATCTAGTCGGCTTTGGAAATTTTTGAAACGTCAAATAAGTAGCTCATTACGGCTTATGCAAACCTACAAAAAAATAATAATTTTTTTTTTATTAATAAAGAAGATATGGCTAAAATAATAAATCTGCATGTTTCAAGTTTTTTCAGGATATTTCAGGAAATTCTGGGAATATTGAGAAAAAATTTTTTTCCAAATACTCGTCTCAAAACAGCGCAACTTTTTTGTAATTTAACCGACTTCGTATCTCTTACCGTTTCTTGCAGTTTTTTACCTCAATGGGACAGCCTGTATCATAAAATTGAACAATGACCGGCTTTTCTGAAAGGCCGTATTGTAAAATAGATGACGTGTACTATTATTGAAAATTAAAAACGACTTGCAAAGTACAAGACAACATAAGTTAACATAGGGTGTATTTTTTTACATGCTATTCCCTATGGCAACACTTAAAATAAATGCACTGTATAATAATTTGGAGAAGCTGCAATCTTGTGGCTCATTGAAATTAATTTTTTTGGTTTAATGTCCCTCAACATATTGAAACGAAGTGTCTCTTTTGTTCTTGTGAAGTTTAGGGTGGTATGCAGAGTTAGAGTTATATTAATTTATAAAAAAGTTAATTATTTCAATGCTAAAATTTGTTTCTGAAATACTTTGTCATTTTTTTCTGGATTTCTATCTGGTCATTATCTTGGATGAGTTGATAAATAAATATTATTTGGCATTTAATGATAACAACAATTTAATTTTAATAATATTTTGTTGGAATTTTATCATCAACTACTATGGCAGAAAATGACAAGGTGAAAGTTTGTACAAGTACAAGTATTAAATTTTAAGTCTAAGTCCTATATGAAAATGATATCCTGTTTTCTTCTTATCACAAATCCATCACACCGTGTGTACAACAGGTGTCCCAGCTTATGCGAAGCGGTCTCTGTATAGGCCAAAAGATGGACTTTTTCAAAAAATTTTTTTGCAAATTCAAGTACAGAATCACAATGGCCATAATTTAAAATTATTTTGGAGTATACAGAGTGTCCCATATGACAGTGGCATATCAAAGTTATGTTTTTTTAAATGGAATGCTCCTATGTTATTGCATTTTTAGATTGTCTGAGAAGACAAAATAAGATTGGCTTTTACAGTTGTTGTTTAAATTCAGAAGTTTTTGAGTTATAAACAAGTGAAAATCGTCACTTTTCAAGTTCAAGGCCCTGTACAACGAAAACGACTGAAGATAGAGAAAAACGGCTTACATGTCCCTATTTTACTTTTTCCTGTACTATCCTATGATGTAGATGAAATGTTCATACAGGGTGATAGAAAATTTGAAAAATTCTGAGATTTCTCCACGCGTCGCCAAATAAAAAAATCAAAGAAAGTACAAATATTTCTATACCATAGAATAGTACATAAAAAGTTAAACAATAGGGACATGTAAGCCGTTTTTCTCTATCTTCAGCCGTTTCCGTCATACAGGGCCTTGAACTTGAAAAATGACGATTTTCAGTTGTTTATAACTCAAAAACTTCTGAATTTAAACACCAACTGTAAAAGCCAATCTTATTTTCTCTTCTCAGATAATCTAAAAATGCAATAACATAGGAGCATTCCATTTTAAAAAAACATAACTTTGATATGCCACTCTCATAAGGGACACTCTGTATACTCCAAAATAATTTTAAATTATGGCCGTTGTGATTCTGTACTTGAATTTTCAAAAACTTTTTTGAAAAAGTCCATCGTTTGGCCTACAGAGACCGCTTCGAATAAGCTGGGACACCCTGTATACCGTATAACATAGATACAGTTTGTCCACGGATGGGGTTATGCGAAGAAGGAACACTTTCTTAAATTTTACGAAAAAAGTAATTCTTTAACAAAAAATTCTGCTTCTCAAGAAACGTCAGAAACAACCCTAAAATATGAGGTATCGTTATGGTATTCCTTTTTCCCCTCTTTCTAATTTATTATTATTAATTTTATTTCAAAAAAATTATACCATAAACAAAATTTTTGAATTATTTTAAAGGGCACTCTCTCTCCCGGTTGGGTTCAGTTGAAAAAAAAATTGCTTTCAATTTAACTTGAATTGAAATTTGAAATTTTATAGAACAAATCGTCTAATTTATGACTTGTAACTTGACAAAATATTTATAAAAAAAAAAAAAAGTTATAAAACCTATCTCGAGCTCTCTGATTATTAAAATTTGTTATACTCTAAAATTTAAACTTAGTACAATGCCAAAATCGTACAATATCCTTTTCTTTCCTCAAAAACCTTTCTCTACTCCCTCTGCTTCTCTTCTTCTTTATTCTTTCAAATTCTTTCAAATAAAACTTCTCTCTCATCCTCGTAGTCTCTTTCCCCTTTTCTTGCTGCTTCTCTCTCGTCCCTTTATAAACAAATCATTCCTTTCCAAATAAATCTTTCCTTTCCGTTATTTATCTTCTTTCTGCTTTCAAATTCTGCTCTATTTCCTTTTGACAAACTCTCTTCTTTAATAATTTATTCCTCTCCTATCCTCTTTCTCTTTGCCATCACTTATTATTCTTCTCTTTATAGTTCTTCTAAATAATTATTTTACATTTTTTTTCATCCACTGATTTTTTAAACAATCAAAATAATTTATTTTTGACATTTTTAATTATTAATTATTATTATTTTTTATTTGTTACAAGTCATAAATTTAATTGTCATAATATTCAAGTCAAGTTTAAACTTGAAATCACCATTTCTTATCTTCAACTGAACTCAATTTTTCATAACAGTATCTACCCAAATATCTCCCTTCCAAATTTGAGTAGATTTTGTAAAAATTAATTAAAATCAGCTGTAAAAAATTATCACCTCTTATACAGGGTGATCCCGAAATGGCGGACACGGTATACAGAGAGTTGTAGAGAATGTTCAGAAAGACTGTAAATTTAAAACAAAAATGGTTTTCGCGGCGTTGTTACTCAGATATAGAATGTCCTTTTTCTAAAATTTTAATCAAAATGGCATTCAAATTTAAGCAACCCTCACTGTTTTACAAATCCTACACTGCAACACAATTATTATTAATAATTATAAGTTCCAGCGGCCGATGTCATCTTATTTTTTTTTTTTGTTTTCGTTCCATAGGGAAAACATTCACGATTGTGGGAACGGCAAATGAGCCCGGTATGATTCCTCGCGCCTTGGAGTACATATTCAGGAGTCTCCCGAATCTGCCATCAACACCTGAAGTCAAACCGTCTCCCAACGGGAACGTCGCCCCATTGGAAGACCAAATGAAAGTAGAGGAGACACGCAGCAGACGTGACTTACTGGCAGAGGCTGCAAAAATGACAGATCATCAAAAACATGTGAAAGTTTACAAGTAAGTTGTTGGGTTTTTTTTATTTTTGTTTTTGATGGCTTAATTTAGGAGCAATAATAATAATAATAATGTCTATTTGCCTTTTTTAAATACATTTCACGGTAGCGAAAAATTATGATTACAAAAAATCTGAAGAAGGATCTCTCTAACGACTTTTGTTTGAAACTTTTCTTGAAATTTCTTATTGTTCAAAATATACAGGGTGGGCCACGGTATACGAAACGGAAGATTATGGCCGTGTCTCTGGATTTTAGGATCTTTTTATTTTTGGAGTGGATAGAGACCCGGCAGAGGTACGTTTTAAAATTATATTCATAATGTACAGGGTGTTCCAAAAGCATGAAACATATCAAAGTGATGTTTTTTTAAATGGGATGCTCCTATGTTATTGCATTTTTAGATTGTCTGAGAAGAGAAAATAAGATTGGCTGTTACAGTTGGTGTTTAAATTCAGAAGTTTTTGAGTTATAAACAAGTGAAAATCGTCATTTTTCAAGTACAACGAAAACGGCTGAAGATAGAGAAAAACGGCTTACATGTCCCTATTTTAACTTTTTATGTACTATCCTATGGTGTAGAAATATTTGTTCTTTATTTGATTTTTTTATTTGGCGACGCGTGGAGAAATCTCAGAATTTTTCAAATTTTTTATCACCCTGTATAAACATTTCATCTACATCGTAGGATAGTACAGGAAAAAGTAAAATAGGGACATGTAAGCTGTTTTTCTCTATCTTGAACCGTTTTCGTGGTACAGGGCCTTGAACTTTAAAAATGACGATTTTCACTTGTTTATAACTCAAAAACTTCTGAATTTAAACACCAACTGTGAAAGCCAATCTTATTTTCTCTTCTCAGACAATCTAAAAATGCAATAACATAGGAGCATTCCATTTAAAAAACATAACTTTGATATGTTTTATGCTTTTGGGACACCCTGTACATTATGAATATAATTTTAAAACGTACCTCTGCCGGGTCTCTATCCACTCCAAAAATAAAAAGATCCTAAAATCCAGAGACACGGCCATAATCTTCCGTTTCGTATACCGTGGCCCATCCTGTATAAGTTCTCGAAAATGATCAGTCTTCCGAACGAGTTCTATTTTTGCCCTCGACGGTCGAGAGTTCCTCTTGGTTACCTTGCTTGCTGGTCCCGGGTTTTGCTACACTAGGTTCACCTTCAACCCTAGCTTGCTAGGTTCTCCAGTTTCCCCCTGGTTTTCTAGTTTCCGCTCTTTTCTCAGTTTCCTGCAAGCGGCTCCTGACTGTTTTTTGGGTGGGTCTTTCTTCTCAGAATTCCCTTCCCTTTTTGGGTTTCGGTTTTGTTTTTCTTGGTCCATAATGTTCCCATGAGTAATGGAGCTATATGAACGAAAACACCATAAGCAGAGCTCCATACATATGGTAGGCATTTATTTTCGGAGGTGCGCCACTTCTCCAAGGTTGAATCCAGTAGGGACTTTATTCAGCCATACATCCTTGTAGGTTGAAGGTTGTCTCCTTTTGGTCCAGGCTGTAAAGCCAAGACCCGTATTCATCTGTTCGCGAGATATGTCCACGACAACAGACTTTTACGGTCTTTCGGAGAGTCCACTTTCGGACGTTCTCCGGCATCGTTACGACCCCTGTGCAGACCTTTAGTCACGACACTACAACTAGGTGTGGGGTGAGGTGGTCCGCGGCAGGGCTTTTTTGAGCTACCAGTCTAGAGTTTTATCTCCGACGAGCTCCATAACATAGATTGACATAGTCTATTGTAGGTATGATACATCTAAATCAATGACACAAAAAATAAAAGAAAGAACCTAAAAACAATAACGATGCTTTTTTCCATCTAAACAGGAATTTTGGTTTGTCTCCGGTTATTATTCCGGGATCCTAAACTATTCCAGGCCTTCACTGATTTAAGATTCACCCAGTATAATGTTAATCGAGACACTGACACTAAACCAACATACAATGACAAATGGAGTGAAGGATGACACAATTTGAAGGTGGTTTTGCTGCAATCCACGGAACAGTTCCTGAAGCTTTAACCTAAATTAAAAATTTAAAACCCCTCTGAAAATGTGACTGTTATTTTAATAAATATGTTCAGCTGTCATTCATATAAATATATTATAATATATCGTGTGATCCACAAAATTTTTCATCAACTAGTGCCTTGGACGAGAGAGATAGCTATTGCAGTCATGTCTGAGCTCATTGCACCTGAGCACACCTAACAAATAGTTTGCATTTTATCTGACCGACTGGCAGACATGCTTCATTTTTTCCAAGGCAGACGAAAAATTTTGTGGATCACTCGATACATATATACCTGTGACAACTTTTATGTGATTTATCCGTTATTCCTCCAACTGATTTCATCGTCGATTGTTTCCAGAGACATGCAGACCAGACTGAGCAGTGAACCGGCCGCGATAATCGACGAATTCGGCACGGTCTCGATCGGCGTCTGGGTCTCGTTTGCCGAGATCTACAACGAGATCATCTACGATCTTTTGTGCGAAGATTCTCTCAGAGGCAGACAGCGATCGAAGTTACATCTGGGCACCTCGACCAATAACACATACATCAAAAACTTGCGACAAATAAACGTGAGGTCTGGTTTGGAAGCGTTCCAGATCTTCCAGTACGGGGTCCATAACCTCAATTACGCCGCCACGAGTATAAATTCTCATTCCAGTCGGTCCCATTCGATATTCACGATAACGTTTGTACAGGCCTTCGGAAACAACACAAGAGTGAGCCACTTTAACTTCTGTGATCTGGCCGGCTCGGAACGGTTGAAGAAAACTTTAAACGAAGGGGACCGATTGCGCGAATCTAACAAGATTAACATGTCTTTGATGGTCCTGGGGAAATGCATAGAGCAGGTGCGGGATTGCCAGAAGCAGAAGGTTAATCGTTTGATCCCTTTTAGGGAATCAAAACTGACTCAGCTTTTCCAAAACGCCCTGTCAGGCTGTGAAAGCATTTCAATGGTCGTGAACGTTAACCCCTCCAAAGAAATGTTCGATGAGACTCAGCACGTCTTAAATTTTTCGGCGATCGCGCAGAGTATCATCGTTGAAGAGAAAAAGCCGGCGGTCTCTCATAAAAATGATTTCTCCCTTTACCTACAGAACACAGCGAGTCACGTTGAAGCGCCTGCTGAAGTGTGTGCCGATCTGGAAGATTACAAGAACAGGGTTTCCCATCTGACCGATCTCCTCGAACAGCAACGGCTCAAGTTCGAGCAGGATAATCTCGAAGATCGTAATCGCATCATTAAAGGCTACAAAGAGATCATCGAAATGAACGATAACACATGGAAGAGCCAGCTGAAAGCCATCGAAGAGAAAGTGCAACAGAATAAAATTGCCCTGAGAAATTTAAAACAGAAATACGAGGAAGAACAAAATAATAAAGTAGAAAACGTTCCTATCATCATAATTAGTGACAGTTCATCGGAAGATGATGAAAAAGAAGATCAGAAGAAACTGTTGCAATCGTTGCAAGAGAAAAACAAGAAACTCGAAGCAGTCGAGCTCTCCCAACAACTTGAAATTGATAATTTACAGCGTCAAATCGCTTCGATGACGTCAAAAACGAAGTTATTAACAGAAGAGCTTCAGTTAAAAAATGGGACGATTTCACAGCAACAGCATACACTGCAAGACGCTGTGACAATGTACAAAGATCTCTTGAAAGTCCAAGAGCAAGAGTCCAAGAAGTCTCAACACCTCGAAGCGAAACTCATGAAAGAACAGGAAAAAGTTCTGACTCTGGAAGAACAACTGTCCGAGACTACCGAGAAACTCTCGGAAGTACAGGAAAAAGCTGCGAGTCTAAAATATAAACTGGAATGTATTTTCAAGGTAACATTTGACGATGATGACACAATAGAGGAGCCCTAAGATTTCAAGGATATATATCTCCGTCAGCAAGGTGCGGACGTTAGCGTTTCTGGCTCCGGTGAGTTGAATTAAGCATTTCATGAAAAGATTTATTTTGTCCCCCATATTTTTGAATAAGTAATAATTATTTAGGCTAATAATTCTGTTCTTTCAGTAATGAGGATAATATTTTTATTTTTCAGAGAACGTGTCTTTGATGAAGAATCCGCTCACTGCAACGGAGCGAATTTCGCATTCGTTATCGCCTGTTTTTATACAAATCGACCACTTTTGACATTGAGGACGAGAATTAGTTCCGTTTTTTTTATAATTTTTGAATGAGAATTGTTAAGTTTATGTGATACTAGATATTTTTGTAATTTCATACCTAATATTTTCTAAGTGCCTACAGATTCATTAAATAAAAAGACATAAGTAATTTGTGTTTAAGATTTCTTATAATACAGGGTGATTCAGGTTTTACCTTGTTAACTCTAGGGAACAATAGAGAATCGAAAAATAATATGAGTTTGCTCTATGAAATATGTTCGGGAAATCCTTCGTTAAGAAAATACAGGGTGTTGAAGTTTTAAGAAAAAATTCGTATTTTTGAAATATAAAAAAATTGGCTGATTGAAATAATTTGAAATTTTGAACAGTAGTTGTGCTAATTGAAGTACATGATGTGATACTTCCGATGAAAAATTCTTCAATCCAGTGGCGGAGATCTGGGTTTGTTCTTACCTTTTTTAATAAATAATTTGCACGCCACTGAATTTAATGCAAATTTGTTATTTTTGTTAGATACCTTATGTTGTTTAGAGAAGAAAAGTCATCGTACGTTTTTGTCGTAGTTTTGTCTCACTGTTTCCGAGATACTTCACAATGTAGGAACCCGTACGACGTAAAATATCATAGGAATCAATGCAATAATTCAGCATTTTTAGAAATTAATCATTTTTGTGATCGTTATTGAACCGTATTGAATTACAAAAATCTTGCCTGAGTGCCAACATTGTAGAATATCTTGAAAACAGTGTGTCCTACAACAAAAACGTAAGATGACTTTTCTCCTCTACACAAAACAAGGTATCTACCATAAAATAACCAATTTGCATTAAAGTCAGTGACGTAGAAATTTATATTAAAAAAAGGTAAGAACAAACCCAGATCTCAGCCACTGGATTGAAGAATGTTTCATCGGAAGTATCAAATCATGTACTTCAATTAGCACAACTACTGTTCAAAATTTCAAATTATTTCAATCAGCCAATTTTTTTATTTTATTTTTATTTTATTTAATATCAACGGGCAAGACCCTTCTGTACATAATATAATATAATTTCTATAAATTTCTAATCAAACATTGAACAATAAAAAGCGCCAATAACATGCTTAATTAACCCCTTAAGCGGGCGGGAGTCTGAGCGCGCGTTGCTCACGCGGTGGGCGCTGCATTTCAAGCTGTAAAATCTCGGGCGCGTATAGCGACAGCGCGAAGGGTATTGGAAAAAATAAAAATATATTTAATTGGGATTAAAACTACAACAATGCAGATGTAGAATAATAAACATTTATTGAAATGTTTTTCTAATTTTCTATGAATAAAGTCGGCAGCGCCTCGTAAGCTAAAAGCAGGTGTAAATTTTTTTTAAATGTAATAGTACATTTTGTTTTACACCTTTTGATATAAAAAATTGTGGTAAATAATTTTCTAGCATTCAAATGTTGAAATAAACAATATTTGACTTATGTTATAAAACACACATAAGATGCACACAAAAATATATGAAGAACAATCGCAAAGTAAAATGTATAAATTTTGTTCGAAAAAGTTGTAAATTTAAGCATGCACATCATAATTCGAGGTAATAATTATTCAAATATTCAAATTTTGCAGTAAAAATATTTTAAAGAATATGATGATAAAAAATACCAATAAAAATGTGTGAGAAGCCAAAAAAATATATAATATAATGTTTAAATTGTTCGAAAAGTTCTAAACCTAATTATTATATTACCACTTACCTAATTTTTGTATTTTTGTTTTCATCGTGGGTGGAAAATTGATAGTTTTGTCTATATCACACATAAAAATAATTGTTCAGATGCACTATAACTATGTACATATAACTAAAAATGTCCAACTAGTCTAATAATAATTATGAAGTGTATGATAGTTTTTAAAACAAGGTTCAATACATAGATTCACTACACACATGTCTTACAACCATATATCGACCTTCTCTGAACTTTGTGGGAAGCGCACACTACACATTGCCGTCGAATTCCGTTCCCATCTTCAGTAGCTATTCTTTCCAGAAAATGTCTGCCACTTAGCCTAAGAGGATTCTCTGGATTTACTATTACTCTTCTGGTAGCAGGTGTAGCATTGCTGTATTTCTCAAACAAGCTTGCTATCACTGAGAGCCTATATAGTCTAGATGACGGAGTTTCCCTCCACGACTTTTATAAACAATATAAGAATTGAACATGGCCACATCAATCAGGTGCCGGAACATCTTTTGGTGAAATTTTTTGAGCCGCTTTCTTGCTATACTGTAGGCTAATCATGTACTGATCAGAGAGGTCAACACCACCCATGCCTCGATTGTAGTCAATCACAGCTGTTGGCTTCTTCATAGTAACCCCCTGTCTATTGACCACGTCCACCATATTTCCAGCATGAGTGGTACTGAGCATAGTGACGTCAGTCTTGTCATGCCATTTTATGCACATTATTTTTCCCTTGTAAGCAGCTAGATGTGCCCCTTTTGTCAGTTTCTTTTTCACAACTTGCTGTGGAAGGCCTTTCCTGTTCACTCGTGTTGTTCCCAAACCATCTGTTTGGAATGAGCAAAGAATTCCAAATAGCTCTGGTGAACCGTAGTAATTGTCTACAACAATTCTATGGCCAATTTGTAGTAGATTTTTGGCTAAGGTAAGTACTACTCGTGTTGGTTTTGTACATACCGAAACGTCTTGGCCGTGTACTTCTGAAATCAAGTCTGTATTTTTACCATCAGTGTACACAATTATGTTCCAGACGTAACCAGACTTGGCTTCGCAAAGACGATACGATTCCATCCCAAAACGAGCTCTTTTCTTCGGTATATACATTTTCCATCCCAGGCGGCCTTTCCACAGCAGAAGACTCTCATCTATTGACAGGTCTCTCTTAGGAATGTAGAATTTTTGAAATTTTTCCAACAGATATTCCAAAACAGGGTTTATTTTATAGAGCTTGGGATTATGAACCCTGGGATCAAACTCTTCATTATTATTGAAATGGAGATACTTCAGAAGCAAGAAAAACCTTTTCTCTGTCATAGTTTCATAGAAAATCGGTGTCTGCACTAGCTTCTTTCTTGAAAAAAACATGTCGTTCTTTGGCTTCTGTACTAGTCCCTGTAGGAATAGAATTGCCATCAATAATCTAATTTCATCAGGGTTAGTCTCTTCCCAAGCCAATTCTCGAGAGCGCCTTGCCATTTTCCCTTTCCTTCGCTTCTCAGAAATTTGCTGAGTGGCATATCTGTTGGTTTCAACAGCAATCATGCTAGCAAACTGTTCATCGATGTAGTTTTCATAGTAATCTACTGGTTCTATTGCCTCCAAAACCGTGCTCCAAAATTATCTCCAACTGCACCGGTGACTGTATCAAATGGGAAGGGTTGTCTAGCTGCCCCATCTAATAGCCAAACATCTGGAACATCTTGATGTGCATTACCCCCATTTTCCTGCGTCTCTGGATGTTGATCTGGATGATGATCTGCAGTACCACCATTTTCCTGCGTCTCTGGATGTTGATCTGGATTATCCAAATTTTCCAGCGCCGCTTCAGGCCTTTCTTCACCCTCTGAATTTTCTTCACCACTGCTGAAGTGAACTGGTCGAAGTTCAGTAAACCGTGAAGTTCTTTGAATTCCACTAGGTCCTGGTTCCGATAATCCACTCGCGGATCTGATGTACTTCTCTACTTGCGTGTGGTAAAGTTTTGTCGTCCTCGGAATTTTCACAGTTTTCTGGGTTATATTCTGAGTCTTCAGAGTCGCATTCTTCTGCACTTGCATATGCCAGTTCATTCAATAATTGGATGTGGTATTCATCATCGGTAGAGAAAATACTTTTACCAAACATTTAAAAAAAATTTTATGAATGTAAAGTCACAAATTATAATTATTATAAACACTTGTATTGTTCATTTTCCAAGTCACAAACACACACACATCAAACACACGAAAATAGTTTCGGTTAACATTTTCAAAGACTTTTGCAAAGTCTTATTTCATTTAATTTTCGTAACAGTGCAATTATTAACTTTTTTAACATTTCTAAAAAAAAAAAAAATTTAGGAAATGTTAAAAAAGTTAATAATTGCACTGTTACGAAAATTAAATGAAATAAGACTTTGCAAAAGTCTTTAAAAATGTTAACCGTAACTGCAAAAGGAAACAGAAGTTCAATAATATGCATATTTGTGACCCAGAATTTCTAACTTTGATGACATCGTGTGGCACCGTGAAGAGGTTTAGAGCATTTTTGTATTAAGATTTTTTACTCAAAATAGTCCAAGGAAGGTCGCCACGTGTAGCTCTTACACTCATACCTGGACACCCTGTATATATACAATAATTACTTGATTTTTTTCACAATAATTTATATAAATTGCAAAAAATAAACTCCGTTCGTAAAAACCCGACCAAATATCGATACCGTTCTAGATCGACTAACAAAATTCAGCTATGAACAAGGGATGAAAAATATCACGAGAGCAATAATTAAATGTAACAGATGTTGAAATATTTATATGGCCCTTTGTATTTTTGAATTCTTTGTGGTTCAGTAGAATTACTGGGTATTTATTGATAATGATTATTTCCAGTACTATTGTTTTCATAAAAATTATCAAAATACATTGAATTATAATAAAATACCTGCATAATACTTATGAAAGTTTACTTTTAATTTCATACTTATTAGTGTAGTAGGTAATGCGATTTATTCAAAAATTAAACTAAAATGATTTAGGTACTGCTCGACAAAAATATCTTGGCGGTTGTTAAAGGAGAGAGAGGTCCTAGAACGAGACAGAAAATCACCCCACCACCTTATCTGTTTTAGTACATACATGCCCGTATTCACAAACGATAATTTCCTAAATAATTACGAAATTATTTAAATGAGTGAGATGGAGATATGCAGTTTTTTTGCAATAGAATGAGATGGGGATAATTGATTACGTAATTATTTTGGAAATTATCGTTTGTGAATACGGGCGTCTATGTAATAAATTTTGATTTTTGAACAATGTTTTGACATTGATACTTGACGTTTATATTTTATTATGTTTGTTACAGTTAATTATTACAAACGTATTGCAAGCTTTTGAAATGGCAAATTTTAACAGCCAAGTTGCTAATAAAACCCTTTCTGGTCAAAGCCATGAAATTGTTAATAACGTTTATAAATAGTTTCTTGGTGAATCTAAAAATAGTGGTCCTATTTTACCAAATAATCAAGTCCAAAAACGGGTTGCTCGTGCAACAGGCATTAGTGAACGGACTGTTCAAAGGATAGTGGTGGAAATAAGCAGAATATATCATCGATGGCCAAACGGATAAATTTACTTCTCCTGGTAAAAAAAAGAACTAAATTAGCAACAAAAACCAACTTGGATGATTTTGATCAATGTTTACTGCGTCGAATTACAGCCGAAAAAATTACTCCAACGCTCGAGAAGATCACTGCAAAATTTACAGAAGATAACGAGTACAATGAATCAAGGGAAAGTTATCCATAAACTGGGCTTTCGGTGGAGAAAAATAAGATCTAATAGAAAAATTTTGATGGAAAAGCAAGAAGTGCGATTCTTGCATCTTCATTTTCTTAGAAGGATGATGAGAAATTATATAGAGCCGAAGGTAGAAATATATTGTACATGGATGAAACGTATATATCCATTCTTCTCATGCTCATATTATTTACATAATTATTTATTTGCGAATAATTGTTAATTTATATTTATAGAGAATAGCACATTTTTAGTATATACCTATAATTATTTGTATTGGCACCGAAAGTGTCGCAGAGTCTTTAATAAATTTTACATCCATATGGGTCTGCATTTTAAATGGCTTACACCAAGAAAAATTCCTACTGTTATTCTTGTAAGAACATTAGATGAAGTTTGATAGAAACCAGTCAATGTTTATAAGTTATAACTAAAACTCCGTTGTTTATTTTATTTTCATTTTTTCATATTAATTGAACGCAGCCAAATTAGCTTTTAGCTCATAATAAAATTCAAATGTCAAGTATCAATGTCCATACATTTTACAAAATTTATTACATAGAGGGTCGTATGCTAGAAAATCTCATTTGGCGTTGTTAACGTAACACCGATGTCAATCTGACGCTGTTGTTAAAATCAATTCGGTATGCTAGAAAGAAATATTCATGATTTGACACTGTTGTTAGGTAACATCATCATGTTAAAAATGTAACATGAACAATAGCGGCAACGTCGTACATTCGCTGATTGCAGGCTAAGAACAATTCACGAGCTAGATCGAACCCGAACCGAAGTTCCATTTCGTAATAAATCGGCGATCCGAGATGGTCGTGGTTGATTTTGGTCTCGCGTTGTTAGATGTTGGCTAGTGCCTACTGAACGCATGCGTATGAGCTAGATAAACACGAAACTCGTCTACCGTCGACCGTCATCGTCAACGAACGTCATTACCATCCGATCCGATCCCCATTCTCCATTATTGTTATTGTTGTGTTGTAACAAATAATAACAAACGTAAACGTTTCAGTTTTCTTTGAGTGAATTAATTTGGTTTACTGTAAAAGTATAAATGGAAGTTGTCGTGAAATCAAGAAAGAACTTCTCTGAAGTTGAGAGGCAGATTTTGCTAGAAATAATCAACAGGTAAGTTATCAATTACCTAATTATTATGTATCTTATTGCAGAATATAGAATAACCAAACCTATAACCCAGTAGTCGGTTGAGAATTTGAGAATTTGATGAAGAGTGAGAAGTTTTTAAAGATTATGTTCACAATTTTCTGTTTTAAAACCCCTTCGGATTGCCAGAGGTGTTGCAGACAACATTAATTTCCTTAATTAAAAATTATTTTTTTATTTGTTCTGGTTTGACTCTGACTATTGCTATACAATTATTATTTTATGAGTGTAATATTATTATCAAATAAATTATTTATTTTACACAAATATGTCTTATGTTCTTTAACTTATTTTATTTTATTGTTACCTACCCTATTTATGCCGCCCATGGTTATATATGTTATTAAATATAAATATAAATCAATAAAACCAATTTTGTTTTATTTATTCTGAATCTAAATGAAGAAAATCCAGTTAAATTTCTAAATTAAAAATCTTCCTAAAATTTGTCAGCTACAATTAATCGATCCATACCCTGTGATTATTGTAACATGGCCATTTAACATTGACGTTCAACTGTTCCTACTCGATTTTCGTTTCTAGCATACCAAATTGGGTGATTTCAGCTTTAACGCCGTTGTCAACATGAAATTTGACATGGCGATGTTAAAGCATTTAACATGGTCACGTGACCATGTCAAAGTGATTTTTAACAACAGTGCCGTTGTTAACAGCGCTGTCAAATGCGAAATTTAGTTTCTAGCATACCACCCAGAATGTACTAAAACAGATAAGGTGGTGGGGTGATTTTCTGTCTCGTTCTAGGACCTCTCTCTCTTTTAACAACCGCCAAGATATTCTTGTCAAGCTGTAGTGACATCTATAATATTTGTAAGTGTAGTGTATATTTAGTGGTGTAGGTACCTATAGAACGACGAGTTAATTTTAATTGCATATTTATTTGTATTACTATCGCGAGGCCGGCCGTCCTGCGTTGTTATCGGTGTGTGGAGCGGAGGCACCGGCGGCCGCCGGCAAGCCGAGCAACGAGCGACCGGCAAGGACAGTATCAATTCGTTTATGTAGGAAAATGTTATTAATTAGTATAAGAATAAAATAATAAGTTGTAAATAAGGGTTTATATTTACCTAAAGGTGACATACATCACAGTAAGAAAACTAGTAATTGATTCTCTGTAAGAAATAGGGGCGAAACCCTTACTTTTGCCGCGCGCCACTGGATAGCGCTCGAGTATTCTATATTTTACAAATATCTACAGTTCCCTATCAATTTCAACGAATTTTTTTATTGATTATCTCATCAATAGATGGTAGCACCAGAATCAAATAGTTATTTACATTATACTTTATTTTTTATTTAGATGGACTTGTCAAACAGCTGTCAAGTTGGTAGCCTGTACAATCTCTAAACAGTAATTTTGATATTCTCTGATGGTTGCCTGTTTCCTTAACCTTGACAAAAAATTTACGTTGTGACTAGAGTTACGACGGCAACACTCCCCGACTCGGGTACAGGATATTTCCTTGTTGCAGTTATAAAATGGAAATTTAATAAATTTTTTTCTCAATTTTCTTTGGAAATAGTTCATTTCTAGTAGTTATTCATCTTTTGAGCATAAATTTACCTCTGTTGTTTAGCATGACTTTATCGAATGACTTTTTGCGAAAACTGAGTCGGGTTCCCCAGCCGCTACTCTAGTCACAGCAAAAACTCCAAGGAACGCATTGAAGACTTTGTTGAAGCTGTCAAACTGACAAACTAAAATTAAATTCAAAATTAATGAAATATGAAGCAGAGGTAAATTTATTTCAAAAGAAAGAAGAGAATGAATGCTCAAATGCTATGAACAATAATTATTCTTATTAAAAGATGTTTTCCCAAATCAAATAACAATACAGTGCAATCAGATTCCTTTAAATATCTAGAGATAATTGTTTAAAAAATGATTGAATAATGTAAGTACCTATTGGTCAATAAATCTCCTATTTTCAATGTTTTTACGGTAAACTAAGGAGAGAACGGCGGTATAATATCCTATGTACATAAGACTTTTAAAAGTAAATATAGGTGCTTACACTAATAAATGCTTTTTAAATTTTATGAAAAAATTGCCTTTATAGGTATCGTTTTTTGAACTTTGAAATGAAATGACATCTCAAGTAATAGACATAACCTGAATTAGCTTAGCAACTATTCTAGTGACTATTCTGGTAACAACTATCACTATAACCAACCTAATCAGTCTTGTTGCCAATCGTTCCCCTAGAATTTTGACTTGGTGGAATCCATCTAAATAAAAAATAAAGTATACAAGCTACGAAAGTTCACTTTTAGCCGAGGGTATTTAAAAGCTCCGAGCACCTGAAAGAGCTTTCGTAGCGTGTAATGTATTAAACTTTTCATTCTCCCCTTGCCATATTTGAACCACGGATTAAGAAGAAATGAGTAAAATAATAGGATTCAGTGATAACTAATGGAATTATTATAAGGTGCCATGTTTTTAACATTACCATAGTAGGTAACGATAGTTTTAAGTTATTAATTTATGACATTGTCAAGTTTAAAACTCTGTACCGCTATAATTTTAGAATCTTTGATCGTAGTTTAGTTCAAAATGAATTTCATTCAAGAAGCTGCAAATTCCAGTAAATCTTTCTGGAACATACAATAATAATTATTTTTATGTTCCAGAAAGATTTACTGGAATTTTTTAATGCAGTTTTACATTTAATTTTCCATCTAAATAAACGTTAATCAAACTGACATTTCTACTTTTTTGTCCAGGCCACGAAAGTTTTTCATAGCTAGCAACCACCTAGCAACCTATCACCTAGGATGTTTTACTTTCGCTTTCGGTTGCCTTATCAAGACAGAAAGTTACACTTTCGTAAAGGGGAGAATGAAAAGCTATTATAATATTATTATTGTTATTATATATTAAAATATTATAATTCTTCGTCCCGATTTCCTCCGTCTATTCCGTCTAATTAATTTCAAGAGCTTTTCTATTCAGCATTGATATTTAAAACTCCCGCTATGTTTCACCAAATTTAATTTTTAGTGGCCCCAGTTCATGCTTGGCGGCGCTGCTAAAGTGGACGCAATAGGGAACCTGCATTACCGTTTTACTAGGGTAGCGCATTCACTTTTTGACGTTTACTAAACACGGCTATGTTTGAACAGCTGGATGTCATATTTTTGGCACATTTGGTCACAGGCGTAGGTATCAAGTGGAAAAAAGCGAAGTTTGAAAAATGAAACAAAATAATAACACGAATAAAATTCAAGGAATCCTCTTTGCAGTGGGTATTAAAAACATAATTACGGGTTTATAGGATCACGAAGCTATAGACTTTAGTATTAGGTATAATTTTTATCTCGATATCTAACGTAGTTACTGATAAAAAGCGTTTTGGTAGACTCACGAACGGCAGCGTGATCTTAGTACACATAACTGATCCTTAAAAATAAGATTCAACAAGATGTAATAAAACCTACCTGACCAACTTTCAGGAATACGGAAATTCTGAACCCGCCGTTGAATATTTTCTGCAATCATAACTGTCTGCTATGGGGCTGGATGCATTTTTTGTTCAGAAGATCCTATTATAGTAACAAGGTAAGTATTGATAGAGGACTATAATGATGAGTTTAAACTATTAAGAAAGTCACCTTTAGGCAACGCCAACAAGTGGAAAGCCCACTTTTTATTGTTAAAACATCTTCTAACGCATCAAAAGTTTACCATTTTTATAAAATACGCAGACTTAATAACAAAATAATTATGTGAATTTTTAGACAGTTGTACGTTCATGAAAAATCTGACGTTTATGAAGTCAAATTTGACATTCCCAACTTTTTTCCCAACTTTTTGTGAGAATGAGAATGCGCTACCCTAGTAAAGCGGTAATACAGGTTCCCTAGGACGCAACCTGTTGCAATGCTATAGATATAGGAGTGTCCGGTATTAATATTTTAGCGTATTTGACATTTGTCCTTACTGCCTGACTCTATACTGTGACTAAACTAAAATCGTCAAGTTACATCAAATTTAATTTTGTCTTTGTCTAAAAATTTTTTAATAAAAAAAGTTGGGAAAATGTGATATATTGTCATTGTTGTTGATTATTAGACAGCAACTTCAGAGATCCTGGCAGCTGCAAGCTGTCATCCATCAGCGTGAAACGACACGGCAACCGTGACGTATTGCGTGGTTGCCAAATGAGCCCCTACGGCCTTCTCTAGAGGAGGCCGTGCCAAAAGATATAGTAATAAAAGTGCGCGGTATGCGGTAAGTTGTAAGTTTACAATCCAGGTAGGCAGACTTTATACACAAGAATCATATACACAAACCTTAGAATGCCCTTCTCATTGGTTAACCGGAACCAGGTAACCAATAATACATAAAGGCACTATCTGCCTACAGGTGTGACTATTTGGACCTTAAAAGTTTGTGCGCAGTTTTATTACTATACCTATCTGTTGGTCGACTGAGGTATACAAACTACAACTTCTAATAAAATAAAACTTGAATACCTATTTTACCTATTATTCAATTTATCTATGCTATGGCAAGTTTGGTTCAAAAAATATTGAGAACTTATTCTAATTTAAGTTCAACATAAACATGAGTGGTGTTGGTGGTCGACCCAGACCAGACACACTAGGTACTTATTGGAGTAATGCTAATTTCCAGTTGAAAAAAGAAGCAAAGGTAAATGTGTAGCTAGCACTTTGCTTGCAATGATGAGCTGTTACAAAAGCACAGGTAAATTAGATTCTCATTCTGAAGTTTTCTCTTTTTCTGCGATTTTGCTTTTTAATTTAATAGCTCCGCCACTGAGATGGTTGAAAGTGATGATGAGGTCGACGACGACGACGAGTACCTATACGAGGATGAAAGAAGGGTACTGACGAAACTGTCAAAGATGAAAATTTAGATGGTAGGTAATGATGATGACCATGATTACCTATGAAAGTGGTGTTCAAGAATCATAAAATGATAAGGTAGGTAATTTAATTTAATCAAAATATAAACAGGTGAGTCTTTAACAGACATAATAGTCGTTGAAGCTGTTGACATTGCCAAACAAAAATATACCCAACACTGAATTATTCACCATAGTAACAGATAATGCATCAGCAATGTTAAAAATGGCTCGAAGTGTTCAATAATTGTGGCACGTAACATGCAATAATAATCATTAGTCATATGGTGCAAATTTATTGGTCAAAGCTTTAGAAAATGAACAAATTGCAGCTGAAATAGTGATCCCCAATATTAAAAGAGTTTAAGCGGCCTGATTTAGAACGGGAGCTTGTGGAACGCAATGGAGCACGTATCATATTAGCAGGAGAGACGCTTAGGTATAATGCATCCTATCGGGATGCATTCAAATGTTTTATTAAAACATTTGTGCACCTTTGTGCAAAACCATTTTATACAAACTTTCAGATTTCTGTAACGCGTAGTTTCCCATATACGGCCAACTGACGCTCTTCGTGAAACAGCCTGTATAACATAACAGTGTTATACAGTTTGTCTACGGATGGGGTTATGCGGAGAAGGAACACTTTTTTAATATCCATTTTACCAAGAAAGTCATTCTTTATCAAAAAAAACTCTGCTTCTCAAGAAACTTGAGAAACAACACTAAAATATGAGGCATTGTTATGGTTATGGTTTTCCTTCCCCCCCCCCTCTCTAATTTATTATTATTAATTTTATTTAAAAAAATTTATACCATATAAACAAAATTTTTGAATTATTATTTTAGAGGGCACTCTCTCTCCCGGTTAGGTTCCCTCTCTCCCGAGTAGTAAGAACAAATCGTTTAATTTATGACTTGTAACTTGTAACAAAATTTTATTTAAAAAAAATAGGTACAAAAACCTACTTCGAGCTCTCTGATTTCTCTGCTTGTCTTCTTCTTTACTCTTTTACTCACAGCTTTTTTCAAATTCTCAAGCTGGCTCTCCGACACCGTCTCTTGTTATTCCTTGACCTTTCCAAATAAAACTTCTCTTTCGTCCTCGTAGTCTCTTTTCCATTTTCTTGCTGCTTCTCTCTCGTCCCTTTATAAACAAATAATTCCTTTCCAAATAAATCTTTGCTTTTCGTTACTTATCTTCTTTCTGCTCTATTTCCTTTTGACAAACTCTCTTCTTTAATAATTTATTCCTCTCCTATCCTCTTTCTCTTTGCCATCACTTATTCTTCTCTTTATAGTTCTTCTAAATAATTATTTTACATTTTTTTTCATCCACTGATTTTTTAAACAATCAAAATAATTTATTTTTGACATTTTTAATTATTAATTATTATTATTTTTTATTTGTTACAAGTCATAAATTTAATTGTCATAATATTCAAGTCAAGTTTAAACTTGAAATCACCATTTCTTATCTTCAACTGAACTCAATTTTTCATAACAGTATCTACCCAAATATCTCCCTCCCAAATTTGAGTAGATTTTGTAAAAATTAATTAAAATCAGCTGTAAAAAATTATCACCTCTTATACAGGGTGATCCCGAAATGGCGGACACAGTATACAAGGAGTTATAGAGGATGTTCAGAAAGGCAGAAAATTTAAAACAAAAATGGGTTCCTCGGCTTATAAAACACCGCCGGGGGTCTTGTCTATTAGAGCAACAGTTTCTCTAATTGTTGGTAGTTTCCGTCACTTACACAGATGTCACTACTTGATACAAGTCCCGCAGTTCCATGTGAATAATTATCCGAATACAGTATCAACTGATCTTTAGCTAGAGCTAGAAGTAGACAATTACGATTGTTGATATGACATGCCGATGAGCTCTAATAAGAGCGAAATGGCCATCCATGTCTTCAACATTGTTTTTGTCTGCTTTTGGCTTGAGATCAGTATTATCTATGAGCCCTTAGAACCCAAACAAACATCTTCTTTTCACTAATACGTACTTTGCTCGAATAACTCTCCACTTTGTTGTTGTAATAATTTATAATAATATATAATTTTTTTTTTGTTGCTTTCTTATGCTACATTATAATCATATTATACAGGATGATCAGTAACTCGCGCACTCAGAGCATGCTGCGATAAACTTCACTTTTTAAGAGTGGTAAATTTTCTTACTGCACTGTTGTAAGTTCTCTTCTTCCAAAGATATTACCATTTTTGTAGAAAAAAAGGTGGCAACACTGCAGCACTGAACATGTGTATAAGTTCGGGTTAGAGATGGTATTGTTATCATTTTCATTTCCATAGCAACGAAGGCATTTGAATATTTTATATTCTCAGTTGTGTTTAGGCAGTTACCAGACTTCAAATTTCGTTCAAATTTAAGTTTTTCATCAATTTCCAACATTCTCAATTCCTCTGCAAAGAGGTTTTGTGGATAAAAAAATTGATGAATTATATGGTATCCGTCCCAGACATTACAGTAAACTGAATTTTTCATTAATCTTTATCACGGTTATTGAAAACTCGGATGAGGTACACTCTGTAGTTTTAAAACCAACGGTTGGGTTCAATTTTTTTTTTTGCAGAATATCTTTAATTTTAATGGGCTCTATATGGCCCTGTATTCGGAGTGCGCGAGTTACTGATCACCCTGTAGAAGAGTGTCCAGAAACTAAATTTATTGGCGGTTTCAATGACATCCCCTGCCTTACTCCAGATGCAATAAATTGGTTACAAAGTCTAAAACCAATCTAAACAGGATGGTGTGTCTAGGTTTTTTATGGTGCACTGACTGCAAAGCAAATGCTTCACCAGGATGTCAACAACTCATCCTCATATTCTACAAACCGTTCTACACCCCCCCCCCCCCCCATAATAATGAAATAAGCATCAAATTGTGCAACTTTTCTCTAATTTAACCCAGCCTGTATCTCTTGCCATTTCCAAGAAAGTACTGCCACTTACACTGTATATTATGTGGGCGATACCGAATTGGGCGAAGGATTTTGTTATTCACTAATCCCAGGGGTCAATTGGGCGACAAACGAGAAACTAGGGGATTATAAGAGATAACTGGACAGACAAGAAATACATATGCGGCCTTGCCCATATACAGGGTGGTCCAACTTAAAACGTCAGGACTTTACCAAACGATAGATAACGTTAAAATAATGCCAGTTTCTTTAATACGCTTATAGCCGGGAAAGCTTCCTTTTCAAGTTACAGGGTGTTGAAGTTTTGGGAAAAAAATAATGTTTTGTGAATATTGTCAAAACGACTGCTTTAAAAAAATTGAAATTTGGCACGCAGCATGAGCTATAAGTATCTTTCATGATTTACGGCTTATGGTGATAAATTGCGACTACCAGCGACGGAGATATGGGTGTGCCATTGCCCCTTTTCAAAAAAAAAAATTGACGCCACTGACTCTATGGTTACTGACAATTGTTACATTAGTTAGGTGTTGTTTATTTCTGTTATTTAATTATTTAAGTAAAAGTTATTTGATTAGAATTTGTCTGTTATTCTGAAAATGGCTAGGGATATTACCTAAGAAAACCTGAATTATCTCGAAAAAGGTTCCCATTGAGAAAAAAATTAGAGAGTACTTTTTTGTTCTAAAAAGCATGGGGCATAGAATAGTATTACTAAATTTGCCATGAAGTCAGTGGCGTCCATTTTTTTTTGAAAAGGGGCGATGGCACACCCATATCTCCGCCGCTGGTTTTCGCAATTTATCACCATAAGCCGTAAATCATGAAAGATACTTAACTCATGCTGCCTGCCAAATTTAAATTTTTTTAAAGCAGCCGTTTTGACAATATTCACAAAATATTATTTTTTCCCCAAAACTTCAGCCCTGTATCTTGAAAAGGAAGCTTTCCCGGCTATAAGTGTATTAGAGAAACTGGCATTATTTTAAATTTATCTATCGTTTGGTAAAGTCCTGACGTTTTAAATTGGACCACCCTGTATATATCAGTGTTGCCAGATTTATTTAGTGGTGCTTTTAGTAGATCGGATAGGTATACCTAATCAATTTATTATTAATAATTGAAGTCGAGTAGGCAGTAGGTACGTACCTACCTATGGCTATATGTTGCACTTTAGCGTCATCGGTAAGTCAGGTCTTTGGTCAGGTGAAAAAAAAAATTAAAAAAAAAACCTACTCTGACCAAAGACCTGACTTACCGGTGAGTTTTAGTGAGGAAAAAAAATACCACTATAATTAATAATTATAATGTGTATCGCCATATTCATTATATGTATATTACTTTTCTATTGATGTTTCATGTTTCTGCTGTAGGTATAGTATAAAATAATTGTAAATGCACTAAGGGCTTGATGATGTATTTGATAGAACGTAAAAAAATATTGCATCAAGTATTAATATTATTTATTTATTTTTTTCAATTTTATTTAATGTAGAAAATCGGAATTTCTGTAAAATCTGGCAAAGTAGCCATACAAGAGCATGCAAATAACTCAACGGTATTTAGAAATTCCTTCGCCCAATTGAGCTCCCGGATTATAAGGACCCCCGGCGTGACGAAGGGTCACACAGGTAATTTCGCCCAATTGAGAAACGCCGATATTATGTATATACAGGGTTAGAAGTATTTAAAGGGCCCCACTACAAGGATATCTTGAACCATTGAAGATACGAGTTCAGTTAAATTAGAGAAAAGTCGCGCTATTTTTAGATGAGTATTTTGCGATTTTTTTTTTTTGAAATATCCCCAGTATTTCCGGAAATTCCTGAAAAAACTGAAAAATCGATATTTCTAATTTTTTCCATATCTTTTTTATTATTGGAGATTAATGAATTATCTTTCGTATGCTCAGATAAGTCGCCAAGAACTACCCATCTGACGTTTCAAAAATTTTCCAAGCTGAAAAAAATTCCAAATTTTTTATTCTTCTTTTTTCAAGGAAAAACAGAAAGTTTTTCACTGAAATAGGTCAATATATGAAGTCATGCCTGATAGTTTTTTTTTTTAATTTCTCTATGATATTCTATCTAAAAAGTTGTATTTTTTCTAAAGAAAAAAGAACAAACATTTTTGAAATTTATTTTCTGAAGTTTAATAATTTTTGATTTCCACTATTTTTTTCATACCGAACGACATAAAAAAGTAATATGGCGGCTATAAGAAAAACGAAAGTTGACTGTGAAAATTTTGGGATCTATTATAGTAGGATTAACTTTAAAAAGTCAGATGTGACATCACACTAACCGTCCGAATTAATATTTTTAATTTCACCAGAAAATGTCAAACAGTTAATTGTCAAGTTGTGAACGAACGTAAATTATTGAAGGAATCATTCAAACAATTAATTGAAGCGCTTACGTCAGTTTGAGAGCCACTGACAACTACATAAAGTTTATTCACGTAATGACATTCTATCCTCTGTGTTGTGCATTTAATTCTCATTCAAAACCAATGTTGACGTATACTTATTTATGCGGGATGGAGTGTTTAGACAAACTGGACGGTTACTATAAAAACACGTACATGAAACAAAATAAATCGAACTATCAAAAGGATGTGTATTCTTAATCGATACGTATGACTTTTTAGACTTTATTGGACTATAGTCGGTTTTGAAAATTTTTGAAACATCAGATTGGCGACTTATCTAAGCCTACAAAAAATTATTCATTGATTAATTATTATCAATAATAAAAAAAGTATGGCTAAGATAAGAAATTGTGATTTTTCAGTTTTTTCAAAATATTCCAGGAACCGTCACAGATATCTCGCATGTTTTGACAGATATGTGATGGTCACAAAATTGCGTATTATTTTCTCTAATTTAACCGAACTCGTATCTTCAATGGTTTAAGATATCCCTGTAGTGGCCCTTTAAATAGTATATTTCTCCAAAATCGCGAAATTTCGATTTTAAAAAGGCTCCTGTAGCTTTATCTTTCAAGATTTTGCACTCTTGTAAAACTTTCAGAGCAATTTGGATTTTCATTGAAAAAATTTCTTCCAAAAGTAGCGTTATATTCTACAGGTGTCGTTTCAAAATTCCAGAAATCCGGTTTTTGTCGTCTCATTTCAGGTCGCACGTTTTCAATCTAGGGGACTGAAAGTTTTGTGGGAGTAAGGCATCCACAAGGAGTGGTCTGGTGTTGCACTTGAGCAAAATCGGCCGAGTCGTTTAAAAATGGAGGCCATTTGAATTTTCGGAAAATTTGCTATTTTTTCAACTCCTGTAGCAAGATGGTAGAAAAACTTTGAAACTAAATCAAAAGGATTGGAAGGAAATTATTTGAAATTCGAGTAAATGCAATAAAATTTGCATTATTTTAATTAATAAGCCAGTGGCGTGGGTAGGAAAAGGGTAAAAAATTGTTAATTTCTCTAACAATTTTTGAGCACATTTTTGAACGAATTGAACTGAAACTTTTACAACAGCAGACAACTCTTATACTAATGTTCGCACGTCGATTTTTGATGACCCACGCCCAGGTGGGTTTTCAAAATCGTTTTCTGGGATTCACAAGGTGTGATCTACATCGATTACCTGGAGAAGGGCAAAACGGTCACAGGGCTGCACTATGCCGAATTATTGGGCCGATTCGATGCCGAATTGCAGAAAAAAGTGCTCTTCCACCATGACAACGCGCCGACTCAAACCTCCGCCCAGATTTGGCCCCGTGCGACTTCTATTTATTTCCAAACTTGAAAAAGTCACTCGCCGGGCAGAAATTTGAGTCGAATGAGGAGGCCATCGCCGCCACGGAGGCCCACTTTGCAGACCTCGAGAAAACTTATTTTTCGGACGGGTTAAAGAAGTTGGAGCATCGCTGGGTCGAGTGTATCGAGCTGAAAGGAGACTACTACCGTTGAGAAATAAATCGCCACTTTTCCAAAATTTTCGTTTCTCTTTTGTAGGCTAAGTACTTATCGGACCGTCCTCGTAAACAAAAATTTACAATAGGTACTATACAGGGTGATTCAAAATTCAGTGCAAAGATTTTAAGGGCGTATTTACTAGTCAAAAATAAGAAGTTTTTTCCATATAATCGTATGTCCTAACTTGCTTGGTTTTCTAGATACAGGGGGTTTAATTTTGAAAAAAAAAAATAGATTTTTATCAATTTCTCAAAAACCTCTCAGCCGATTTAAATAAAATTTTATAGGCTTATTTGTTGTCATAAGGGCCTTCCTTTGATGGGAATAACATGAATTTATTAATTCCAGTGGCGTCTCAGGGGGCTGGCTTCACATCAATAATTAATGTGAATTTATTACTTGTTTTAATAGGGCCTGGCACAGATTTTGATTTTTTTCTTGGAAACAAAGCTAGATACGAGTAAAGCTCAGGAGGCAAGAAAGTTACATTATTGATCGCTTAATCTAAAAAATATATAAATTGTCAAAAGAGCAGTGGCGTATCATAATTTTACCTATAAGTTTCAAGTAGGTAGCCCCCTGAGACGCCACTGGAATTAATAAATTCATGTTATTCCCATCAAAGGAAGTTCCTTATAACGACAAATAAGCCTACCAAATTTTATTTTAATCGGCTGAAAGGTTTTTGAGTAATTAATAAAAAAAAATTCTTATTTTTGGCTGGTAAATACGCCCTTAAGATATTTGCACTGAATTTTGAATCATCCTGTATAGTACTACACATTCAATAGTCTAAGATTCCAACATAAATAACATCAACACTCCTAACTACGTGGGTTAGGTCGCCATCAGCACTTCATCCCCTCCAGAAACTCTGCAATAGAGTATAAGGACTCATTTACAAGAGCATAACTTTAATTCTTTTTTTTTTTTTTGAAAATGGGTAGATTTAGTTAATGTCACCAGGCAAAAAAAAAAAGATCTCATTGAGTAGCTCGAAAATAGCTCGAAATTCCTGTGCTGTTTGGGTTTCTCCACAGATTGAATTGAAAAAAGTCAGGCGTATATGATGTAAGCATTATAAAAAAAAAAATACGATTTTCCAGAGGTAAAAGCTAGAGACAGATCGAAAATACCATTGAAGAGCTCGAAGATAACTCGATCCTCGTCATCAGTTTTTTAAAATAATGATTTTTTTTTAAATGTGTCATACTTAAATTAGGGACCTCTGTAACTACTGTAATGAAAGCGGGTGGTGGCACGGTTGCTTAGCAAGAAAATGTAAGAACTTTCGTTTGTTTTTTTTTTACAGGTAAAACCAAAGCAATGTTAAATAAATATTCTTAAACTGGCTGCCTATGCAAAAAACTTTAATGATCCATGTATACTTAGCTGCGTAAATAATTAAAATCGGACATGTTAATTTTTAATTTTTTTAACCATTTCTTTTAAACCTTTCTATTGACACAATTTGATGGTGAGCTAAAAAAATCACCCTGTACCTATTAGTTGCAACTTTTCAGTATAAATGGTTTTCAAAATACATATTTAAAATATGTATATTTTGAATGCAAATATTTTACATAAACTGTAATTTATTTTTCTTATTAAGCCAGAATGAAATGAGTGACAAAAAATAGGTATGCACTCTGATAAATAATCAGGCGAGCTGTTTCAGTTCTTAAAATTGTTAAAATATAAATTAATTTTGTCCATTTATCATCAAGAAATTGAAAATTATCAAGAATAACGATAAGATAAAAAATATAAAAAATCTGCACCACCAAGAAAATCACAGTTGTTTAAAACGCTTGGGACAGTTTGGACGCTTGGGATAATTTGGACGCTTGGGACAATCAATACCTACTTAATGTAAGTTCATGGGCAAGTACCTACCTAGTTGTGTAGTTTTTGCATTTTTATTCTTTCGCGTAGTTTTATTATTTTTTGTTATTATTAGGTAAAGTCGTGTGTCACTATTTTCTGTGATTTTATTAACTCGCTTCTTAGCATTTATTGTTTGCATTTATTTTTTACTATTTTTGATTTAGTAGGTACTTACCTACGTCTTATTTGCTAATATTATTTTATTAGGTACCTATGCATTCAAATTACTGAATTTCTGTTTTAATTTATTGGGATTTAGGTTCTTTGATGAAAGTATTATTTTTTTTTTAAGATTTTTATAAAAAATGAAACGTTTCGAGGCCGATCGGTTCCTTGTTCACTCGTAAAATGTAAAAACATGTAAAAAACTATAATTATTACAATAAAATGTCGTAAATGGTGCGTTTATAAAAAAATTTAATTTTAGAAAAAATAATAAATTGACTTGATTCTTTTTGATTAAGATAGAAGAAGGTTCAAGAAAAATTATCACATTTCAATTATTATCTACTGATTAAAAAAAGTCAACAATATAGTTTTCCATGTAAAAATAATTTTAAGGAAACAATGTTGCCACATTCACAATTTTTTTTGACTTCTCACATTTTCCTAATAAATCGTGTTTGACTGTTTACCATTTTGTTTTTTAATGTAGATTTTTTAATATGTAAAAAATATTAGGTAGGTATTTATGTAATAAAATTAAGATAGAAACTAATGATAAATAATTTTCATATAGCCTATGAGTTTTTTTTCTTCTACATGGGTCGTGCACGGATTAATTTTAAGATTATTAGTTCAGGTGATTTTTTTGATTTTTTCATGTTAATACACATGCATTTTTCATAAATAGGCCTGTTTTGGAATTTATAAAATAAACCCTAAATAAAAAAGTTAGGAATATTGTGTGGAACTTTTGCAGTTATAAATATGAATAAAATAATACGAAACATTACGTACACACGATCGTAGCAGTAGCCACAGCCGATAACCCTAGAACCCAACTTGTTAACTTTGTATAGAAAAAACTAAAATCCAACAGCCCGACACTCCCATTAGTGCCGTTTGCTTACTTACATCAAAGAACTTTTTGTGCAATTTTGTCGGAAAAAATTAGATTGGAATCAGGTGAGGTTTGTACCGATTAGGCATCATTTTCAATGTTTATTAGGGTAGGTACTTGAATGTTATTATTCTATTTATTGGAATCGAATTTCCTTCTTGAAAATTAAATCAGCATTGCATCAGTTACAAAATGTCGATGACTCGAATGAATTTTTTTTACATGAATTTTCTCATTCTATTTTCAGAATGGACAAGACGACTGAAATGGTGGTAGAAAAAATAAAAAATATGAAAACCAAATTGAAAGGTAAGTTGGTTAACAAACAAATTTTACTCTCGGTCCTGACACAGAGATTATTGAATAAAATAAAGTTAATACATAAATTTTTTATTTTCTTTAAATAATATTTTTATTGGTGTAATATATTTTTATTTGCAGATCAAGAAGCTGAAATCAGGCAACTTCGGGCCGAAAATGATCGGCTAAAGAAAGAATTACAAAAATGTAAGGCCCAACTGGAGCAGGTCAAGAGAGAAAATAATTGCTTGTCAGAAAAACTCTAACTATCTTCTAAATAATATTTATTTATCTGAAATTGAAAACATAAAGTGGCGAAATTTTCAGTTTCCCAGAGAAAAACAATCATTTTTCCGTTACGCTCTCTGAACGACACATTTGCCCTAACGGTACGGTGAAGACAGAGACATCGATGTTTCAATGGTTAGGCATTTCCATCTCATCAGTCTGACACATCACCAGCACCACCACCAGAGCAGTGTGTGCCGATGAGAAAGAAAATCAAAGTATATAAGCAAACGACTTGTCGGAAATATGGTGACTTGCAAGGCAAGTAAATAACCATTGAAACATCGATGTCTCTGTCTTCACCGTACCGTTAGGGCAAATGTGTCGTTCAGAAAGCGTGTTATTGTTTTTCAACAATCGGATTGCTGTAATAATTAATTGATGTAATAATTGATTGTTATATCAATTTGTTTCTAATCATTTTTCCATTTATGAATGACCTTTTACCCTGCGTCGCACCCTCCACCCTGTACAGTATCACTTGGAATACCATTGAAATGAGATTTCTTTCCCGCTGAACCACTTTATCCCACCTTACTTTAAATGATTTTATTTTACAGCCAACACCCTACAAGTCCCAGCAGGGCCGTCCCGGTCGCCCTCACCCAGTCTGTGCGTGGTCTGCGGGGATAAGGCCGGTTATAAAAATTTCGGAGTGGCTAGGTGAGGAAAGCAAAAAGCATTGTTCCCGGAAAATAACAAGTACAAGGTTCTAAGTGACAAATAAAATGTACCTCCTAGTTCGTAAATGTAAACATTGATCTTTGATATAATTTGTCCAGTGAGAGTTGTCCGTTGTCATGCCACACTGATTCTGACTAAACAATTTCATTTAATTCGATTTGATTCGTACACTTAGGTATTTCTAAGTCGAACCAGATGTGGTATCACAGTTGTTTGTGTCGGTGGAGTGTTCTGAGGAATAATGTATATCCTACAAATATATTATTTCGACAAGTTATTGACTTATATAAGTTATACGTTGGGAAATGCCTCTTGATGCATATGGAAGGTGTACACAAATTTTCACGAAAATATCTTGATTCTTATCAAAGTTATTATTGAAAAACGATTTTTTTCTTGAAACTTTAGTAGTATGTAGTTAAATATTTGAGCCTCTTAGGACATACGTTTATACTTACTTTTTTTCCTAAAATGATCTCATCAATCACCCCCTGAACTTTCTCGGTTTATTTTAGATACACCGTGTAGATACAACCACATTATGTAAAAAATACGAAAATTTCGAATAGCGCCTTTTTGCACAGGACGATTTTTTGACGACTTCTGATTTGATTTAGGCGATAAACTGTGATTGCTGAAAATTTTAACCGTGTACTCTAAAAGACCACCCGCAGGGTGACGGCTTATTGCTAGATTGGCACTCTCTATTAATATAATCTCGTTACCTCTAATAAAATAAATAAATAAATAAAGATACTCAACGGATCACGAACGAGTTTTATTTTATTTTATTTTTTTTCAGCTGTGAAGGATGCAAGTCCTTCTTCAAGCGGTATGCAGGGAAGGACCTGGCATCCTTCCGGTGCGACAAGACCGGGAATTGCGAAATAACGGTCGCCACACGGAACGAGTGAGTATACTCTTATAGGTCTCTCTCCAATTTACTATACAGGTGTCCCAGCTTATTCGAAGCGGTCTCTGTAGGCCAAACGATGGACTTTTTCAAAAAACTTTTTGAAAATTCAAGTACAGGATCACAATGGCCATAATTTAAAATTATTTTGGAGTATACAGAGTGTCCCATATGACAGTGGCATATCAAAGTTATGATTTTTTAAATGGAATGCTCCTATGTTATTGCATTTTTAGATTGTCTGAGAAGACAAAATAAGATTGGCTTTTACAGTTGGTGTTTAAAGTCAGAAGTTTTTGAGTTATAAACAAGTGAAAATCGTCATTTTTCAAGTTGAAAGCCCTGTACAACGAAAACGGCTGAAGATAGAGAAAAACGGCTTACATGTCCCTATTTTACTTTTTCATGTACTATCCTATAATGTAGATGAAATGTTTATACAGGGTGATAAAAGATTTGAAAAATTCTGAGATTTCTCCACGCGTCGCCAAATAAAAAAATCAAAGAAAGTACAAATGTTTCTATACCATAGGATAGTATGTACATAAAAAGTTAAAATAGGGACATGTAAGCCGTTTTTCTCTATCTTGAACCGTTTTCGTTGTACAGGGCTTTGAACTTGAAAAATGACGATTTTCACTTGTTTATAACTCAAAAACTTCTGAATTTAAACACCAACTGTAAAACCCAATCTTATTTTCTCTTCTCAGACAATCTGAAAATGCAATAACATAGGAGCATTCCATTTAAAAAAAACATAACTTTGATATGCCACTGTCATATGGGACACTCTGTATACTCCAAAATAATTTTAAATTATGGCCATTGTGATCCTGTACTTGAATTTGCAAACATTTTTTGGAAAAAATCCATCGTTTGGCCTACAGAGACCGCTTCGAATAAGCTGGGACACCCTGTATACAGGGTGTTGGTAAAGTGCGACAAACTTCAAGGGGCAATTCTGCATGAAAAAATAATGACAGTTTGCCATAAAAAATCTCAGTGGTGTACCTACCATTTGTTTTCTTTAATAAAATTGTCACCGTTACCCGTATGCACTCTCTACTGATCAACACGAAATTCTTAATTGCATGTCAAAAAATGCGCAATCACTTCCTCTTAGAACACACCAAATTTCATTTGCATATCTCGACCGACCGGTTTCAGAGACAAATAAATAAATCGTCAGTTTTTAAGTAAACCTATAACACCTCGTAGGGTAGGTATCTGGAAAATGAAGCATTTGGGCACACACGTTCACATAGCAAACTGTCATTATTTTTTCATGCAGAATCACCCCCTGAAGTTTGTCGCAGTTATTAACACCCTGCTGTATATAATTCACACACACACACGTAACAACGTCACATTACGATATTATACATAGTGTATATTGTCAATTTTCTCTTTCAGATGCAGACACTGCAGACTTTCCAAATGTGTGGCGGCCGGGATGAGGGCGAATTCCCGGGAGCCGAGCCCCAAGACCCCAATCTAATTAACGCCGGACGGCCGAGGGGGGTACGTATAATAACTACTATATTACTATCTAATTAACGATAAGCTGAATTGAAATGACACGGCAAAAAATAATAATAATTTATAGCAATTATAAAATCGTACAGTTCAAAAAAAAAAAAACAATAAAGCGTAGGAAGAATAATTTTTTTCATTGTTGAAATTTCGCAAATTTATTTTTAATCCTTGAAAAAAAAAATCGTAACAAACAAAAATTTTTGGGATTACCTAAACTGCATGGGCCGAAGTAAAACTATACACAGTTCACTTATTATTTACGAGTCAGGTTATGGTGTAGGATGATAGAAATCACTGGGTATAATCGCTGTTAATTCATTTGCCGGAGTTGCGTTATGTCTCTTTTGTCTTGAGGTTGAAGTTTTATGACAACCAACAGGACATGGCTGCAGATGGATTTTTGATATTTTTGCTATTCTTCTTATTATGTTTGGGGGCTTTTTATTTTGAAGCATTTATGGTCACATATTAAATTATTTTCAAACTTTATTTTAGTTCAACTTCAGAGGTAAGAAAGTGAGGACTATAGTAACTCGTTAATAATGGTGGACATTTTTTTGAATAATTATAAATAACAGCTATTGCAAATCCTCTCTGTTTCAAAATGAGCCATAATAAAACATTCCTTAGTTTTGTCTAAAAGTTAAAAAAAAAAAAAAAAATCAAAAAATACTTTACGTTCATTCTCTTTCCTAAAATATTAGATACTTCAGCAACGACAGAAAGTATCCTAAAAATTTTATTCCGATTCTTATTAAACATCAAGTTTTGCAGCTTTTCTCTAATTCAACCGACCTCGTACCTGTCACCGTTCCCAATATCCCCATGTACTGCTTGTCACTTCTCTCTTATCACTGTATAGCGATAATATTTTGCCCCTTGTAAAGCTGCTAAAAGGTGTGATCCCAATTATTTTTACGGTCGTGTCAAATTGGCCAAATGAACGCCACCGCGATGAAGAGCCACTCGATAAATTGCCTAAAATGCCACGTTATGAAATATGCCGAGTTCAGTTTTAAATTGCTCGGAAGCTTTTTGGCCAATTTGACTGGACTTGTTAAAGGATGCAGTTTGAAACGTTTCGATAATATTATGTTTGTCGTTGTCTTGTGTGAAATAAACTGCCATAATATAACGAGTAATACTTTCATGTTTTATTCTTTTCCAGGTTATTGCGGAATGTACAGTGTATATAGTTAGATTTAGTTTAGGATTAGTGATAGTTTGTACATAGTTAGATTTAGTTAGTATTATTTTTAGTTTTTAGTTATTACTATTCAACAATGATAGTGTCGCATACCCCGAAATTTTGCCTGACTTTGATCGGGGACAGCTTTCGATATTCCCGAACAGGGATTTCGATTATGTTTTCGCATTATGCTCGTCGCCGGATCTTTTTGCCTCAATTTATAACTTCGAAAGAATACGCACTTCGAAAATGCACTTCGAGAGCAAACAGTTGATTTGTTGATATCATCCGAGTGTTAAATTAAAAATTTGAAAACCGTCTCGAGGTGAGACGTCAAGCTTCAAAATCTGTTCTTGTCAAAAGTTACAAAAATAATTTCTTCACATAATAATAATATCACTCAGTAGAAAATTTGTTGACAGTTTTTTTTTTACGAGTTTAAATCCGATAAAGTCGAAAAAATAAATGATCGGGCTGCCGTCATGCGAAAACATAATCGAAATCCCTCGGGAATATCGAAAGTTGTCCCATATTAAAATTAGGCAAAATTGAGGGTGCGACATTTTCATTTTTCAGTAGTGCGTAGAAGTTTAGTTATTAGGATTAGGATTAGGTTTTGTATTATATTTTTTTGTATACATTTTCAATTGTGGTTTTTTTTTTGTTTCATTGGTTAATTTTGTTTAAAAAATAAATTTTAAGTCTGGACTTTTCGAAGGCTTTCGACTCTGTCAATCATAGTATGCTGGTCTATAAATTGTCTAAGTTTGGGTTAGGTGGTGGAACATTGAAGTGGATCCTATCATATCTTACGAATAGAGAACTTTGTGTGCGAATCAAGGGCAATCTGTCTAATAAGTTCATAGCCACATCTGGTGTTCCGCAAGGATCGCATCTTGGTCCCTTGTTATTCATTCTGTTTATAAATGATGTCATCAATGATTTAAGATTTGTTAATATCCTGATATTTGCTGATGATATAAAGATATTTAGTAGGATTAAAAGTTTTCGAGATCAAGTCTGTCTCCAAAAAGACTTAGATACTATTTTTAACTGGTCATGTGTAAATAAGCTAAATCTAAATATCTCAAAATGTAAAGTACTATCCTTCAATAGAAGTAAGATTGATAGGTTGCCATTTGATTATACAGTTTCTGGTCGGATTCTAGAGAGTGTTGAGTCCATTAAAGATTTGGGTGTAATTTTCCAAAGTAATTTTGAATTTGACACTCATTTGAGAACTGTGTCTTCTAGGGCATATCGTTTATTGGGTTTCCTAAAAAGATCTACGAAAGAATTCAAATCGGTTTCGGCTGTTGTCCACTTGTATAAGGCGATTTTGCGACCCATATTATTATATGGATCTATTATCTGGTCACCTTCTAAAAAGGTTCTTATCAATGAACTTGAGTCGATTCAACACAAGTTTTTTCGTTATGTCGCTTTTAAAATGGGCAACAGTATGAATTATGATGACCATGACTATTCGGTGTTGGCGGCGAAGTTGAAGATTGAGTCACTTAAATCTCTGCATATCTATCATGATATTTATTTTGTAAAAAAAGTAAAAATGCAAATTGTTAAATCTGACCCAGTTTTTGATTTATTTGTTGTAAGAAATTTGAATTACTCCTTAAGAGTTGTTAGAGAATTTAAGGAAGATTATACTGCTAAGAACTATATCTACTATTCCTCTGTTCATCGCTTACGCAGAAAGTGGAACGAAATTGTTGTTCTAAATAATTTAGTTACAAGTAACTTATCTGTATTTAAGAGACAATTAAAAGATGTTGTAAATAGATACTACTGAAGGCTCTGTTATTCTTAGTCACTTGAGCATGTTATTGGCGCTTTTTAGTGTTCAATGTTTGATTGGAAATTTATAGAAATTATATTATATTATGTACAGAAGGGTTTTGCCCGTTGATATTAAATAAAATAAAAAATAAAATAAAAATAAAAGTCTGGGATTTTTTTTTTATGATAGGGTGGGTATTTGAAAGGCAAGTTCGTATTTAGTCTATACATATACTTACCTATTTTATGAGCAAATAAATACTTTAAAACTTTGAATATTCTGTTTTGTCTCTTCACGCAAAAAATGATGCCCTCTTTGTCAAGAAATTGTTACTTGGATTCATTGATTGTCCTGAAGATGTTGATAGATTGTTTGAAATAAGAGTGGTCCAGTATGGACTTGGGTGTCCTAGAGAGCTTGTTGAACAGACTACTCAAAGAAATTGTGTGCATTTCTCGACTGTTAATAGATTAAGACGCAATTGTAATTTTCTGCCCTTGATTACCAGAAACATATGGCCTCGATCTCTGCATTTAAATGTGCACTGCATCCATTAGTATTTAAGTACCTACTATTAGTAGATAATTATTATTATTGTGTAATTTTAATATCTTTGCGATAATAATTGAAATTATAGACTGTTTTATACTTTATGTATTGTTTGAAAATAAATAAATAAATATTAAAGAAGTTAAGTTTTCAGCTTTACTTCTTCATATTTCGGTTAATTTACAAGAAATAAATTTTTGTTTTTTTTTACAATTTTTCCTGTGCTGCACGAATTGTCCACTATAATAGTGATGATGATGTCTCAAGAGGAAATTCGCCATTAGTGACTCACCCTTTATTTACTCATATATAGGTAGGTATTTTCAGTTTTTACTGTATAATATGTGTGTAGGTATATTTGATGTATATTTTGTATGATATTTCAACTAACCAATGGTTAGATGATGTTGTTGCTAAAGTTTGCATTTTCATAGTTTTTCCTATAGTAGTTAACTGCGTGATTTCATTATTAATGAACTAACAGAGTCGTGCGATTTTTCTCTGTATAATAATTGACACTTCTTGATTGGAGATTAAAATTACATAGTAGGTATTAGAACACTGTTAATAATTGATTATTAAACCAATAAAAATGTGTTCATTATAGCTACACGTTGATTAATTTCTAGATAGTCTGCCAAGGTCATATTTGTTTACGCTGCGTTGTAACGTCGAACATTATGACACTAAAAATGACAGTTAGAATTTGAAGGTTATTAAAGGGATCAAATGAAAATGTTTGACATTAGGAAGATGCAAAAACAATAAATTTAATAATCGATCACAACATCGCCCTGGCTTTGTTGTCAACTTTTCTATCCAAAATAATAAACTGATTTTGTTCTGTTTACGTCTGTCAGTTTTAAGAGTTAATTTTTAATTTTATAAAATAAATTAAAAATTATTAGAATTATCTAAAAAGTGATTATTTTTAAGTAAGCAAAATGCCAAAACATATAAGTAAAGCAGCAGATGGTGGCAAATTTATTCGAATACTTTGGAAACGAATCAATGAATGGGGGCCATTATACTCCTAACATCAGTGAGCAAGGTATAAAAATTATTTTATAGGTTCAAATACTACTGACATCAAGTAATAAATATTATGATTTAGAGGGTAGCTGAAGCTCTGAAATTGTCGCTTTGGTACCGTCTCTACATACTTTACATACCGTCCTCAAAGACAAGTATATATTTGAGTACAGCAAATCTTCTCTTTTGTGCGTCTTAAAGAAAATTGGATTTAAATGGAAAAAAGACAATCCACGTCGAGGTCTCCTGGAATTAGGTCACATTATTGTTAAAAGAGTGAAGTTCCTACGCGCATAATATGTAGATTACAAAAGAGAAGGCACCTTACCAATAATTTGTGTATATAGACGAAACATGGATCTCTCAAAACGGCACAATGGGAAGGTCTTGGCAGGACCAAAACCCACGCAGTGTCAAGAAACTGAACAGAAGGCAAAAGGTGTTTTAAATACTTATAATATATATGTTATAATGATGTATAATTAGGCATGAAATATAATATCATTTATTTTCATTATTTAGGTACCTACATAGTTTTGCATGCAGGTAAGATAAATGGTTTTGTTGATGGGACAGAATTGATTTTCTCTTCATCAACAAAAGATCCAGATTATCATGGAGAGATGAATCATGAAAAGTTTATCAATAAGTGGTTCGAAAACCAGTTAAAGCCCATCAGTTACCTTCTGTGATTATTATGGACAATGCGCCTTACCACAGTGCAGTTGAAAATAAACCACCAATTTCTTCTTCAAATAAACAACAAATTGACGAATGCGCTGCGCAGGAAGAACATTGGTTTCGAGCCTTTTTCGCTGAAAGCTCAGCTCCTAGACATTGTGAATAAGTATTATTTTGTATTGACTTTATGATTTTTATATAACTAAAATGCTTATTGGTTTCACAACAGGAACAAAAGAAATCAAAGCAGTATATAGTGGATTCCTTAGCTAGCTGAACAGTATGGACAAAAAATTCTTCGACTTCCACTATACCATTGCATTTTTAATCCAATCGAACATGTGTGGGGTATAGCAAAGCCGAACTTCAATCGTCCTTTAAGCGATGAGAGTACCGACGTTATTTCTCTTTGGCGAAATACACATCATACTGGTGTTTGGTGTTACGGCAGAAATGTGGAATGTTTTAATTAGGTATTAATTTAAGAAACTGATTATATGACTCTGAATATTAAATTATCAATTGTCAAGTTTTGCATTAATTTATATTATTTGTAATTTGTGTATAACTTTCCAATAAAATGTTCTTTGCAAATAGGTGCTTGTTATTTTTTCATTATAAATACCTTTTATGAATTAACATCATCGTTATATTCAAAAAGAAACCTTAAATTCTTTTTATTTTCAAATAAACAAAAATTGTTGATGATGTAATACTTAAATTATGTCTATTTATTCTGTGATTCCTCATCCTCATTGCACCTACAAAATTCGAGATCTGACATCACTGCTGAATTTTCATGTGACCTTGGTAGACTATCTAGAAATTAATCAACGTGTAGGTAGGTATTAATATTAATATTTCAACAATGGTAGGTACAAATGTCATTATTGTTCATGTTAAAATGTAATAATTCAATGTTATTCAACAAGTTGGGTTCATATTAGCATAATTTCTTACTAATAATAATCCGCTCATAATAACAACTGGGTAAATGAAAAATTTACCTACTATAAATTACAATAACCTAAATAATAATAATAGACAATAGGTAATACCTTATGTCAGGAACCCTGGTGTGGACAGTTCCTGGTCATCTCACTTTCACCTCCAGTAACATCGGGGGACAATGGATCGGAATGCCGTTAAGTCGGAACTCGGAAGGGCGTCCTTGGTGGTAGACGGAGTACGGGACCGAGGACATGATTATTTATTATTCATTCCTTCGAGCTTGAAGCATTAGCCTGCTGGCGCATATACTTTTGGTTCGGTTCGGCATTCGTATTGTACATACCTACCTGCGTACAATTATAGTTTAAACCTTAATAAAGGAGTATTGTTTCTGAGTGTGAATTATTATTGCTCAATTAGTTACACCTAGTCCAAGTTCTCAGTGTCCTAACACTTATAACAAAAATTATTATAAAATTCAGATTCTTAACTCTTAATAAAATTTCATTATTTTGTAGATTACTTGGTTGTAATTATGAAGAGAAAAAATAATCGACTAGCTTTATATTTTATTTTAAGACGTTCTAATTTAAATTTTAAATTTAATATTCACAGTTACAATAAGTACAGAACGAAATGACAATGAGACAATGCAATGATGATTAATGATATTCGACGTTGACGTTATGACGTTATTCTCCGCCATTCTATTCTATTCTATTATTTTAATATTTTATTTTTCCCTTGTTCTACTACTTCGCCCGCGCCGCATTGGAGCTGTCCCGGCTTCTTCGGAATCCCGCTAGGGGCAGCGTTGCCAGGTCGCCACAGCATTATTATTATTTTAATTTTTCGGCAGTTTGAGGTTCAAACGGTCATTTTGCTGTTGACAGTCTGACAGTGTTGACTGCATACTCGAACTTCTTTCTATGATTCAACAATAATCAAAGAGGTAAATGGTAGAATTATGTAGAAAACCCTTCAGGTATTCTACATGATTTTCTTTCAACACGTAGACAACTGAGTCAATTACACATGGTATTCTACCTACCTAACCCTCTGTATATAAGTAATACGGAACGGCAAAGGAGATAATTTGGCAACTATGTACCCCTTGCTCATATTTAAAAAAGATAATATGAGATATGAATCTGACAAGAAGTCAGAAGACCGGAACGCAGCCTGCGCAGTCATAATCTATAGACACCGACAGTGAGCGGGATCAAAGACCAGGGTTCCAAATAAACAAACGTTGTTTACAGGTTTGCCAGTTCTGATGGACGTTGTCTCGTCAAACATTAACCCCCAATATTATAAAGGCTCATTAAGTAGCTCGTTAACAAACGGGCTATTAGTCTTAATGAAAAATTAAGTTTCGATCGGGTATTATAAAGCAAAACATTCCAGACCCTAACGGGCTATTAGTTAAAGACGGAAGTCGTCATATTTAATGAGAAATTTAATGAACTTTTGGGCCGAATTCAAACGAATGGCTGTGCCTACGAGAGGCTACGGACCGAAAGGTTCCGATGCTGGTGAAATAATAGAATACTCCAGACTCCACGTCATGCGGTCGGGCGAGGCGTCTCTGTCAGTTCTGTCACTGTGAAAAATAATAAGTTGGGTTAGTTGTCAGTGCCAGTGCGTACATCTACCTATGAGCCCGCGCTAACTGCAAGCTGCTGTTGTGTTGTGTTTTGTGTTATTATTGTGTTAAAAACTAAACAGACAATAATTTAAATGTGAGTGGATAGTTCGAAAGTGTCAACAGGACTAGATCACCTGTCTCTAGGACTTCTGAGAGTCACCCGGTGCTGTTCCTCTTTGTCAGAAGATGAGAGAAATGAATGAGAGCTCAGACATTCTGAAAACACCATTTCATACCTATTTATTATTTTATTTCAATGTAATGTCAATCTGTAATGCATAATAAAGTTGTTTAATCTTAGCTGGTTTTATTATTTAATAATAGTACTTAGATACTGTAGCAAAGTAAAGAAAAGAAGTTAAGAATATATTGGCTGATTGTGTTATTTATATATAATTCTTTATTAAGAAACTGTTTAGTAACAAATACTAAGTTGCCATTAAGACACAGTATACAAAATTATAACAAAGAAAAAATTTACATACTTAATAAATATTAAAATTATTAACAATAACTAACAATAATTTATAAATTAATTGTAATAACGTTACATACTAGTATTTAATTACATAGAATTTAACAAAGGATTTATTGATGTTTATTTCCAAACAAATGATTCCTTAAAATATACACAGAACTTTTTAAAATTTTGGTTACTATTTTTTCATCTAAAGATTTCGATAATTTATACTTTTTTCTGAATTTTATATAATTATTGGATAAAGTGCCCCTTGATCCAAAAAATAAGCCTATCACTGAAATTTCGTTTAAATTAAACTTCTTTTTATAATAAGGAATAGTGGGTTCATATATTTGACGTTTTTCTTTGTCAACTTGATCTGGTTGTTCGATATTATTTTCAAAGCGAATAGTCGGGTCTATAATGATGGCTTTATTATTTTTTCGTGTGATAGCAATAATATCTATTCTTCTTATACTGTCAATGGAAGAGATGCCTATAATTTCTTCATGAACTTCAAATTTCTGTTCCCGAAGTTCATTTGCAATTAATGACCTAATTTCATTGTGTCTTTTTATTCGAGATAGCTCACCAAACTTACAAGAACCTAACACATGACCAAGTGATTCAAACTCGTTGCAATGTCTGCAACGGTTTGTGTTAAGTCCACGTCCAGGAACAGCTCGAACTGCTGTCACATTGCAAGTCATTTTTAAGCAATCTCTCCATTCGGAATTACTTAAGCCGTTCTTTTTATATACCCAACTATTTGCCGATTTAACTTCTTTATATAATACTACCCCTATTCCTTTTTGCTTATAACCACACCAATTGATATACTCTTTTTCTCTCAATATTTGTCTTATTTGTTTACTATAGTTTTGTTTATTTGATTTCGTATTTATAATATTATGTTTTTCATCAATTAAATTTAATGCAATCAAACATTTATCAATTTCATCTTTATATGATTTATTTTCTAGAAACATATAATTTTTATATTTTTCAAGAAGTTTAAATTTGTTAATTTGCTGAATAAAAGCTTCCCAACCACAATTAAAAATTTCTAATCCCTTGACAGTTTTAGAACTATATAAAAAACTATTTGGAGTATCACCAGGAAGCTGTAAAATTTCCTTAACGCAACTTCTAATATATTTATCAAGATTTTCTAAGAAAATTTTCGGAATTTGTGTGTAGTGAGTTGTTTGAAATTGATAAATGGTAAGCGGAGTAATGTATTGACTTAAAATATTCAGTTTTTGATCACATTGTAGTAAAAATGACTTAGTAAGTGTTTCTAATTTGTTTGAAAATTTTTTAATAAGACAATCTTGATCAAATAAAGGACCATCAGAATAGGTAACTCCTAAGTATTTAATTTTATCCTCAGGTCTAATAGAATTTATCGTAGTTGACGAGGATGAGATAAAAGTTTGATCTGTCAAATTTCCACTTTTTAAAACAATTGCACATGATTTTTTAGGGTTAATTTGAAGTCCTATTTCATTCAACATGTTTTCAGTCATTGAAAGAAGACAATTTGCAGAGTAATGAGAATTTCCAATGAGAACAGTGTCGTCTGCATAACCCATAATAGAGATATTATTTTTTAAAGATAAATTATATCCAAAATTTGACAAAATATTAGGTTCACAGAGTTCATCAAAGATGTGGTTAATACATAAGTTAAATATGATTGGCGAAAGGGGAGCTCCTTGCAAAACACCTTTATTAATTTTAAAAGATTTAGACTTTCTAAAATTTAGATCAATAAATGAAACATTATTCGTTTGTAAGCCAATGATAAGATTTTGTAATTTATTCGGTATTCCTGAAGAACGTATTACTTTGACCAAATGATTATGACCTATTGAATCGTATGCTTTCTCTAAGTCTAAAAATATTAAAGAGGCATCTTCTTGATTTGTTTTTGCTTTTTTAAATATGTTTTGAATTATAGCATTATTGATATGACATCCGGGTAAGAACATAAATCCTCGTTGATTTTCATTAATGGATATGAAGTTTCTTATTTTTTTATCGATAACTTTCTCAATAATTCTTCTCAGAACTGAACATATTGAAATAGGTCTCCAATTGTTAAGGTCTTCAGGGTCACCTTTTTTAAAAATCAAAACAGTACGAGCCATCCTAAATGATTTTGGAATAAAACCAGTTTGTAACATTATTGTACCAATTTTAGCAATAATCGAAATAATTCTGATATTATTCTTTATACATCGCATTATCACTTTATTTTTGATAGTGGTCTTTCCTTTACTGAGCACATTTCTAGTATTACCAAATCTGCGATGAAAATGCTTGGATTCATAAGTAGGAACTGTAGAGATTTTAGAAATATTAATTCATTGAAAATTCTTTTTTACTCCTACGTTAGATCCAAATTGGATTATTGCAGTATTGTGTGGTCACCCTACTACACATGTCACATTGGTCAGGTCGAGCGTATTCAGAGGAGGTTTTTGAAAATGCTCAGTTATAGGGTGCATAATGAGTTTCCCACTAGAGGCTTTGATCATGACTTGCTGCTGAAACAATTCGACTTCATGTCACTGGAGAAGAGGCGGAAGCTAGTCGCTGTTAAATTTTTATACTGTCTCTTCCATAACCGTATCGATTGCTCATCAATACTTCAACTTTTTAATTTTCATATCCCTCGCTCAAATTCTAGAAATGTAAAAACGTTTGCCTTGCGCATAGCAAGGTCAAATGTACTTCTAAAATCGCCGGTGTACGTTATGTCAACCTACTTTAATCGCATCTCTAGTTTTTGTGACCTAAATGCCAGCTCCTTAACTGATATATTGCGGGTTGCTGATTTGAATTTTTAGATATTGTCATGCTTTTGTTGGTGGGGTGAGGGTTATGTATAACTTTATTTTCTTCGTTCCCTAACTTGCTTTCTAACTTATATTGTTATATTGTTAAATATTTTATAATAGATAGTGTTTTAATGGTATGATGTTTTTGTCTGCACATATTATTACTAATGTTTAGATATTGTCCTGTTATTGGATTTGTTGTAAATCTGTTGGGCAATAAAGTATTATTATTATTATTATTATTATCACCCTATCAGGACCTGGGGAAGTATCTACCTTGATTAATTTAACAGCATTAGCAACTTCTTCAACGTCTATAACAGGAACAAAAGAGCTATTATTGATATCATCTTCCTCCTTTGTAATTCTCTTTTGGTAATATTGTTTACACTTATTATTTGGTTCTTCAAATTTGGTTTTGTAGAAATCATAAATTAAATTTGTTTCTATTTTACATGTTTCATTTTTTCCATCATTAAAAACCCTCCTCACTGCTTTTCTTCTCTGATTATAGTAATAATATTGAGTAATTTGATACTCGTATTCTGCTTTACGTTTTTCTTTTTTTCTTTTTGAATTTCTTTGTGGATTTGTTGAATTTTTAAATGTAGATTGATTATTTTTGAATCCGTTCCTTTTTCTAGCTTCATAATACTTTCTAGCAGGGTGTTTTGGACCAGGAAGGTAATCTAACGAAGTGACTAAAAAGTTACTAAAGTCCTGAACTATTTCTCCAAATATTTCTTCTGTAGTGATATCAATATTGTTGAATGTTTCCACCCATTTTGTAATTTCGCAATTAAATTTATCACTTTTAGTTAAATTACTATTTATATCTTCACTAGAATCTTGATTGATTAAACTGGCCTTCTTCTTTGTTTCATTTTTCATTATTAAATTTTCTCTATAAATTTCAGGATGTGCTTTACGTGTATGAGTGTTTATACCTCTCTGATTTAAAAATAATTGATTGCAATATTTACATTCCATTCTTTGATTTTCTTGTTCGTTTTTATCTATATTAATTCCATCCGATTTTTCTTTGTCAGATTTATTAATAATTTTCTTTATTTTATAAGAAGTTTCATTCTGAATTATGTTCTTTGATTTTGACTGATTGATTTTTGATTGACTATAATTTCGAGATCTAGGTCTTTCATAAATTTCTCCATTTAAATGAGCTTTTGTAACATGTGAATTTAGACGTGTAAAATATTTTCCACAGATATTACAAAGTAATTTCTGGAAATCACTTCTTCGACTACATTTTATGTCCGTTTCTAATTCTTTAAATTGGCTCACCTGAGTGTCAATGGTAGTAGTCAGACCATGATAAGTGCATCCAGCATCATCTTTTATAAAATGATCATAACATAATAAAATATTGCATCTGTAACAGCTACTGAATACTTCTTCATTACAATTTAGAACTTCACAATTTTGTTTTGTATATATCATTAAAAATCAAATATGACACTTTTTGTCATGTAAAACCAATTATACCTCTTTTTCAATTCAATTCCAAAAATTACGCCTAAAATCATTATTCTTCATCATCACGAACTATATTTTTAATTTTGAATCACTAACATGTATAAAATAAATAAATATTGTATAGATAAAATCACTTTTTGTACGATAAATTAAAATTGACTTCCAATCTCAAAATGAGTTTGACAGGATTTTTCTCCTGCGGGAGTAATGATAATTATTTTTTATTTATTTATTTTTGAAACACATTTCCTTCCTTCCTAGCTTTTTTACCAAGAAGTAGGTAGGTGTAATTTTTGAGTAATAACGAAGTATCTAAACGTAAGGTAAGTATTGAAATTATTATTTTGGCTTACTTATAGTAAAGTTCATCAATGAAATGGGTGGGTGTGTGGTTTTCTCAAGCAAGGGGACCTACCTACATACTATTAATAGATAGGTATAATAAAGGTCCTATTGATAAGAATGAAAAATTTAATTTTCATTATTTTTTCTCATTAAACCTATAAGTAGTAACCATTCAAAAAAGCTTTCTAAATTGGTGGATTATTGAATAAAAACTAGATTCAGTCAAAATTGTATTTATTTAGAATGAAAATATATCAATTCATTTGACATTTCATTTCGTTAGGTCCCTTAATCGGTAGAATTCTGGTGATTAGTTATTGCCCCGACTTAACGAGCTACTTCTAACCTAAAAATGGTAAAAAATACCTTTATAAGACGCTTAATGAAGAAATCTGCCCATTAGCCTAACGATCTATTAGCCTAATGAGAAAAATTAACGATTTCAGTTGTCAAAACCTTTATAAGACGCTTAATAGCCCGTTTGGACTTGATAGCCCGTTAAAAAGTTCATTAACCCGTTATAATACTCGCCGTAAAGCTCTTATGAGGTCTCTCATTAGTAGAACTTCAAAAGAGCTGCAATGTGATGGCATTTTATACCCTTAGGACAACTACTACTTTTCCCAATGAGATAATAATCCTTCAATTCAATCTGTAAAAAAAAAACAATTAACCCATTGCCACTACCTTCTGAATTTGCTAGCACGATATTCTTACCTCAACGCTAAATGTTTTCCAGCCATATTTTATTTTTATTTTATTTTATTTTATTAAATAGTCAACGCGGGCTCAAGAGCCCTTTTAATACAACAATACAATACAATACAACCATTTTCCAGCCATATTACCTTTATTTTATTACTTGGATTCACCTTTTCTTCACCGAGATTATAAACTTGGAATTTTACGGGAACACCCAAATCAAACCACTCAATCAAGAAATAAATACCGACAGACTAGCAAAAGTAACTGAACTGCCTAATTTTAACTAAACTAAAATATTCACAGCCAATATTATAAAGGCTCATTAAGTAGCTCGTTAACAAACAGGCTATTAGTCTTAATGAAAAATTAAGTTTCGATCGGGTATTATAAAGCAAAACATTCCAGGTCCTAACAGGCTATTAGTTAAAGACGGAAGTCGCCATATTTAATGAGGAATTTAATGAGTTTTTGGACCGAATTCAAACGAATGGCTGTGCCTACGAGAGGCTACGGACCGAAAGGTTCCGATGCTGGTGAAATAATAGAATACATACACCACGTCACGCGGTCACACCAGAAGTTGGGTTAGTGAGTGTCAGTACTGTCAGTGCCAGTGCGTATATCTACCTATGAGCCTGCGCTCAGTGTTGCCGTTTCGGTACAATTGTACTGAATTCAGTACAAAGTGGAGAAATTCGGTACGTCAGTACTACCTTTTGAAAAAACACCTAATTTCAGTACGAAATTTTAAAAAGGAACCACTGCCTAATCATAAGATAAAAAATTGAATATAGAAATGAAAAACTTTTAAAAATCTTTAAAATATCTGTAAATAAAAATATATAGTGTTGTTCTACAGGGCACTACTTTTCAATGCAGGATTCTAAACGATGCCCTCTAGTAGCAGGTTATCTAACTTGATTGAAATCAAAGTAGGGACTCGTACTCTTACAAATTGTAATCTTTATTTTTTGTTCGGGATAAAAAAAATATTTTATTTTTCATAAAAAGGTCTATTATTTGACCACAAACACCCCCATTTACTTCAGAGAAACTAATTTTTAATTGTTTAATCTCTCTAACGGTGGAAAATTTGAATTTCCCGCCATTCGGTACATTTTTCACAGATTCAGTACATTTTCTGTTCAACATTCAGTACGTTCTGAAAATCCGCTGCGGCAACACTGCCTGCGCTGACTGCTAGCTGCTGTTGTGGTGTTGTGTTTTGTGTTATTATTGTATTATTGTGTTAAAAACTGAACAGACAATAATTTAAATGTGAGTGAAGTAAATAGTTCGAAAGTGTTAAAAGGACTAGACCACCTGTCTCTAGGACTTCTGAAACTCACCGGGTGCTGTTCGTCTTTGTTAGAAGACGAGTGAATGAGAGCTGAGACATTCTGAAAACACCATTTTACACCTATTTATTCCAATTATTAGGTATTAATAATTGTTCCGTCCTCATTTCCCGTTCCTACACCCGCCTGTGGTCCGGACGGCAGAGTGCACTACGACGCATCGATACTCGCCCCGCACCCCTGAAGGAAGAACCTACAGGGAGAGACTCAAGATTAAGACTTCGAGACGGTCGCACGCAAAAATATCGCTCCGCGCTCCGCTATATTCGCACGCTCGCTGTTGTCATCCAATTGTAAGTACCCGCTTGTTTTTCCTAATTACTTCTTATCCTTATCAATATATAATTCTTTTACCCGCATTTATCGCTACACCGCCACTATTCATTAATCCGCGTTTATTGGGAATTACAGGAACTAAAGCTGTTTTCTGTACCCTACCGCCGGCGTCTTAGACAGGTCGTAAAAATATAATTGCGTCTGTGATAAGAACCCCAAACATTGGTCCTTCGAGCCGGATTTAAGTCATTAATTGAAATCAGATCAATTAATCACATTTCAAAAAAAATCATTCGCATTTCACTTTGTCGAAATTTCAATGCAATAAGTTACTTTGTGTTAGCAATTAAACAAAATTACTATTGAAATTATTTATTGAAAGTCCCTCTGGATTCCGTTATTTGATAACACCGCTACATTTCATAATTCATACACGCGCAGTTGACTGCAGGCTACCGCGCTCTGTCGTTGCTGCTCGAGGCCTCGCTGCTCGCGCTGCTAATGCTGCAATGAATGCCCCGCTCGCCGTGGTTCTGCGACCCAGCGTCATCATTAGCTAAAAATAGCCAACGGCGGGGAACCCCAGTCTAACATTCGACCATCCTGACTTCCGCAGTGTCCTCACTGTCGAAGTGCGTATCTGTAACACAATACGCACAATACGTATTAGTCACTCGCGAACAGCAACAACTAATCGTTAGTTGTTATTTTAAGCATTCAAATAACTCGTCTGGCTGGATGTCCTTGACCTATAAACTGAAAGAAGCGCTAACAGTATGAGGTACCTCATGCACTAATATTAATCCATGCTCGTGCCTTAAATATAAGTGGATCCAAATATAATTTTGTAGTGTCTCATTAAATAACAAGTACTTTGCCTGTGGCCGGTTAGCCCGACACCACTCCTGTGGCTGGTTAGCCCAACACCACTCCTCTTGATAGGCTTTCTTGACACGACAACATGACTTGCCGGTAGTCATGCCCGGATAAAGTACTTAGGGTCAATCGATTATTATACCCTCCCAGGGAAGAGACGTTGACCTGTGGTAGGATAGCGCTCACCACTCTTCTTTAGGTCTTGAAACACGACAGTTCGGTATACCGGCCTACAACCGAACCCGGATTACATCTCTTCCCTGACGTTCAACTAATGAGACTGTTACCTTATCGATTAGATGTAACTGCATTCTGACCTGTGGTAGGATAGCACTCACCACTCTTCTTTAGGTCTTCAGTCGCTAGTGTGTAGGCTCCTCATCCGGAAAATGTATCCAGGGCTTCATGTTTTCCACTCCAGAGTTTTTGACTGGTGCCCATGCCAGTGACGCTCGTAATTTTCAACAGGATCAGATCGCCAACTTGATAAGTGATAGGAAGACACCTTTTCGAAACGCTGTTTCTGTTTCTGCTGGTCTGCAGAGGTTCTTGCTACTATATTGGAGTTGTGTGACATCAACAACAGCTGAGTCGTTGACACTTCCATTGACCCATTTGACACCACTCTAAAAATACACATCGAGCCGCAATAGCTCATCTCCTATCATGTTCAGCTCATTACACCTCGACCACCGTATTTCAGATTTCTTTCATGTATAGAACCGCATCATTTTGGAATAGCATTTCAAAGGGTGTGTTTGCTGAAAAAGACAACTGCAACGATTCAAAGTCAACTTGAATTAATATCTCATGCACTGCTCCCAGAGCGTCATAGGGATTCCCTTGCAGTGAATGTGCATTTTCAATTAACAAAAATACCTGTTGGACGATAAAGGCTGTTATGATTATATTATTCTAATTATTATTCGAATACTCACTGTAAGTGTTTTATGTATCAATAATAGGTACCTAATTATAACCCAATAATTACCAGCATTTTACTCATGAATTCTTCAACTCTTTCATCAAGATAAGAGGGATGCCGGTCCGATTGAATTATAATCCTCAGTCCTTGCACCCCGTTTGATCTCCTGATTCCGCTGGACATGATATACCCCAGTTGTTCCTGAGTCCTGAGGTGTTTTGACGGGAATGAGAATGTCATCTAAATAGACTATCACTTTTGTGAATCGTAAATTTCCTAAAACAAAATGTATTATTCTGTGAAACACAGAAGAAGGACCGTCCGTTAGTAAGGCCGAATGGCATACGGAGAAAATCATAGTCTCCGTCCTGTGTGACAAACACTGTCAACGGAACCGATTTTGATGACATCATAGGAATCTGGTGATACCCCATGGCCAGGTCAAGACTTATAAAATATTTAAATATTTATTTCCTGCTAAACGATCGAGCAAGTCCTCAATCAATGGAATCGGGTATTTATCTTTGACAGTAATAGCATTTAAGGGGTGGTAATTGACACAGAGTCGCTGATCCCATTTTTTTTTTTTTTTTTTTTTTGCAACAGAACAGAACTTGCGTAAGGGAAGGTAGATTCGCGAATTATCCCGTTGTCTAATAATTCGGAGACCGCATCTTTTGAATAGTTTCTGTCTCAGGTTCAGAGAACCTTCGAGGACGACCCGCCACTGGTTGACGGAGTTGTTAATTCAATTTCCATCTCAGTACAAGTGGTTTTTCCTAATTCAGAAATATCGGTCGCGATACACGCGGAATAGTTCTGCCTGCAAAAGATTCAATAACCCGTTCTGATGATCAGCATCCGGTATTCCGATATTAATATGAGGCGCGGCGAAAGGAAACGCAGTTCACTTTGTTTACATTAACATGAGTAGGGACCACCGAAAATGTTAAACTATCGCCGATCTTTACATACGTGAGATATCGCTCAACTCTGTAAAATTTCTGACCTATTAACACATTCAATCCCAGCACACATTTTATCGACAACAAAGAAATCGATGCAGTTTTCAACAACGTCAATTATCACAGTAGCATTCGGACGACCCAGAGGCTCAATACGTGACCCACCGAAGGTTTTCAATACGACGCTAGATATATTTTTATTTTTTATTTTTATTTATTTATTTATTTTTTTTTTTGGTGCCAATTGCGATAATACCTAATTGGCGATAATAATTATTGTCGAGTAACAAGAGAACACTCACTACCCAAATCAACAAAGCACTTTTGACCCTACAGCATTTTGTAGAGAAATTATTTTACAAAACTTACCGACAAAACGAACATACCTGGGCGACGATTCTGATTTCGGTGATTACCAACAGGAGAAATAGTATTATTTTAGACACGATTATTCATGGTCTGTTTCCATACCAAACTTCGGCTAGACCACGCAACTTACTCAAGGCCAAATGACAAGTCACTTTGTCTGGACATTCGTAAATTGCCGAATATTCATCCACACCATTCAACCACTCGTCAATATTCCCAAACAAAGGATCAAAGTCCGCAATAATAATATTAGTCAAAGACATACCTATTGGAATTTCTGGCCTTTTGGTGCTCTCACGCTCATGCTTACCAAGCCCTTCAAGAATATCGTCAGTGACTCTGGAAGACTCACTATTTCTCCGACGTTCCTGTTCACCTCCAACGGGAACCACCCACCGCTTGTTCGCCTCGAACGCCTCTTTACTGCATGATTTCATTCCTGGAACCTCTGCCGTCGATGGTGAGTGCGACGAATCCCTCTGTTTAGCGACGGCGAGTCTCTGGAATCATTCCTCCGATGCTTCTCATTATGAGACCTGTCCCGTGTCCGGGGATGTCGTGGCGACTTCGACGTCCACTAGAATTACTGCTCTCCGAACTTTCTCTATGCCGAGTCTTTGTAGACACTCGAGAGATTTTCCCCGACATATTGTCACTCAGAACCACACCCTGCACCACTTGAATTTTTCGCAAAAGTTCAAAATCACAAAGGTGCACCACACTGTTAAAAAGCCTGAATTTTTGATTCAGATTCGTATCCCACTTCTGATGTTAGCAATTAAACAAAATTACTATTGAAATTATTTATTGAAAGTCCCTCTGGATTCCGTTATTTGATAACACCGCTACATTTCATAATTCATACACGCGCAGTTGACTGCAGGCTACCGCGCTCTGTCGTTGCTGCTCGAGGCCTCGCTGCTCGCGCGCTGCTAATGCTGCAATGAATGCCCCGCTCGCCGTGGTTCTGCGACCCAGCGTCATCATTAGCTAAAAATAGCCAACGGCGGGGAACCCCAGTCTAACATTTGCATTGATTATTTACTTTCCGCACTTGTTATTCGCAAAAATAAGCTATAGATACTTGTTTTTCATTTTTTCGAAGTCACGAAGTTATTAATTAAATAACTTCATCGCGAAATTACAGCATTTGTTAACTTGCTACAAATTTGTAAATTTCATCATTCTTTAATTGTAATTGTGTTTAGAATATTGCATTCTAGAAAATAATTACCGCATGTAATAACTATTCGATCGCTCTTAATTAATTAGGTACCTATACGTATTGCTGAAAAATATTTGGTGAATATTTTGTACCCACACCCCTTGCTTGAAAAGTGTAGTCTGCCTTGGGGTAATAAAAACCCGTCCTCGTCTCACCTCACACCACTACGTTTTATTCTCTCTCGCTACTGTGTTTGCACCTTGCACGTGCAGGCAACTTTTAACAATTTTACTAATCCCGGTCTCCGGAAATATTACGTCGAGGTGGTATACTGGTTTGGAAATTATTGATTATTTTCAAGCTGAGTTGGTGTTGGTGTCGGTAGGTATATACTTATATACCTATAAGTTCAGAGAAGAATAATTCTATTATTCACGCATCATCCTTCTTTTACTCGCATTTTCAATTGAGAAAATTTAACTTTTATTAATTCGCTAATTCGCTATGTCTCTCACAATGGAAAAGGCTTTGTCTACCGGCAAAATTATGTTGTCTAGGCTACAGTCGATTTTAGATTTAGGTTCGAATGCAGGTACAGCTGTTGACGAAAAATTTAAATTTCTCGCAGCTTTAGACTCAGCAGAAAGTCTATACAGGGGGTTTCATTTAGTCATTACAGACACGGTAGTTGATGAAACATCTGATCAGTGGAAATTGTTCTGCGATCAAATCGCTCAAATTGATGGGGTATATTTTGGAATTAAAGGTATTCAGTTACGTCTATCGCAATCAGAACCTAAGGTTAAAGATTCTGACTCCTTGGTTGGGAAACCTGACGCTGTCTTGCCAGATGGGCGAGGTTCGAATGGGTCGCTAGAGTCAGTGGGTGGAACTCGATGCAATGTGCGTCTTCCTAAAATTGATCTTCCCCGTTTTGATGGAGACCTCAAATTATGGCATTCTTTTTATGACATTTTTAACTCGCTTATCCATAATAATTCCGATTTATCCTCAATAGATAAATTCCAATATCTAATTTCTACGCTGTCAAAGGAACCTCTGGATCTCGTTCGTCACTTGCCTTTAACCGAAGAAAATTATGTCATCGCTTATCGTACTTTGATCGATCGCTATCAGAATGACAGAATCTTAGCTACCTATTATTGGAATGCTATTGCTAATGCGCCCAAGTGTCGTCCAGACTCAACGCGCTCCATGAGAGATCTTCTCAATTCTTTTACCGAGAATACCGCCGCGCTCCAGAAATTCCCGCAAGTTGATTTGTGGAATTTCACTATGCTAAATTGGCTTCTTCAGAAGACCGATGACTCGACTCGCAAGCGATTTGAATTAAAATTCGCTCAAGAAGACTTCCCTCTTTATGAGGATCTTTTTACTTTCTTGACCAATCAGTGTCGAGCACTGGAGACACATGCCTTGAGTACTCCAGCCACATCTTCTTTCAAGCAACAGCCATCACATTCCAATAAAGGGAAGGTGAACTGGCGCACTGAGGACAGACGTAGTCCTCACGTGATGATGGTGTCTACCACTCGCGAGTCTCCCAACGCCGCTCAGTTTATTTATTGTTCGCATTGTCGCTCCAATTCGCACACACTTCAAAGGTGTACCGCATTTTTAGGATTATCTCCTCATAATAGATTTACATTTGTCAAATCCGCTAACTTATGCACGAACTGCCTGAGTTCGGGGCATTCGTTCTCCTCTTGTCGCTCAACATCCACATGTAGACATTGCTCAAGTAAGCACCACACTCTACTGCATTTCTTTAAGGAAAATGACGACAGAATTGCTAACAAAGAAGTTCAAACTCCAAATGAGTCTTCCGCAACAAGTTCTTCTAATACGCATTCTTCGCCACCACTTGCCATGTCTTCCATTGGCGAAGCTTTAGGTACTCCTCAATCGATATTACTGGCCACGGTGCGGTTCCAGGTCCGTGATAAGTGGGGAAATTACCAATCTGTTCGAGCCCTCTGTGATTCGGGCAGTCAAACTAGCTTCATGACAGAAAGATGTCGTAAGCGTCTCGCTCTTGAACTCATTCCATCTTCATCGTCCATAACTGGAGTGGGTCATTCCGCTATCTCCTCTGCGCACGGATATGTAAATTGTTCAATCCGTCCGGATGGATCTTCTACCAATTTGGGTGTCGCTGCCATGGTGTTACCCTCTATCTGCTCGGAGTTACCGACTAGTCCGCTTTCAAATATTCATTGTTTCGAAAACTTGAAACTCGCTGATCCCTTGTGGCATTCTCCCGGTCCCGTGGATATGCTCCTCGGGGCTGAAGTCTTTTCCCGCATAGTCAAAGAGGGTGTCATATCTGGCGATGGTACGAGACCTGCTGCTATGAACACAATCTTTGGTTGGATACTTTTAGGTCCCACTTCTTCCAGCACAACGCATAAGGTGCATTCTTTTTTTGTCTCGACCGAATCTTGTCTTAATGACACGTTGAGAGAATTCTGGAAGTTGGAGGACATCCCCAATCGCTCAATCCTGTCGCCTGAAGATAAACAGGCGGAGGATCATTTCACAAATACGCACTACCGTGCGCCCTCTGGTCGTTTCGGAGTCTGTCTCCCCTTTAAGGAGTCTAAGTCGTCGCCGCCGTCGTTTCCTGGGTCACTCAAAATGGCCGATCGCCGATTATTGGCACTTGAACGTCGACTATCGAAGCAACCTTCGGTACGTGATCTTTATCACAACTTTATGCGCGACTACTTAGATGCTGGTCACATGACTAAGCTTTCTACTCCACCGCCGCCTGATAACTGCTATTTTATCCCGCATCACTGCGTTCTAAAAACAGAAGGCAGCACCGCAAAGATACGCGTAGTTTTCGACGCGTCTGCCAACGCCGAAAACGGAACTTCATTGAACGCATGTTTGCTCACTGGAAGCAAGCTTCAATCAGATATTTCAGTTATACTCTTACGCTTTCGCTTGTACAACTATGTTTTTACATGCGACATCCGCCAAATGTATAGACAAATTTTAGTCTCTCCGCCTCATCGCGTATTTCAAATGATTCGCTGGAGATTTTCGCCGCAGGACCCCGTCGAGACTTATTCCTTGAATACCGTCACCTATGGGGTGTCAAGTAGTCCTTACTTGGCGATTCGCTGGTTGCTACAATTAGCAAAAGAAGGTCAAAATCAATTCCCGCTAGCCTCTCGTGCCATTAATAATAGTCTTTACGTGGATGATTTGGCATTGGGTGCCGATGACATCGCTTCCGCCATAAAACTTAGGGACGAGATTGTCCAGTTATTGAGTTCAGGTGGCTTTGAGCTCCGTAAGTGGGCGTCTAATCACGCAGCTGTGTTGGATGGTATTCCTGAGGATCATCGTCAGACCAGTTCGTCTAATTTTGATCCAGACGCAGAAATGATTTTTAAAATTCTTGGCCTCCAGTGGCAGTCCAATCCGGACGTTTTCACCTTTCATGTCAACGCCGTCCACACACAGTGCTCCAAGAGATCTATTTTATCGGAAGTTGCCCGTATCTATGATCCTCTGGGGTTTCTGTCACCTTTAACATTCTTCGCTAAACATCTCATCCAGCGCCTATGGTCTTTGGCATTGGGCTGGGATGAATTACCGCCGGCTGAAATATGTTCTCAATGGCAGAACTATAAGGTCTCTTTATCGCAGCTGTCTCACGTAAAGATAAATCGGTGTCTTAAACCGCAATCTTTCGTCGAGTGTCAACTGCACGCATTCTGCGACGCCTCTTGGCGCCATGTCAGGTCAGCTGACAATCCCGCTGATCCCGCTTCTCGAGGTCTTTCGCAAGAGCTGTTGTTGTCATGTTCCCTTTGGTGGGCGGGGCCTCCTTGGCTTAAAGAACCGCCATCCATGTGGCCTGACGATCTTCTCGTTTCCGCTATCTCCGCTGACTCTCTGCCTGAGGGCAAGGTCGTTTCTTTACTCGCTGAAGTAAGTACTTCTATTGTAGATCGTTTACTTCTTCAACATTCTTCGCTACTAAAAATACAACGCATCCTGGCATATTGGTTTCGATTTGTCCAGAACGCTCGAGGACACGATCGAAAGTCACTCACTTTAACTGATGCTGATTTACACCAAGCCTTACTGGTCAGGGTCAAGGACGTTCAGTCCTCATATTTCAAATCTGAAACTGCTCAGATACGCAAGGGACAGTTGTGCCCAAAATATTTACAGAAATTATCGCCTTTCATTGATGCTGACAGGATATTTCGAGCAGGTGGTCGTTTGGTTCATTCCCCTTTGTCTATGGAAGCCAAGCATCCTGATCTACTTCCGCAGAAACACAAACTCGCCGACAAGGTTCTACGAAGACCCTTAGTCAAGCTCTGCCCATTACCCTGTCAGTAATGAGCAGCCTCTTATCAATTTATAATTTGTAAATATCGCAACTGCTGTAAGTTTTAAGAAATTCACATTTAATTCACATTCTTCGCTTATTATTCGCTACGCAAGTGCTGCAAAGTAAATCTTTATTTTAATAGTCATTTTTCAAATTCGCAAATTCGCTTTCACTTTTTTTCGGAAAATTACATTGTAATTTTGGTGGGCGGTAATGTTCCGTCCTCATTTCCCGTTCCTACACCCGCCTGTGGTCCGGACGGCAGAGTGCACTACGACGCATCGATACTCGCCCCGCACCCCTGAAGGAAGAACCTACAGGGAGAGACTCAAGATTAAGACTTCGAGACGGTCGCACGCAAAAATATCGCTCCGCGCTCCGCTATATTCGCACGCTCGCTGTTGTCATCCAATTGTAAGTACCCGCTTGTTTTTCCTAATTACTTCTTATCCTTATCAATATATAATTCTTTTACCCGCATTTATCGCTACACCGCCACTATTCATTAATCCGCGTTTATTGGGAATTACAGGAACTAAAGCTGTTTTCTGTACCCTACCGCCGGCGTCTTAGACAGGTCGTAAAAATATAATTGCGTCTGTGATAAGAACCCCAAACAATAATTATTATTTTATTTCAATGTAATGTCAATCTGTAATACATAATAAAGTTGTTGTTTAAACTTAGCTGGTTTTATTATTTAATAATAGTAGATACTGTAGCAAAGTAGAGAAAAGAAGTTAAGAATACATTGGCTGATTGTGTTATTACCTACTTGAATTGGCTCCTGCGGGAGTAATGATAATTATTTTTTATTTATTTATTTTTGAAACATATTTATTACCTTCCTAGCTTTTTTACCAAGAAGTAGGTCGGTGTAATTTGAGTAATAACGGAGTACCTAAAGGTAAGGTAAGTATTGAAATTATTATTTTGGCTTACTTATAGTAAAGTTCATCAATGAAATGGGTGAGTGTGTGGTTTTATCAAGCTATGGGTACCTACCTACATACTATTAATAGATAGGTATAAAGGTAGTGCTATTGATAAGAATGAAAAATTCAATTTTCATTATTTTTTCTCATTACACCTATAAGTAATCATTCAAAAAAGTATTCTAAATTAGTGGATTATTGAATAAAAACTAGATTCAGTCAAAATTGTATTTATTTAGAATGAAAATATATCGATCCATTTGACATTTCATTTCGTTAGGTCCCTTAATCGGTAGAATTCTGGTGATTAGTTATTGCCCCGACTTAACGAGCTACTTCTAACCTAAAAATGGTAAAAAATACCTTTATAAGACGCTTAATGAAGAAATCTGCCCATTAGCCTAACGATCTATTAGCCTAATGAGAAAAGTTAACGATTTCAGTTGTCAAAACCATTATAAGACGCTTAATAGCCCGTTTGGACTTAATAGCCCGTTAAAAAGTTCATTAACCCGTTATAATACTCGCCGTCAGTATTCATTCACTAATGGTATCGTTGACATCACTAATGACTTCAGTAATGGCTTCACGCTTCACTAATCACTTCTCGATGTCAATGGCGATCGGGGACTGGCGGTGGAGAAAACATCATGTCAAACTTCAGGAAAAAACACGACAATTGACAACAATGACCACGTGAACGGTTTGTTTGTATGGAACCAGAACCACTTAGCCCCGCCCTGTGACATCACACTCACGGCGTCTATTGGCGTACCGTGTACCGTGTAATAGGTATGTGGTATGTACGATGTGTATAATAGTGCTTGGAAAAAAATAGGAAAAGCTATATGCCGTTCACTTCAGGACATAGTTGCAAAATGGATTCTTGATATTTTTGCTATTCTTCTTATTATCTTTACGTCTTTATGGACTTTTTATTTTGGAACCTTTAGTCAAGTTATTTTATGATATTGCAATCTTTATCTAGAAAGCAAACTCGTCAAGTCTAATAAGCTTGCCATAAATTATAACATGAGAAAAAAGTTTTATTGTATTTTGAAAGGAACTAATTGTAGCGTTGGCCGGAGTAACGTTGTAACTTACATAATTTTTTGGAGTAATTTTTTCGATTCATCACGTTTAAATGGGCAGAATGCTTCCACAAAGCTTTAATTGTTGCCTAATTTACCTTAAATAATATTTAAACAATATTTCAAGAATCGCTAAATGAAAAAAAACATTCCATTTAATAATGTTGCAAGGTACATTTTTTGAGTCTCATGTAAAAATGTAAGTTACAACGTTACTCCGACCAATGCTCCAAAAAAAAGGAACTCTTAATTATAAAATTAGTTATATTAATTATATTAGAGATCAAAAATTAGTAATTACTTATTTATTATTAAAAAATAGAACATTAGGTAGGTACTGAATCGGCCAATCGGCTACGGTCATGGTGATTGGCGATCTTATTATTGGTGATGGCTGTTTGGATCCATTCTGGTAGATCCATGTTTCGTCCAGGTACACGAACGTTACATTTTCACTCGAATTTTGATATTGTAAGTATTTTCTTAGAAAGGTAATTTTGGATGCAACGACATATGCTTTTGTTCACAAAGAATTTTGCGTCCGTTCACATATTCATATTTATAGCTGAGATATTTAAGAATTTTAAATAAACTAGTTCTCCCCTTTTCAAAATCCAAATGTTTACGTTCGTCTTCCAAAAGTTTTCCTAGAGTAAAATGTTCGTTTTTCAAGTTATATTGCCAATCCAGTCGTTGCGAATCTTTCCGAAACGTAAAATTTTCATGATTATTGTCTGGTTTAGGTCGTCTGCCCAAAGGCTTAACTTCAAAATTTATCATCCTGTTTAATTATTGTTTCAATCGCACTTACTGAATACTATAAAAGAGGAAAATTACGTAACATCATTTTATTAGGTGTACACTTAATAATACTTACACCCCAATGTGTTTTACTTTCAATGGGTACGTTCACCTGACGTCAACCGTTGAGTTGTTGAGGTAGCGCTTGCGTTCAGACATACCGCTCACTTACAACCGTTGTTCAACTGTTGAGTATTTTTGTGAGCGTAAATATTTCACGCTCAGCACAGTCAACGTGTATATTGCGGACATGCGCCAAGTGGGAAGTAAAAGTTGCAAGTAAGAATGCTCCTGATACAATCAGCGACAAATAAATGCTAATAATTACTTCTATGAACTTGAATCGTATCCAGAAACATGTCACAAATCTCTCGATGTCAACAATGCGTTCAGACTATTTCCAACATGTTGAAACAACTTGTACTCAACCGTTTTGCGCTGCTATTCAACAGTTGACGTCAGGTGAACGTACCCAATATGACTTGTCGTTCACTTAGGTTGTCATTTTCAGATTTAAATAACTTGAATGCCTTTTTTATACGAATTTTTTCTTCAATCGATATTAATTTCGGCATTATGAAATTTATAATGTCAAAAAATTAATATTTATTTGACAGTTCGAGAAAAATCTGTCCGAATAAAAATTATCCTAGATAATCTACTAAAACTTCAATAATTAGACAACAAGGCTGTTAATCAGCTGAGACAATTTGAGCAATTTGACAAGTGTCGGTGTTTACTTAACCTTCAATACCTCGATCAGCTGATATTGTCAATCAAGATCTAGGGAGTTTTCATTTTTGTAAACCTAAAAACAAAAGTTCATGGCCTACCAATGCTTTTTTAATATGTGAACGGCATATACCTGCGCTTTTCTCGAGAGAAGGAACAGTGAAGACCTTCTTACTCCACGGAATTTGATAATTTTTTGAAACTGAATCCACCATCATTTAAGAGACTTTAACAATTTGTGTGATGAGTGTGATATCTTCTTCTCTGGTCTTGAGTGCCTGGTCAACGCTGCCCGAAAAAAATTTTTATAGAAATTTTTTATAGATTTTTTATATATTTTTGTATATTTAATTCAATTGATTTATTCTATGTATATTTTTTTGAATCTTGCAAAATATCTCTTGGGGTTGGTATTCTGTTAATTATGTGGGGGAGTATTCTGTGTATAGGGTTTTTTTTGTTCAATCTTTATAATGTAATTTTTGTTATATTGCACTGTAAATGGTAATTACTGTTGGGCAATAAAGCTGTTATTATTATTATTATTATTTATTATTATTATTATTATCATTCCACTTCACCCTCCAGTCTCCACCTTCCACCAAACAATGATAATGATTGACTAAATACACAGACAGTTTTTAGACCACTATTACTATGAAAGAAAAAGAAAAAGAACATTGACGTTGAATTGACATCTAACGTTTACTTTTTCAATTGTTGGGTTATATTTTTATTTGTTTTGAAATTTTATAAAATAATAATATTAAAAGTTAAAAGTAAGTGAAGTGAAAGTCAATTCAATAATAATATTTATATTAATATTATGATATGATTATAATAATAATTGATGAGTTGCAATTGTAGCCAAATCAAACTTCGAAGACTCTAATAATAAGAAGTGTTCAAATGGATTACAACCAAATTAATGATTTCAACTCGAATTGAAGGCAGAAGAAGAGTGAGTGATGAATGGAAAATAATAATTTATCCTAGTTCGCAACGCCAAGTGCAAGTAGGTAGGTAGGTAGGTAGGTAGGTAGGTGTGATTTACTGATTTCTGATCATCTCATCATTCGTTCATAAAATAGCTACGAGTTCCAATGGTAAGAGAACGAGCGGATCGACGACTGGCAAGCAGGAGAAGGAAACCGACAAAAAAAATCACAAGAAATAAAATAATTATTATTGTTTCAAATGCGGTCATCTGTGAGTTACATCCTATCGAGTAGCACGACAGAACCGAACATGTCTCATCCGGACTACGAGCAGTTCTCCCACGACCACGCCGCCCTCCTCGTGCTAGTCAAGAACGTCGGCTTCGAGCTGAAACTGAAGAACTACAACCGTTGTCACGACCGCATCGCCAAAATAAACTTCATAAAAGTCGTAGACTCTACCGGCCAGACGCGCATCGTTTACGTCCGCTACGTGAAGGAGTATCCGCCGGAGAACAACGAGTGGGGCGACTTCCAGACGCACCGCCGACTCCTCGGGCTCATCTCCGTCGGAAGATACGAAACGCAGACGGAATTCAACGAGGTCTGCCGCATCCACGAGACCCTCAAGGTCAAGTACGGCGGCACCCTCTTCGATTCGCGGTGCGTCCTGTTCGGACCGGTCAAGACCGACGACGCGGACGCGGACGGACCCGTCGAAGTTGTCAAGTTCGAACCACCGACCAATTTCAAGGCGAGAGCGCTGATCTACGCCGACAACGATCCCTGCAACGACCTCGAGGCGCAGATAACCGAGTTCGTCAATTCCCTGTTCTGGGTGCTGGAATCGAAGAGGCTGGAGAGGAGTCGTGAGAAATTGGAGCGCGTGCAGCTGCTGTACGCCCCGTTCGAGAAGAAGGACTTTGTCGGGCTGGACATGGAGTCGAGGAACAACAGACGGAGGTGCACGGGGCGCGTCACCAAGCACCTGGGAGACATTTGCCTGCAGGCCGGCCTGATATCGGAGAGTTTGGGCTATTACGCGAGCGCCGTCGAGACTCTGAAGAACATCAACGATTGGCTGTGGCTCGGGGCGGCCTACGAGGGACTGTGCACCGCGACCGCCCTCGTTCTCTATCCCAACATGCAGAGGAGCGTCGTCTTGCAACGCAACGCCAGCCTGCAGGAAGGCTCACCGAGACGATCCAGTACGGTCTCTCTGCTGTTGACCGGGGACGCGGAACTGCTGCCGCGCAAATCCCTGCCGTATATGCTGCCCTCGGAGGACATCTTGAAGCGGTACCGCGAGGCCATCATTCACTACAGCAAGTACCAGAGCGCGGGAATCGTGGAGACGGAGGCGAGCTTCAAGGCGGCCAGGATAGCGATCGCGCAAGGGCTCGTCCTGCAGGCCGCCAGCTTTCTGCAGAACGTCGTCTACATCAATTTGACCCTCTCCGAGCAGGAAAAGATACAACGCTTCGAGATGCTCGCCGAACTCTACACGCAGATCGGCTTCACGAGAAAAGCCGCGTTCTGTCTGAGGCTGGCCGCCACCAGGTAAAAAATCTGCTGCACCGCCCTTCGCAGCAACTGCTCGGAATAATAATAACGATGATAATTTTTTAGGTACGTTTCGCCGCAGAATCCTTCCCCTAACTGGCAGCAGTGTTACACGTTGATGCTGCAGTCTCTGGAAGGGCACCGATTGAGCCTGGACCCGGCGGAAGCGGCCCAGGGCGGCGGGTGGCCCGCCCTACAGGTGCAGCTCTTGCAGGAACTGGTGGTGGCGGCCAAGCGTACGGGAAATTCCGCCTTGGCCACCCGTCACATGACCTTCCTGCTGCAGGTGCTGTGGGACCATCTCGGACAGCGGGAGCACCGCGAGCTCGCCGTACAGCTGCAGGGCCTGGCGGCTCAGTGCGAGGGCGCTCCCGTGCCATTGGTCCTGGAGAACGGCACCGTCATCCCGCCCGCCAATCTGGTGCACGTGCCGCGTTGTCTGGCTTTTGTGCCGCGCGCCCTGCCTCCCCACCTGCGTCCACGTCCCGTCGCCCCGCCCAAAGAGGATCAGGGACCGTTTCTGTTCACACCCATCCATTTCGGTAGTATGGAAAGACAGCCCAAGTCCAAGTCTAAGATGGGTGAGTTTTTGTTTTCTTTTTTTTTTGTTTCCTTTGACCATCTGATTTGATGAGGTCTGCAGATTTTCTGTGGGTGGCGGAGCAGGTGTGCGAGGTTCAGGTGACTCTGCAAAACCCCCTCGGATTAGAGGTGCGTGTGGGAGACATGCGTCTGCTGTCTTCGGGGAGCGTGCTCGAGGCCCTGCCCGAGACGACCGTGCTGCCGCCGGACGCCACCACTCGCGTCACGTTGGTGGGCGTGCCTCGTGAACCGGGCCATTTGCGTCTTACCGGCTACAGTACCCACGCTCTCGGAATTAAGTCGAATTGTCGACTCAGGTGAGAGAGAGAGAATTCGTATGAGAATGTAAACAAACGATTGATTGCAATGTAGGCAGATGTCCGGAAGGGACCTCGATTTGTCTCCGGAATACAGCGTCGAAGTGGTCCCGGCGTTGCCCGTCATTCAAGTGAGCACCCCTCATCCCGAGGCTTCCGTATTTTGTTCACTGCTGAACACCGACATTGTTGTCGCTTCCGCGGCCCTCTCCTTGCATCAGGTAAGCACACACAAGATGTGTTTCGATCGCTGTGTGAAAGTGACAGTTTTAGTTTTGATAATTTTTTTCGTTTTTTCAGGGTGAAAGTCAACAGCTGACCATCACTCTGACCAACAGTTCGTCGGTAGCGGTGGAGCGGATTAATCTGACGGCGGACACTTGCAGTCCCGAGTGGTCGCTGGAATGGGACGCCGAGGCGCTGGCGTCGCGCCTCCCGCTGTTGCCCGGCTCGGTTACCGAGCTGCCCGTCACGGTGCGGATAGACGGGCTGTTTTTGAACGCTTCCGATGCTCCGGCAGTCGGCGGCGCGAACTCGGGACCCAGTTCCCTGCCCTCGCATCTTAATTCCCTTCAGAGCGGCAGCATCTTCACGGGAGGAAAGTCGGAGTTCAATTCCAGTTTCAGGTGAGTCGATTATTGTCAATAAAATCAAGTGACACCTGAAGTGTCACTTGATTTACTCGTTTTATGCTCGTCTAGAATTTCCATTTCTATGAATATTTAATATTTTTGTTTTTGCCGCTTAAACAACAGATCTTCAGCGTCCGGTGACTCGCGCTCGTATCCCGTCCGCTCATTAGAAACGGACATGGCGACGTACGCACGCGTCCGGCAACTCGAGGGCCTGCTACGGATATGGTACAGCGGGGGAACGGGGCTCGCGGCCGGTCACGGTAGGGCCCTAGCATTGCACGTGGCACTGGAAGCGTTGCCCTCTCTGCGAATCACGGGTTGGGATGCTCTGCCCGCGGACGAGCCCCACCTCTGCTACCTGGTACTGGACGTGCTCAATCTGGCCGCCCGGGAAATGGAACTCGGCTATGCGCAAGACAAGGCGATCGTCATACAGGCCGGGGAGAGCTGTCGGGTGCCCGTTTCCGTGCCGAGGTCCGTTTTCACATTTCTTATTACTTTGTGTATCGTTTTTGCTATTTTCGAGTGTTTTGGCAGGTGTCCGTTGAGTGAATTGACGGCATTCTACGATGACGACGCCCTGGAGACGGCGCAGACAGTCGAGATGGGACGCGTGTGCGCCGAGCATTTGGTTCGATCCGTCGATCTGCGGTGGAGGTTCCCCGGCGCCGAACCCGAGGCTCACGGCAAGGCGCATCTCCGGGGTTTATATCTTGAACCAAGCATGCTGGACATTGTTCGCATGTTACCGGTGCAATGGGGTAAGTGGAAAGCGGGTGGCTTTCCCCAGGCAGAGAAGTTATGTTTTATTGTGTTCGCAGAGGTACTGATCAACGGGGATGTGGTGAAGGGACAAGAGGAGGTGACGTGTACGGTGGGCGAGTGCGTGCAAGTGGCCGTCGCGGTTACCAACAGCCTGGCGAGACCTTTACATCAGTTGACCGTTTCTGTTCGCTTTTACCAGGACTATGCGAACGGCACCGTCAACTATCGTTTGGAAAGCAGAGTCGTCATTGCAGGCGCCAACAGGTTATTGATAATTAATCGATATGGATTATCGATTGTGGTTTTTTAAAAATGTTTTTACTCGGCAGACTTTTGGTGACGGAACTGGAGCCGAATGTGAAGGACAAGTACGAGTGCCGGGCGATCTTCCTGAGCAGCGGCCTGTACAAGGCGGACATTCGTTGCGGCGTCAGTGGTAACGCTTCGACGTGGCGATTTATCCCCACCCTCACCATTTCCGTCACTTGAGAACAAGAAGAAGGAAAAGAGGGTGCCGTTTCGCTTGTGCCAAATCCTGATCTGTTCTCGACTGTTGGGTCGTGTTCGTCTTTTACTTTGTTGTCTATTGCCGCAAAGATCGATTTGTTCCAGTTTGAGAGTCGGTGTCTTTTGATATGTTTTTATATCATTCGACCCATTGATGATTCTGTTGTTGTTATTTTATTGATTATTGTTAGCAATAATAATTATTATTATTATCAATATTCACTATTACATATTATTATTATTTGTACATTTTCAGGTGGATAAAAATAGTAAACTTTTATTTAATGTAAGTACCTACCTGCTATGTAATTATTACTTATGAAGAGCATAAAATGTTTTAGAAATCTAAAATCATTTTTTGGTCTATCAACCTACCGACCTCTATAGGATGAGTTTTGATTATGAAACAGCAATTAATTGATTCGAACTTCCTGTGATTCCCAACATCAGACCTCCTGCATTTATTTTTAATTAAAGAGTCTTGAATTATATTCTTGACAATATGTCACTTCACTTTGTCCAAGATCAACTTCAGATTTTTTCACCTGATTCCCTAAGTAAGAGAGAACTAGCCCATTACCTTGAATTAGTCCCCTGATTTAATTATTTATTTATTTATTAAACCAGTAGTTACATTACCATTATATAATTATATTAAACACAATAGTAATTCTCATAGAGGTATGACAATACCTGTGCATAAGAAACTGGTGTCTTAAAACTAAACTTACATACTAAAAAACAATTATTAATACTAATTATAAACCTTCATGTGTTGCAACAATTTACTTGAGTAAATTCTGTAGTATAAATCAACTTGTAAAACATTATCAATAATCCAAGGCTTTAAATTACGTTTTAAAATTTTTTTACTCTTTTTCTCTTTCAGCAATTTAAGTTCATTTGGTAATTTGTTAAATAATTTTATTGCAACAATGTTACTATTCTTATCACTAATAGTTTTATGGTAGTTTTGGCAACAATCTACTTTTATTTCTCCGACATTGTTTTTTTTTTTTGACAATTTAGTCCTTATTTTTTAATTAGATGGATTCCACCAAGTCAAAATTCTAGGGGAACGATTGGCAACAAGACTGATTAGGTTGGTTATGGTGATAGTTGTTACTAAAATATCCACTAGAATGGTTACTAAATTAATTTAGGTTATGTCGATTAGTTGAGTTGAGATGTCATTTTATTTCAAAATTTAAAATCCGAAAAACTATAAACGCAATTTTTAGGCGTAAATTGAAATCTTAGAGACATTTGTAAATGTAAGTACCTGCTATTTACTCTTATAAATCTTATACAGGGTGTCCCATAATATGTGGGCAATCTCCCGGATTTGGGTAAATTTCGTAAAAATAAATGAAAAAATAACTATAAATATAAATATTGTTTTTCTAACATTAGGGACACTGTTGTAAACATTAGTGATGAGTATGTGTTTAAATGTGATGCATTTCATCACCCTTTGGAAATAAAAATCTATGTCTCACGATGTGATGTATGTAATACTAGAGAGAAGATATATGACTTTAACAGATCCAATTTTGTGGAGATGGGGGCTGAACTTAGTAGGGTTGAGTTTCCTTCTTCGTTCATTACAAACAAATCGGAATTGAATGGATTTGTTGAGCACATAAACCAATTATTTAAAGACTTAATTGAAAGATACGTTCCTTTTTTCTATACTAGTGTTAGATCATTTCCAAAATGGTATTCCAATGAGTTGAAACTGGCTGTAATTGAAAAGAAAAAATTTCATAGGTTATATAAGAAATTTAATTCTGGTTACTTTTTTATTCTTTATTTAAATCTGAGAGGAGCAGATGCAAGTTATTGCTATTAAGAGATGAAAAATTGTTCATTGATGGGACTGAGGAATCACTTGACTCTAACCCTAAGCATTTCTTTAATTATGTGAACTCTATCTCGAAATGTCACTCCATTCCTGCTCTGATGCATCTGGATGGAGAGACTGCAGATGATGGCTTGGACATAACGAACCTGTTCGCAGTTAAATTTGGTAAGGTCTATCGAGATCTAAATTTAGATACCACTCAATTATCTTTTGATATAACCGATAGTGTTAATAGTATATCATTGTCAGAATCTGATTTGTACAAGACTATTGAGCAGTTGAATCCGAACTCAAATCCGGGTCCTGATAGGATTCATCCGAAAATTATTAAATCTTGTTCCAGTTCTATAGTGCCTTGGTTGACTAAATTGTTTAATGCTTCTCTTGGGTTAGGTGTTTTTCCTGAAGCTTGGAAAACCTCGTTCATTATACCATTGCACAAAGGAGGAGATAAGTCTGACGTGAACAACTACAGACCAATAAATAATTATAATGTATTGGCTAAATTGTTCGATGGGGTGGTATATAGTAGGATTAACGACTATCTTAGTAGATTTATCGTAGATCAGCAGCATGAGTTTTCAACTGGTAGATCTACTGTGTCAAATCTGGTAACTTATCACGACTATCTTGTATCTAGTCAGAGTGAGGGCTTTGTTGTTGATGCGATTTATACAGACATGTCCAGGGCATTCGATCTGGTTAATATAGATCTTTTGGTTAGAAAACTTCAGACTTATGGAGTCGTTGGTTCATTGTTGCAGTGGTTCTCTTCTTATCTTAGAGATAGGAAACAAATTGTTAAAATAGGCGAGTTCTGTTCTGATCCTTTTGATGTGATATCGGGTGTTGGACAGGGTACTCACTTGGGACCTCTGCTTTTCTCAGTGTTTATTAACGATCTGGCAAATGCCATCGAGCATAGTGAAATACTCTTTTTTGCCGATGATGCGAAAATTTTTACTTCCATCAAATCTCCCAGTGATATTGAGTTTCTTCAGATGGACTTGGATTCCCTTCAAAGGTGGTGTACTGAAAACGGGTTATTAATTAATACAAAGAAGTGCTTTCACATTAGGTTTGGCAGGGAGCGTTCTTCGAACGGTCCAGTTTATACCATTGGTGATAGTGTCCTTGAGCAGGTGGACCATATAAAGGATTTAGGAGTGGTTTTTGACTCTAAGTTGTCTTTTAAACAACATATTGATTATATTTATCAAGTTTGTATGAGGAAAATTTATTTTATCAAGAGGTTTACTAGTAAATTCCGTAAGGTTTCGACCTTTAGATCACTGTATTTCTCGTACATTTATCCTGTTGTTATGTATTGTATGCTTCAACAGTTTGGCGACCTAATCAAATTGGTTTAGTGAAAAAAATTGAGACCATTAATAGGAAGTTTTTGAGGTACGCAGCGTTTAGGGTTGGGATCGGATTGTCACCTATTGATCACGATCTTGCCCCTGTTTATAGAAAGTTTTCTATTGCGACCTTTGAGTCAGCTAGGGACAGAGTCGACATTGTTCTGGCTTTTAAAATTCTTAATAGTATTATTCGATCACCAGTGCTTCTGGGTTCATTTAGATTTTATGTACCAGTCATAAGTCTAAGGATGAATAGATACTTTGTTGTTGAAATAGTACCTGGAGGTAGTAGGGGGTCGATTGTGAATACTCTCTGTACACTGAGAGTTGTCCGTTGTCATGCCGCACTGATTCTGACTAAACAATTTCATTTAATTCGATTTGAATCGTACACTTATTTCTAAGTCGAACCAGTTGTGGTATCGCAGTTCGTGTCAGTGGCGTGTGTTGAGGAATAATGAATATCCCATAAATATATTATTTCGACAAGTTATTGACGAAGTAGTGCCTTGCAACTTTTTGATAACAAATATTACATAATGCAAGTAAATAAGAATGATAATAATTATTATTGTTATCATCATGATAGAAATATCATGTCACCTACCTGCTGGTTGCCGTTTAAAAGAAAGAATAACACCTCCGTTTTCTTATTTGCAAGTAAAATATTCCAGCAATTTTACCACAAGACCACGTACTAGGGAGTTCAATCGTTTCCCAGGCAAAACAAGGAAATAGATTTTTAGGCATTCGCGAAATTAAGTTACTCATAGTTCATCACACCGTACAATATAACACAGGTAATTCTGCTAATTTCGTATTAAAAACGTTTCAAATCACAACAAAAACCTTATTTAGTATATTTACCGCTGACACTGACACTTGAGAGTAGCGACGATCGTAATATCGTATCAATCTAAGCGTATCAAGACGCGAGTCGATACTTCCGTCTCACTCTCGCTCATCTTTTTAGAATTGCTGACGATTCAAACGTATTTCTGACAATACGTCCCATTTTAACTCGATTGGGTATGCAATGCAATAGAAGGAGTAAGGAATATAACGAGATGATGTATCCTTAGTTCTCACAACAGACAACTCTCAGTGTACAGACTTTAGATTGGCCATGTTATGTAATGTACATATGGGTTGGTTTGAGTTTCGGGACTGCTCTTTGTTCTCTGTAAAAAAGAAATCAAAGTTATTGTTGTTGTTTGGGTGAATCTGGATGCACTTTTTGTTTAGCTTTTATCTGTAATTTGTGGTTAATAATGATTGTAAACATATTATGTATGGGGTCTCCCCGTTGAAAGAAATAAATAAATAAATAAATAAAATTAATTCCTCAGAGACACCCCTACAAAGATATTAGCTGTTGAAGTTGAGGGTTGAAAATCAATTTATTGCAATAACTTTTTTATTTGTTGACCGATTTTGATAATTTTTGGTTTTATTTTCTATTATTTGGGACTGTTTAGAATAGTGTTTCATAATCTTTGGTAGCACATACATAGACCTCGGGATGGCATAACCCCCTCATTCACTTGAAATAAAACAATAAAAATAATAATTTTACAGTTTTTTAAGGTTAATTTTCTTTTTATTTGATATTTTTTACGTAAAAAATGTATCCTTATTTATTTCGATAGAGCGAACCGTTATCGAGATAAACGTCTTTCTAATAGGTGATGCGTCGCAGGAACTTTCTAAATTTCAAGTAAATTTTAACAAGATGGCTGACCTTTGACAGTAAATCGAGCAGGAAACAAAACAATAACTTAATTACATACACGTCAAATAGTGTCAAAGATTTCATTTCATGCAGATTCAATTCTAACTGATTTTAAAATGAGTTACAAAAACGCTGAATACGCAGAAAATCAGTTAGAAATGAATCTGCATGAAATGAAATTTTTGACACTGACGTGTATTTAATTAAGTTACTGTTTTGTTTCCTGCTCAATTTACTGTCATAGGTCAGCCATCTTGTTAAAATTTACTTGAAATTTAGAAAGTTCCTGCGACGCATCACCTATTAGAAGGACGTTTATCTCGATAACGGTTCGCTCTATCGAAATAAATAAGGATACATTTTTTATGTAAAAAATGTCAAATAAAAAGGAAATTAACCTTAAAAAACTGTAAAATTATTATTTTTATTGTTTTATTTCAAGTGAATGAGGGGGTTATGCCATCCCGAGGTCTATGTATGTGCTACCAAAGATTAAGAAACACTATTCTAAACAGTTCAAAATAATACAAAATAACACCAAAAATTATCAAAATCGGTCAAGAAATAAAAAAGTTATTGCAAAAAATTGATTTTCAACCCTCAACTTCAACAGCTAATATCTCTGTAGGGGTGTCTCTGAGGAATTAATTTTATAGCTATTTTTTCATTTGTTTTTACGAAATTTTCCCAAATCCGGGAGATTGCCCACATATTATGGGACACCTGTATATGTAGGATTAGACCGATTCCTTCTTAGTTTTATGTAAAAATGTTGAAAATAGAAGATCTATTATTGACAAATAGAGGTACTTAACATTATTCAATCATTTTTTAAAGAATTTCTCAAGGAATCTGAATAAACTGCATTTTTGTTTGATTTGGATATAAATCTTTCAATTATTATTGTTCACAGCATTTGATAATTATTCTTTCCTTTCTTTTGAAATAAATTTACCTGCGTCAGCATTTACAAAATAATTTTGAATTTAATAATTTAGTTTGTCAATTTGACAACTTCAACTTTTCAGTTCCTTGGCGCTTCACTGTGACTAGAGTGCCGAACTCAGGGACCAAACCTAGTTTTTGCAAAACGTCATTAGATATAGTCACGTCAAACAACAGTTAAATTGATCATCAAAAAAAATGATTAACTGTACTAAAAAGGACTATTTTCAAAGAAAATAGAGTTAGAATTTTCTAATTTACGTTTTATAACAGTGAAACGAGGAAACATGTTTTGCAGGTGACGTCATAGCCTATACCCGAATCGGGGAGTGTTGCTGTGACTCTAGTCACAACGTAAATTTTTTGTCAAGGTCGAGAAAACAGGCTACCATCTGACAATATCAAAATTACTGTTTAAAGATTGCACAGGCTACCAACTTGACAGCTGTTTGACAAGTCCATCTAAATAAAAAATAAAGTACACCTTCAACGTTGAGAATTTGACAGATGGTAAAAGATGATCGATCAATGGGAAATGAAACACTCTCAATATGGAATAGTTTATTCATTAATAATAAATAATATTTCAACAACAATACAATACTTTGATCTTTCCAAGAAATAATTTCCCAATTACATCGATTCAATAAAATTACGGATGACCATAGTAAATGTTATAAACTATATAAGAATAATAATAATAATAATAATAATTTCAAGTCCATAATAACAACATTGTGAGCAAGAGACTGGAAGGACTCAATAATAATAATGATTCATTATTTATTATTATTTACGCAGCAATACAGCAAAGATTGTCATTTATTAACAGAAAAAAATCATAGAAACATTCCCGAGTGTCAATAATAAATAAATAATTATTGACACTACTTATTTATTTTATTAGGCAGCAGATTAATTTCTATCGCATAAGGAAGCGCCGATAATTGATTTGTCAATTATGTCAAAATACACTCACCGGAACAACATGAAGAGAATTACGATAATAATTAATAATATGACGGAAGAATCACAATTTCACTGATAGTGTTTCGTTTCAAAGGTTCGAATTTTGTACAAAAATGTAAAAAATCAACATTTCCTAGTTAATTTATTTATTATCTATCTAGTTGTTGTGTTTTATTATTGATAGAGGAGACTAATAAGTGAAACAGGAAACAAATTACATACAAACAAGCAGATTGTAAATCTAATGGCACCATGTTCTTTCCTTTTGTTTTCCAAGTTATGCATTTCATTTCTGGAAGACTTTCTTTCACTTAATTTTTAATCTCAATAAATATATGCATTCGATTTAATTTTAATTAATTATTAATTATTATTACACTCTACAATATTTAATAATGAAAGTCCTGTGTATTATTTTTATTATTGTCTATCCGATTAGGCACTTTTTTTATTCGATATCATCAGTTTGATCAATTAAATTGATTTATTTTATCCCCTTATAACGAGAGAGTTAAAAAAGTGAGTCATTTCATTTTTGTTACGTATCATCTATCTAGAAAAGGGCCCGTTTAATAATAATAATAATAATAATAATATGTTAAAGTCACTTGAAGGAATTATTAAATGCTAATTTACCACCATTGATTGAGCTATTACAGCCAATTTAATCAAAAATCTGGTTATTGCTATTTCATTATTACACTTGAGTGAATTTTGCATTCTCTTTATGTACCCACTGACTGAAAAACCATTGGAAGAATTTTAGAGTTACCGATTTTTAATAAGTAAGTAGGCAGAGTGGCTTAATTTTGATGTTTTTTTCTTCTCTTATTTACCAATCGAATTAGGAGACAATTATTTACATATTATAATTGCATATTTATAAATATTGCACCGTGAAGGAATCGCTTGTGAGGTACCTTTTACACCTACTTTTGGACCGTTAGTTTATAAATTTTTACTAATTAGTGAAAGTTGAAAAATGGATTTTATTTAATAATGGTTATATTTTTTAACATATACAAATAAAAATTTCCCACAAAAAATTAATTATCACTATCATAATTAACCATTAGTTCACTGGACTGTTAGTAAATGAGAGAGAATAGAAAAATCAAAAAATCAAATAATTTGAACATTGAAATTAAGCTACCTACCCTGTACTTGTGGCAAAAATTGATTCTTATCGTATCGGGTCGATTTTTTCAGAATAACCTAAGAACAGCTACCTAAAGATATTTTTCTACATTGATTTTTGAGCTGCCAAGAGACGTTTTTATTATCGATTTGTATATTTTTTGGCCTTTCTGTGACTGTAAATAAAATTCAAAACCGGTCAAGTTCGGGGGGTAGCCCTAATGGTGATGATGAGGATGATTATAAAAAAATGAAGAGCATAAACACTGCAACAACTCTATTGCAATAACAATTTGCAAAACCATTCACAAAAGTTAATAATGTAAGCAATGCGAAAAACGTTCCCATTGTTAAACGTATTAATTATAATAATAATAATAGTTATTTGTGTACAAACAGAAATAAAAAAAGAGACAGAGAGATAGAATAGAAAAAAGAAAAAAAAACATTTCACTCAAGTAATAACAATGGTAAGTAAGTAAGTAAATAAGTAAATAAGTAAGTAGTATATACAATAAAAACACGACAAAATTTTAATACGTTTTAACAGACATGAGTATATAAGAGTTATAATCGAGAAAGAAACTAAAAAATAAAATATACCTACGAACGAATTACTGGGGAGATATATAAATATATAAACGGCAGTCTATTTAACCTAAAAATATAAAATTGTATAAAATTACATAGGCAACAATAACATGCTGTTGTTGTATAAGAGCACAATAATATTAAGAGAGTGGTAAATAATAAATTAAAAGAACAAAAAAGAAATGAAAATAAAAAAAAATCCTGATCTGAGCCGGCTTCTCGCAATTCTTGTGACTTGACTTGACTCGAGTGCACATTTATATTGAAATATATCTCTCGGGGAGGCACATCGGTAGGACGCAACACGCCGCATGACATCATAAATAAATCTCACATATAAAAATATCAACACGAATGGAAAATACTGCGAGGCGAGGGAGAGTTAGAGGGGGCGGGTGAAATTTGCAGGGAACATGCCCTTCTCTCCGGTTGTCTCCTTCACTCCCATCAGCCAGCCTTCCTCCTGAAATCGATCAAACAGTTTTCACAGTTCTCAGGACACTTTATTCGACCGAACAGAACGGAAAAAAAGACTCACTTGCTCCTCCGGATCGTCGTACTCGACCACATTGATGACCTCGCCGATCTCAAACGAGAGCTCGTCGACGTCCTCCTTGTTGTACTTGTAAGTGGCGGCCACCTTGTAGAGGACTCCGGCGGGCAGCTCGCCGCCGGTCGTGCCTGCAACGGGGGACGCGTCTGTGACTTCTGCCTCATCATCATCATCATCATCATCGTCTGATGCGGCCCGAGCCACCACCTTCGTCGGCGGCGGCTTATACTCACTGTCCACTTCCACGCGTACGTCGTTGAACGTCGGCGAGTTCTGGACGCTCGCCGGACGAGGCGAGCGAGGCAGGCTGCTCGATCCGTTCGTCTTCTTCACCGTGTAGGAACCTCTCTGACAGTCCGTCGCCAGCTTGTCCAGTATCATCTCCATTTCCCCGTATATCTGATTGTAGTGTTCTTATTATTATTTCAGTTAGAGGGAGGATGGAAGAGAGAGTAAAACAGAAAAGTGTCGAGAGACAAATTACCTTGGAAGTCTCGTCGTGGAAGGAGTGCTCGGCGTTGAAGAGAGACTGAAGACTGGTGACTAGGAAGAGGATGCGCGAATCGTAGAGGGCGGGCAGCTCGTCGTGCAGTTCCGAGTTGAGCATCTCGTAGGTGTGCTTCGCCTCCTCCAGCAGCTCCCTGCCCTTTGCCAGTTTGATCTCGTCGCGTTTCTTCACGTTGGTCTGCAGCGCTTGGAAACTGTGCCGCTGGCTGTCGTAGTCAACTAATTTCCGTCCCCGTTTGTCGATTTTTTTCTAAAACAAGAGTCGTTTAAAAATCAATAAATAAAAGTTGGTCGGCTCACAAAAAGCACGATTTTGGTGCCCGAGAGTTCTTATTATTACCCGCATCTCGGTGAACTGGCCCTGGTAGGTGTTGAGCGGCAGCAGGACCTGGTCGGCCAGCTTGTTGCAGAAGTCCTGCCAGAGCATGTCGATGGACTGCGTCTGCACGTACAGCACTTCGTGGCCCGCCCATTGACCTTCGTACACCTCGCTGACCACCTCCAGGAGCGACCGTGAAGCCGCCTGAGTCGCTACGATTTACATTTCAATTTTTGATTTAGTCGATATTTATATCAAAATCGATGAATTGTAATGCAGCTTAGTGTCTTGATCTTTCATTCTTACATTAATATCACGGACTATCATACTCTTAAATTATTAATATGCAGGCGTTTCAAAAAAAGGCGGTCCCGTTGCTAGCATAATAATTAAAAGAAAAAAAAACAATTAAAAATAAGTGACGTTATAGTCCAATAAAGTCTAAAAAGTCATACGTATCGATTAAGAATACACATCCTTTTGATAGTTCGATTTATTTTGTTTCATATACGTGGCTTTTATAGTAACCGTCCAGTTTGTCTAAACACTCCATCCCGCATAAATAAGTATACGTCAACATTGGTTTTGAATGAGAATTAAATTAATCAGCGCAAAGGATAGAGTGTCATTACGTGAATAAATTTTCTGTAGTTGTTAGTGGCTCTCAAACTGACGTAAGCGGTTCAATTCGTTGTTTGAATGATTCCTTCAATAATTTACGCTCGTTCACAACTTGACATTTAACTGTTTGACATTTTCTGGTGAAATTAAAAATATTAATTCGGACGGTTAGTGTGACGTCACATCTGACTTTTTAAAGTTAATCCTACTATAGGATAGTATCCAAGTCCAATCCAACAAGTGAATTTTTTTTGTTACCTACCACTGAGCGTTCGGCGAGTACTACAGACAGCGTCATCGGCGCTTTAGCAAAGAGGTGACAAGTGACAAAAAAACAAACTATTGCTATCGCTACTACTATACCGGGGAGCTAATTCACTCACTTAATCCAAGACCGTATGCGCCTTTATACATTTTTATTAGTGACAATTCGCATAAAATTCGGGTTAATTAAATTTAAAAGTTGATCTTTTCAACCAGAAACTGATAAGTCAGCAGGTCATTGCTCGATTCTCTCTGTATTGAAATTTCAAGATATACAAAAATGACCCTGGATTTAGTGATTCAGGATTCAGTTAATTCCCCGGTAGCCATGATTATAGCAAGGGCGCGTTATAGAGCTGACGGATTTTTTACTGCTGTTGAAAATTGAAAGGTAAATTTTAATTTGAAAATAATGAATTAATAATGAAATATCTGATAGATATATAGAAGTGGTACGTACTTCAGATTAGGAAAATAAAAATAATACGCATGTACGCATGTCCCTCGTGAACAGCTGATGGTCATGCAGTGTTGCCAGATTCACTGGTATTTACCAACAGACGGGTAGATGATGATCAGAATTTTTTATTATTCACCCCACATTGGTCAGAGCATGAAATGCGGTAAGCCGGCTGCTTGCACGAACGTAATAATTATTATCTGCATGATGTCAGATAGTTACCGATTTATAAATGGTTGATGTTATCGTCAAAACATTAGTCTGTTAGTGTTGGAAATAAATTCTATTCCCTTTTAGAAGAATTAATTGCAAATAAAAAATCATTAAATATATTTATATTACCCAAATTTAGGTACCATACTTTTATCAGCCAGATATTTAATTTGATTTTGTGGAACCGCGCGGTCCACCCAGTGTCAAATCTCTACTACTGAAGCAGACAGAAGAAGAAAAAATAAGGCTTGCACTCATCACTTACCTCTGATACATCGAATGTAATTACTGAATTCCTTCTGAAGTTTGTTGGCGGCGTTCTGTTGTCTGTTGAAATTCAGTAAGTGTTCATCAAAGATCTCGTCGGCAGTTTTGTCCACTTTGCCCAAGTTCTGTAATATCTGCACGGAAAAGAAAGAAGTACTTAATAATTAATAATTAAGTAACAAAATTGCACTTAAACTAGCCATTATGTGAGCAAATGAAAATAAGGTAATTTGTAGGTCGTGGAAAAAATTTCATGTCTTTGATTGAATCCTACAATAATAAAACCGCTAAAATCCAGGGTCATTATTTACATCCGCGGCTCCTACAGTTTCACTATGGCACCTATATAGGGGTAGAGAACATACCTATAGTAATACCAGGAAGGTATTCATTTGTTTTGCAAATGAAAGGGAAAGCCACAAAACGGCCTAAAAAACGGTTTTGAGAGTGCGGTCCTGACAAGAGGCGTCGAATAGATGCCGCGAATCACGGAAATAACCACTTCTGGCCACTTCACGATATGCCAAATAACGCTTCGAAGCGTGCCAGAGACGTACTGGCGCGATATTCGCTTTCACATATCGTGTCCAGTCCACAGGGATTGATGCAATGCTTTTTGAAATATAAATGCAAAATAAATGCAAAATTCAAAATAAAAACCTCGTGCTACTGTTAATCTCGAAGATTTTCCTTGAAAGTGAAGAAAAAAATATAAATTCGACCGTAGTGTCAAAGAGGACTTAGTTGTGACCTTGATATTAGTTTGCAATGGCTGTTTTTCGCTTCTTACCCCTATTTCGCTCCTCGGTTCCGAAAAAATTGATGAAACTTAGGAGCCGCGGATGTAAATAATTACCAAATCCAGAAAATTGACAAAAAGGCTGACTTAACTTTCTCTGGATGACTTTTGCTGTCAAAATTTATCAATATTTAGTCATAGTTTTTAACAGGCAGGTGATAGTTGTTATTATTATAAAATTATATATCAAAATAATTTATTTAATAATTCTGATTTATTGGGAAATTTTAAAAAATAAAACAAGAGACAAAGCACTTTATCATGAACCTTATGATGACTGTGACCTGCTAATTAAAAACTATGACTAAAAATATTATTGATAAATTTTGACAGCAAAAGTCATCCAGAGAAAGTTAAGATAAAAAGTCATGACCACCTTGATGAACCTTTTCTTGGTTATTTCTCAACCAATTTTGAATCTGAAAAATCATCTGAATAGAGAATCGAATACTGGTTTTGAATATACAAAAATATATACAGGGTGCTATTCATTTTTCTAAGGGTGGGGGCTGTAACTTAGGGGATGTTGGAGTGGGGGTTGTTTTCATGCTGTCATGTTATACAGCTTGAAAAATTATAATGATATGCCTTATATTCGGCTCGATTATCTCAACCTGTATATATGAGATATGGCCTGGTCAATTAAGTCTGGGACACCCGGTATATAATATACAGTTCAACCCACTGTAATTATATATTTTGAGAAAATTCTATTAATATAAACGCATGTATATTAATAAAGAATGGGAATAAGTGTATCTGTAGGTATAATATAGCACTCGTCAGCACCCGTCCATTACTCTTTACTAAATAATAATAAAAATTTATGATGGTGTTTAATTTTGCTTCATCTTTTTTATTTTTTAAAAACAATATTTATATCTTTGTGTGTATAATACCTACCTGATCAATCAAGTGTATATCTTCCTGTACCTAAGGTCGGTAGGTCTTATATTATGTTCAGAGAGTGTACTACTTGCCTCTTTATTAGTGGGCATTTAAATCAGACAGAATGAAATCGAAGATGAATATAATTTGCCATGAATATTCCAGTAAACTCTTTTAACTATTATAGGCAGGCACACGACACGTTATTATTAGATAATACCTATAAACAACTTTTGTGATATCACCACGCTTTTACATAATATATTATACTTTACATAATAGGATGTAATTTATTGATATATGGTGTCGTTTTTATTCGGTTATAAACAACATTTCATCAATTCATCGCAGGCAGGCCCGACGATTTTGTCATCACGCGCAGCTTAAATTTTTACGAAAAAAAAAAACAAAAAGAAATTCCACCATCATCAAGAGAGGTTATCCCTTTCTTTCTTATTTTCTTATCATCATTATCCTCGTCACGCAGTCTTGTTCATTTGAATTTCGTATTTCGTTAATGGGGAAGGTGTGCGCGGAGGCGCGCGTAGCAATTTCGTTACAATTTCAAATAATTTCAGCAAGAAAAAATTTAATAACAAATTAGATAAATCATTAATTTAACAACACGGAAAGTCATTAATAGTAGATCTAGATACTCATTATGTAAAAAAAAAGACGGGTAAAGGTGCCTACTTAATCGACAGGACAAGATGCACGAAGACGACCTCCGGAAGCTATTATTATTCAAACGATCAGAAAGTCCGCTCGCGAAACTAAACTAATTGGATTCAAAATATTCATTCATATAACATTATTAATATTATGTAGGTACTTACCTACCCATTAATACCGACCGTATATAAATACATAAAATGTAGGTATGCATAATGTAATATACCCAATAGAGGTATAATAGTTATCGGTATAGGTAAGGTATAATAAAAATAATGGAAGGTATAATAATATACGGAAATAAATAATAGAGGACGCCAGGCTAGCTAAGCTAGCTAGATACCGACGAGAGATGACCAGATGACCTCTTTAGTAGTTTCTCTTCTCTCCTCTTTTAGTTTAGATAAGCGAGCACTTCCCCTCCACGCAAATATTATTTCCCTGTTAAATGTGCGTTACGATTTCTTCTTCGATTTCGAAAATGCTCACCTTTTCTTTCGCCCTGCCAGCGTGCTTCTGGACCGATTTGGCTATTAGAGACCCTCTGCTTTCTGCCATCTTGAAAAACGTCAAACACTCACTGGCATAAATATTCTTAGCCGCCGTGTTCAATTCCGTCCGTCCGATCCGAGATTGTTGTTCGTTCGGTTCGCTTATTCAACTTATAGGAGTAGGTACTAATTTTACTTCACTTCATTTATGCAACTCCAGCCGACGAAATTATTATTATTATTATTATTAGTTAATTCCGAGCCTAACGTGAACGTACAAACTATTAACAACACACTCAACAAAAACTAAAACTTTCTCATAACTTAAATTATTAATTTTAGGTATTTTCACTCCGCCGAATCGCGTCAAACTGTGGAAAAATGAAAAATGCTTCAATTTGTTTTTTTTTTACTTTAGCTCTACCTACTTAACTTTCCGCGATCTGAGAAGGAAAGGAGCGTCGCTCGGACGGTCGTCGGTCGAGTCCGTGTAATGTTTAATTTAATCGTGTTGGTGTTTGTTATAAACTTAAACTTATTATTATTAAGTAGGTAGGTAGGTGTAGAGGTATGATGTGTGATGTGTGTGAGTATGAGTAGATTGAACGGACTCCCGACCCGACTACTCGGACTCGGACTCACACTCAACTGTTAGGTACTCGACGTAAAAAATATACTGTCCTCTGTCGTACCTTATGTATGTAGTAGGTATGAGTGGAAGTTTTATACCTGTCGTAGTCGTACCGCCTGTTTTTACTTTACATAATAATAATAATTGAATTAACATACTCACACATACAAGAACACCCTCGCACACTAGCCTATAATATTATACCTACCAGCACGCTGCCGTCAGTCGACGTCGTCCGTCAAAACATTAAACACTTTATTATTATTGCAACATTATACCTCTACCTAACCTACCAATAAACTAGAGTATTTTTTATTAACTATAATATAGTTATAATTAAAAATCTAATAACATGTGTACCTATAAAATTGTTTAAGGTAAAAAGTAAATGAACTTTATTTATTGTACTTAATCGACCAATCAACGGGATAATATGGACCACCACCATATTGGGTACCTCATCCTCCACCTATTTTCAACCTGTTAATTTTTCCAGATGTTTTTAAATTTAAAGAGTTGTTGATCGTGAAGATATGAATTATTTTGGTAACTGCGTAATAATAATAATTTGATAAACACTTGAAGAAAACCTCGAAACGTTGAATTCATCCATGACAGTAATAGGCCAATACAAATTCAAATTTCGCGCGCTTATGAGATCCACTACTGCCGTCATTGCGCCGATTGGACGAAAATAATACCGCCGTGAGGACTGCCAGAGGAAATCATTAGCTCGCTTTCGAAAAACATATATTTTTTTTGTTTTGACGTGGCTTCTGAATGAAATCATGGCCTCTAATTCTTTTATTAGCCGCTGCGAATCTGAAAACAATTTTATTTATTATTATTACTATACATAATTAATAATTATAAAAAATTAGATGTTACCTTTATGGTTCTAAATTTAATGAAATAATGTTCAACGTGACAACAGGGTACGCGTAATTTTAAGGTTATTTACTACTGCAGCGCTAGTGCTACGATTTCTGCCCGCCGTAAAAATCGCAAGATTTTGACAGATGAAAATACTAAATATTTTAATTTAAAACATTGCGTGCGTTGCGGTGTCGTTTTATCGTACGACTTTTGCGGACAACGCGTCTACTGAGGACACTCTCATTGCTTTGCATGTGTTTTATTTTAATCGTTCCCCGTAACGCACGCACGCAACGCAGTCCCCGGATGCAGCTAGGACGCGGCGTAAAGTAGTAAGCGTCAGTGTCGGTAATACAGGTACCCTAGAAAAAAAGTCGATAATTTGGCACGCTCTTTTAAAATAGATTGTCTGTCATCTGTCAATGGGGAATTGAGGCTGGGCTAGGCCGTTGTTATGGTGCCGTGACTGCCGTGGAGATAAGTGGGACACTAAATCCTCCGTGATTGCTTTGGTCTTCTGCATCTGCACTCTGCAGTGAAAAAATTAACTTAAAATATGAAAATCATTAACACATAACACTCGAATTTATCATTTTATGAAAACGTAAAATGAGCCTTATTGTGGATGAATTATCTTGACGATTGTTGTCACTTTAACATGGCAGTGCAGTCACTGCCCTGGTGTTCCTAATAAAGATTCTATTTTATTCTCTCCTGTTTTTTTAGAATTCTTTATATCTCTATTCTTATACATAAATACAATTCTGAAGTTCCAATGTTTTATTTTTTCCTATCGCATACCTATCTTCTCAGGCATCTGGATTTCTAATTGTGCAATTAGAAATAAGAAGACTTCACTGCTTGCTGGGCTTTATTTGTAACTTTTTTTTAATGATCCATGAATAGGGTTTTATTTTATGCTGTTAGGAGAGAGAGAGAGAGGGGGGGGGGAGATAGAGAGAGAGAGTAAAAAAAAAACATGTATTAATGACAAACAAATAAAAAGGCTAAAATATTTATTAATTTAATTCATATTAACAAAAATATCAAATGAAAAAGTCGAATATGTAATTGAATGTTGGGTGGAATACCAAAATATATAAAAGGCATCCTCCAATAGAAATACCTACACACAAGACAAGTAGTATGATAATAATTTAAATTTTAAATAAATCAGAGAGAACGAGAGAGATTGTGTAAGTATATAAATATGTATGTACTTATGTAATTTATGTACGTATGTAATATTATGTTGTGTCAATTAAATTTATCTCCAGGAGATTGGGCAACCTGTCCTGTAACGCATACCACTGCAGTGTATGACAATAATAATAAGACAAACCGACTGTTTTGTTATTCTGACTGACCGGGGACTAACTAATTAACTAACTAACTGTGTGTCTTATCTACTTATTTTTTATGATAATACATTATTAATGATACATTAATAATAATAAAAATACAGCAGCAAAGAGCATGTTGTTGTTGTTGTTGTTGTGTATATAAATAATAAATTGATAACTAATTAACTACCTAAGTACCTATATTAGCAAGTCTACCAGTCTTGTGAGGATCTTTTCTGTTTCTTCTTCATCTTCAAAATTGACTTATCACATTATTAGGTAGGTACCTACTGTTGAAATTTCATCCCCTCTACTTACATCTGTTTTGTTCGTTTATCATCGTACATTTTATTGCGTGAGAATATTTTGCAAACAAATTGACATAAAATAAAGAGTATCGCCCATAACTTGTCAACTGTCACAACAATTCAGACATTTCCTCACTTTACACATTTTTTATTACTACTTCTTCTTTAAAAGATAAATAATTATTTTTGTTGTTTTTTAATTTTTTTTTTAAAGATATTTTCTCTAGCATAATGCAGTTTTATTTTTTCCAGGAACTCTGAGGGGTATCTCATATCTCTTCTATAAAATGAGTGAGTTCCAGGGAACCTTTTCCCATTCAATTTTTTTTATTTCATTATACATTATACTCCAAAATAATTTTAAATAATGGCCATTGTGATCCTGCACTTGAATTTGTATATAAAAATGTAATAAGTACCTACTTAAATTTTATAAAAAAAAAATAAAAAATTCACTTCAATATGTCTTGAATGGTACCGATTCATTCATAATTCTGGGGTACCTACTACTGAGTGAGGTGCCACGACATGTCGAATTTAAGGGTTACAAACAGTGGGGAAATGTTTAGAATAAAACTGTGCACATATTTTTGTGATTGGGAAAAAGTCCAAAACCTGGAGACTCTCTTCATTTAAATATTCTTCCTTTAGCCATATCTTTTTTATTATTGAAAATGAATACAATTATTTGTTGTAGGTTAACATAGGTCTCCTCATGGGCTACCATTACTTGATCGACATTTCAGAAATTTTCAAAGTCCACTTCATCTCAGCAGGGTTTTCGTGGTTTTCAACTTTTGTTTTTTCTCATGGTTGCCGTACAGGTTTTTCATGTAATGCGGCATTAAAAAAATTAGGACAACCAAAATTCTTACAAATCTTAAATTAAATTTGCGATTAAATGTTTTTTCTTATAAAGGGGAAACGAAATTTAAATTTTTTGAATGCATTAGATTTTTGGTTTGCTCAATTTTTGCCATGAGAAAAAGAAAAATTAACTATGAAAACTGTGGATCTAGTAGGCTTGGCAAATTTTTTAAATGTGGAATGACTCACAATAAGTAATTCTGCAAAAAATAGTTTTTTCTATTTTCAATAATAATTATTAAAGATATAGCAAACCTTTATGTCATCAAAAATGATATAATCACATTTTTATGAAGGCGGTGCTTGAAATTTACTAATATTCACTACGTACGCAAACAAGAAATTATTTTGCTTTGAATATGTGAAATTAAAATTTTGAATGTGAAATTATTATTTAACGTTTGTCTCCCCAGAAAAACCCGGACAGCAAATTTACAATAATTGTGAACACTCTCATCTGACGATCGGACCATTTAGCCGAATCCACGGATAAGAGTGGCGGTCGATTACACGAGTGATTGTTGCGACATTTGAAATGTTACAATGTTAGGACACTCAACAAGACTGGCGACTTTCCGTTTCTAACAATAATTAAAGTAATAATAATAATAATAATAATTACGAAATAACAGAAAGAGTCTTCTTACTTCTTACGATTATGATTATGAACCAACTTTTGACACCCATGAAGAAATGTACCAAGTGCATGCGACGATAACAACAACAATTAATTATTTATCGTCATCGTCGTCTTGCCAGAAAATTTACAGAATATTTCATTACACACACGGTCGATTGTGTTGAGATGGACAACTTGATGACTGTTCCCAATAATAATAATAATAATAATTTAATAACGATAATCAATTAATCAATCAATTAATTAATTAATCAATTATTTACAGACTTAAATCGGTACTATTATAATAATTATATTATACTTCTTATTCATGAAGAAATTACAATGACAGTATGTAGTTATTTGGCTCATTAAATGTCCCATTATGATTACGAGATAACCGACCAGATGATGATAGCAGATGATTTGTCTCGTCAGGAATCGATTAACAGAGTTGTTTAATTTCTATAATAATTGTCATGATTTCTTTATGAATATGAACATAAGAGATAAATTATTATTACAAGATCATTTTTTTTTTCACTTAAACAAAAGAAGCACTCGAGTCTGTTAGTCTAAATCATCTCCGCCAGGTGTTTTTTTTTTCAGTTAATTTAATTGATAATAATAATTATTACTTTCCGACCATTCAAATAAAAGTAACATCCAACATATATTCAGTCTGGTGTTGCCACCCTTTCCCCTTTTCCTAGAAATGGCAGGACTGTTCAAACGCACAGTTCTCTCATGGTGCAAAACATTAACTAATTTACTGCGCTTGCGTTCGTGTCTGACCCTTTCAGCAGGGTCCTGCCCTGATTATTTCATTCCAACAGGCGTTTGTTTTCTTTTCACGCACGCCCTACCGAAAAGATCAACACACTTTACAACAAACTGCGTCTCTTATTTATTTATTTTTTTCACATTATTTTCTGCTCTCATTTTTTTATACACATTTCAACTAAAAGGATAACCAAGAAAACGCACACGAAAACATTACAAGTAAAATTAAAAAATTAATTAATTTAAAAGAACGAAATAAAAATTGAACGTAAAACTGGGGGTAGAGGTGTGGGTGCGTGCGGTTTTTTCTTGATCTGTCATTCTTCTTTTTATAAATAATTGTTGTTACGATAATAATAATTAATTAGAATAATAAATACGGGGGGGGGGGGGGGGGGGGAGTTCCATGGCAAATCAGACGGTCCGATTTTTTTTTGATTTCCTCAATTTTTAGTACGTACCCCTCAAAATAAGTCTTTCTGGTAAATTATGAGATTTTTTAAATTACACAATTATGTACCGACCTACTTGTAAAAAAAATTTCAAATTGCGAAAAAAGCACAATTTTCTTAATAATGGCACAAACTGCAAATTAAAGCTTTTTGTTAAATTTTTGTTTTGTTTCAAGAAGGCCTTTATATAAAAAAATACACAGTAAACTATGGAGGGCCCACGATCAAATTGGTCTTAAAAGATTGATAGTTTAAAATAAAAAAAAAAAATAAAAAAAATTAAAAAATCACTCTCAAAAACACTTCCAATATTTTTTTGTATTTTTTCTGTGAAGGCCTAAAAACAAATTTTTTTTTTAATGAAAAACATCTCCAAATTTACTGGAAAGACTCTTTTGAGAGACATTTTTATTAAAAAATGTCAAAAAAAATTGAGGAAACCGACAATCAAAAGTTTTCAAACCGTCCGATGTGGCATACGTGGCCTACTACGTGCCTACACAGACAATAATAACATAAACTTGAATCTAACGGATCGATAAAAGAGCAAAGAACCGCTAAGAGGGCCGGCCCGAAAGACACTCAAACTAAACGGGGGCAGGTGTATGTGTATTATACGAGTCAGATGAATGAAAGTGGTTTGTTTGGTTGGTGGTTTTGGTGGCATGATAAAAATAAGTTGTCCGTTCCGACACACAGAGCAATGAGCAGATGAGCCGGGCGCAGGCTCCAGCGGTCACGCCGTCTTCCGACCCGACCCCCCGACGGGCAGAGAGGCGCTTCCGTGACCTGCGGCGACGGCGGCGGCAGCGATGGGTGGAGCAAGTGGACACGAAGGCAGAAACGGCGGAGACCTGAGCGCTCGCAACGCGCGACGGCGGCACGAGCCGGGCCACGGATTGGATTAGCTGGCGCCCTGCGAGGGGGGGTGTCTGGCCGCGGACGGCGCACCCTCTCTGTGTCATTTGGTGTTGGTCTGGATCGCATTGTTTATCTGCATCCACAGCTCCTTCTTGCATGACTTGGACCTGCGCACAATACAACAACAAGTCAATCATTTTGAATTTGTTCAAATTCATCCTCTAACTTTTCTCATTAATTTATCAAGGGCTGTTTTTTTTTATTTATTCACTCGATTATCACAAAAAATTAAAGCCCAATGTACAATGTTTATGTAAAATGTAAAGGGTTCGCCCTTATATTGATTGTAAAATAAATAAATAAATAAATAAGAATCTGAAAAAAAATCAAAAGGATTTTTTCAGTCTTTGCTGAAATATCATGAAAAAATTAAAAAATCGCACCTCTTGATGGACTGCAGCCACTCCTTGAACTGCGCCTGGCCGTCGGGCGTCAGATGAAACGCCGCCTTGGCCGAGACGACGGTCGCGACAAACTCCTCGTGATCGGCCGCGGTCAGGTGGTAGAGCTTCTGGTGCATGCACTGGATGTACATCTGCTGGCATTTCTGCACGAGCGGCTGGACGGCGGTACGTAGGTGCTGCTGCATGGGCGGACCCGGTCGTGCCGCCCAAGCCATCACCTCCAGCGCCACGTCGTGCAGCAAGAACGGCGACACCAGAGAGTTCACCGCCGACACGCAGAAATGATGCACGTACTGGACACCTGCAGAAATAAGCAAATCGGACGGTCGTTCATTATTTTTATCATCTTTCTCTCCCTCCCCCCACTCTCTTCATCTCCCTACCCCCCCCCCCCTCTCTGTTTCCTCTTTGATAGTTTGCATCTTTGAAACGAAAAAAAAAATGCAAAACTTCAACAATCAACCTTAATATTTGACTTTCCCCTCTCCACCCATCTCTCTCTCTCTCTCTCTCTCTCTCTCTCTCTCTCTCTCTCTCTCTCTCTCTCTCTCTCTCTCTCTCTCTCTTTCTCTCTTGCCACCTCCTCGAACAGCAAACAAAACGAAAAAGAAAAATTACGAGCCGCACGCTTACCGAGCTGCTTGGATATGTTCATGAGCCACTTTACGTCGTCGCCGTAGGGCGGG